>JBBMOC010000084.1:303539-394225 GCA_037975185.1 Centropyge bicolor
CCCCCCCGCTCATTCTCTCTTCGCTTCCACTTTCACGCCAAATATTCAACACTTTGTTTCTCGTCACGAAACGTCTTGATCAGGTCTCTGTGTCTTAATGCAACACATCGCTCTTGCCAAAGCTGATAACATTGGGAATATTTGGCTGGAGTTGATATGAAAAAAGTCTTGTGGTTGTCAGAGCTGGCAAAACATATGTTCCTCCTTTTTAAAGCCCATAAGATAAGTGATTAAACCTCAGGCTGTCGCTGTCTATGCTTCACTTTTTCTTTCCTAAGAGTCGGAAGAGTGAGGGAAGAACAGCAAATGGACTAATGATCTAATCCAACAGTTCTTCATATAAACCTTTTCCTCACGTCTGGAGTCGTCGCCCCGGCCTCCGCTGACCCCTCCTCTCACAGAGCTGGGAAAATCTGACCAGTAAACATTAGACCTCCCTCTCTCTTTGTGCAGAAGAAAGACCGAAAGAAAAGCTCCTTGTTTTCTGCGAATGTGTAAAAGATAGTGATCCTGTATGTCACTTCTCTGACCTTTGACATTTAGTTCACCTCCGGCCTTATCTCACCCTACATTCAGCCTAAAGCCCTTCCACTAATTCACACTCACATGAACACACCCTGACGCTCACCTTGAACGCAGCTTGTTCTCAACGTATAATAGAAATATATAAATGCAAATTCTAAATTACCTCTCATGATAAAGCTCAACTCAACTATTTTTTATGTTGTACAAAATTTAACAATAACAAAACACAGGTCGAACAACACACAAACAAAAAAAACTGTTTTCTACATGGGTGTGCATCTCAATAAGCTTCACTCGCCGCATAATAAACTCCCTCCGTCGTTTGAAATAATGTGTGGTATAATCAGACACGGTTAACAAAAGCAACAGCAGGAATAAGGGTAGAAATCTATGCACATCTAAATAATACAACCATCAGTATACGCCAAATCTCTCCGGCTACAATCTCCCCCCTAAGGGTGCATGCCTGGAGCTGATTTGTATACAAAACAAATCTAATGTATGCTTTCAACACATATTTAACATATGCCACTCACTGATAAATTATTCAAGAGCGGGGGGCTTAAATATTTAATCGTCAACGTTTCGTCTTCACAATAAGCAACGAGGAAACGGGAGGACAATGGGTCCGAAGAGGGAGATGAAAATATTTTGTTGACGTTAATTGAATGTAATAATGATGTTAGCGTAATGTGCACAGAGCTGCGTGTGGATGAATTTGCTGTATGTTCCCGTGTCTCTACATCTAATGAATCTCGACAGCTTCATTTACGTCTCCACGTTTTGACCCCTCTTCCGTTTCTCTCTCACTCTCTGAAGCAATGTTGAAAATCAACACAGTGCTCTAAACATGGAGAAACACCAGAGCATCACTTCACCCCACAAATATACAAATATACATATAGACTATGGCAAAGGATCTCCCCCTGTACAAACAGACACGTGGGGGGCAGTAACCCACATCCACGTTGACTAACACATGAACTCACCCAGAAGTTGAACCATGAAGGTTAGATGTGTTCAGGAGGTGATTTGTAACACACAGATGATTCATAACGCAGCCATCCAAATTGTCGTTCGACATATTAAGCGTTCGGATGCATGGCGAAAAAATAAACACGGGCGGACACACGTGGAACCAATATGTACATTTCTATGCATGTGTACATACACAAAGACAAACACACACACACACACATATGGAAACACACCTGCCCCCTCGCAGAGAGTCACGCTGACAACGTTCTGTCAGTCCGTCTTTCTTCCAGATGCTAACTGTGTGTTTTTTTAATGCCTTTGTCTTTGCCACAGGCGTGTTTACTCACACACACACACAGACACGATAAAATGCTCACAAATGTCGCGGCTCACTCACGGACGCACACATGCACTTCCCGTGTCTTTGCCTTCAGCAACATGCTACTGACAGGATTAAGGGGAAAATGGCTGACGTGATGTCTGTCAGATGAAGGAAGGAAAGATCACTGATGGTACGAATTCATCTCAAACAAACACTTTTATACTGAATAAGTCAAACAGGAAAAGATAAAACCGTAAACAAACATGATACACTCTTTTTACAAATGTTGCTGTTACATCAAAAACTTTAAATAAGATGATAAATTCTGTTCTTCAACTACAAATTTCTTCAAATAACGACGATGTTATAGCAACACTAAACCAGATTACTCACTTAAGGTCCTTACACACCGGGAGCGTTTTTTCGTGTGATTAATTTGGATGTCAATTTTTTCTTCAAACTTGTATCCTGTCAATACAAGCGTTCACATCAGCAATGTTTTCTCATCCAGCGATATTGCAGCATTTATTTTTTCGCATCAAGGTCGAATTTTCCGAAGTTTCGCATCCTGTGTGTCGACTTCTGACCAATCAGATTGTGTGTTGTTGAGCCGTCACATTCACTGGTGTATCCAACATGGCCGACCGGCTGATTGTTTACGTGTAATTTTTATGTTACGTGTTGTAACATAAAAATTACAAGGATAACGACCTGAAGTACAACTTGTGGAGAGTCACAGCGTCGGATCTCGCATATGGCGATGGTGTGTGTGCTTAAACAGTTTGTTAAACGTTTTTGATTTAACTTTCATCTATGCTAAGTAACTTTAGCTCGTAAGCTAACCTGTTCAGATAAAACAAACTATTTGTGTTTTCACTGTCTCAAACTCAATCATGTTGCTGTCACATTCGCCATCACTTGAGGTTGAAGTAGACTCCATTTTCATCCTCTCGCTTCCTCCAGGGACGTGTTCCCCCTCGGAAAGTCACAAAATCGCATTGCACTTGATATGTATAGTCAGGCACGACAAAATTCGCCTCCGAATATTTCGCAATTTCGCGTTGTATATTCACATCGTTCCCGGTGTGTAAGGACCTTCAGTCAGAAGCCTTTTTTTCCCCTTCTCTTCAATCTTAGTTAACTAAAGTTGTACTTAACTAAAACTGCAGAGAAAAAACTGCAGATTTTCTTCTCAGCCTAATTAATGTTTCCAACTTGTAGCCACAACGTGAAGCGACACAAGACACAAATGTTGATTCAATGCGTCAGAAAAAAGCATCTTATATGTCACAGTCTACTTTTAACAAATATTATAGATCCAAATACAGAAGTGTTAATCAGCTAATTGAAATATAATGTCTAAAAGTTCAGTTTCAATTGATGTGATGCAATCAATGACATCATCTTGTTAACCCACAGAAACACTCACGGTTGCAGAGTGGTGTTACAGAACTGTGTTTTTGTTTCCCTCACAAATGATCTGAAATGAAGGAAGAACTTTCACTCACAAACAGTCCAACTTTTCATTAGAGTTAAAAATCAATCAGTTAATTAGCTTCAGCTGATACAGTCTGCTAATGTTCTTCTACCATCACCAGAAAATACTGGCCTGAAATGAGAAGCCTGTGACTATGATTTTTTTTCTATTAAAAAAAAGGACAGATAAAAGGTTGGATGAAAGATTTGTTCCCATCAGAGCTTAATGACTCTGAGATATTTTGCCAGATCCAACCCTGCTACTGTTTGCATCCCATTTTCTACCAATAACATGACCACGTTTGTCACCTTAACTTGACCCTCACAGCACTAAAGTTCATTCTTGCACATGAAAGCATGTGATCTGATGAGGTGGAGAGCACAGGAAACAGATGGACCTTGAGTTCAGATTTCATTGGTCAAATTATCAAACTAAGCAAACCCAAACTGTAGTGACCGGAGAAAGAAACACACGTGGAGAGATGGTCAGCAAAATAACTAATAATGACATTTTCTCCACTACAACCTTTCTTCCTGCCTTTGTACTTATCTCCCTCCGTCCCTTCATAATTCTCTCTTTCACTAAATGCTCGTCAGGCCTCTCAGTCCTTCCTTTGCTTTTCTGTCCCTCTCTGTCGCTCTGTCCGTCTCTCCCCTCTCTCTGGGTAAGAATAAGGAGCAGCAGTGCTATTCAGAGCGGTAATTACATTTCTGTCCTTTGTTGGAGCCGAGTGTTATTTTCCATTAATGGTTGGACGTATTATATAAGAGAGTCTTTATGGGAGTGATAATGGTTGAGGACAGAGGAGATGGCGAGCTGGCAAGTGTATCAGTGTTGCTCTTTTTCACAGAGGGGCCACGGCGGAGCTTTCATTAATCCTTGAAGAGTACACACCTAACCCTGCTGACACTGAACACACATGTGTACAGCTCGACACAAGGGAAAAGGTGACACACACACACACACAAACACAGGACACAGATACACTCAAATGCACATATATGGTTACGCACACCCTCACACACACATCAGCCCCACTCACCATTCAGAAAAGCAGAGAAATAGGCCATGGTGATATGCTGATGCAGAGGTTATGCCCACTTTCATGGTATAATTTATTCATCTGTTGTTTGCAAAATGATGTATGAAATATGGATGGTCTGAGTTTGGCTTTAATGTTTCATACGACCACGAGTGTGGGAGCAGGAAGGCCAGGAAACGTGGCCTCTGTCACACACTCAGAGTAATCACAGTGGATGGACGGATGGATGGATGGATGGATGGGCGGATGGATGGATGGACGGATGGATGGATTGATGGATGGATGGACGGATGGATAGATGAACGGACGGATGGATGGATGAGGGGATGGATGAATGGATGGAGGGATGGATGGATGGATGGATGGATGAATGGATGGAGCGACGGATGGATGATGGATGAATGGATGGAGGGATGGATGGAAGGATGGATAGATGGACGGACGGATGGATGGATGGATGGATGGATGGATGGACAGATGGAAAGATGGATGGATGGATGGACGGATGGATGGATGGACAGATGGAAAGAGGAGGCAGAGGTATGTATGTGTGTACGTTTGCTACATGTGTGTCTCTAGTAGTTGAATGAAGGGGTGAACGGATGGTGAGCAAATCGAACTACAGGTTTACAGTCAAATTCACAGAATGTACTCATGACAGGGGTTGGACAAAATAATGGAAACAATACTGGACAAATAATTCGAGATAAAGAGTGGGTTTGGAGTTAAAATGCATATTTTAAATTTGCACATAAACAAACAGAAAAAGAAAAAGAAATGCCCAAAACTTGAGAAAAAACAAACAACCTTGAAAAGTGTTTCAGCTCGGCTGAGGTGGAAAACTGCTCTGGTGAAAGTAACAAATGACCTTCTTGTTGCATCAGACAGAGGACTTGTCTCTGTTCTCGTCTTGTTAGATCTTAGTGTCGCATTTGACATCGTTGATCATCAAATCCTGTTGCAGAGACTGGAAAATTTAATTGGCATTAAAGGAACTGCGCTAAGCTGGTTTAGGTCTTATTTATCAGACGGTGTCAATTTGTAGCTACTTGTCAATGATGAATCCTCGAGACACTCTAAAGTTAACTTTGGTGTTCCACAAGGCTCTGTGCTTGGACCAATCCTGTCCACCTTACATATGCTTCCCCTAGGGAACATTATCAGGAAACACGCCATCAACTTCCATTGCTATGCAGACGATACTCAATTATATCCGTCAATTAAGGCAGATGAAATCAACCAATTAGCTGAACTTCAGGCATGCCTCAATGAAGTAAAAACCTGGATGGCAATTTCCTATTGTTAAATTCAGACAAAACTGAAGTTCTTGTACTTGGTCTCGTGTACCTTCGATGCAAATTTTCTAAAGATATCAGTTCTCTCGATGGCATCGCATTGGCCTCCAGCACTACTGTAAGGAATCTAGGAGTAATCTTTGATGAGGTTTTGTCCTTTAATGCACATATAAAGCAAATTTCTCAGACTGCCTTTTGTCACCTACGGAACATAGCAAAAATCAGGCATATCCTGTCCCAAGAAGATGCAGAAAAACTAGTCCATGCATTTGTAACTTCTAGGCTGGACTACTGCAATTCTTTTAGCAGACTGCCCCAATAAGTCGTTAAAGACTCTCCAGTTGATCCAGAATGCTGCTGCACGTGTTCTGACAAGAACAAGGAAAAGAGATCATATCTCACCCATTTTGGCTTCTTTGCACTGGCTCCCTGTCAAATCAAGAATTGAATTTAAAATCCTTTTGCTAACCTATAAAGCTCTTAATGGTCAAGCACCATCCTATCTTCAAGAGCTCATTGGACCCTATTTTCCCAACAGAGCACTACGCTCCCAGAATGCAGGATTTCTATTGGTTCCCAGAGTGTGAGGTTTCTGCCTGTTAAAAGGAAGTTTTTCCTTACCACTGTCACATCAAATGCTTGCTCATGATGGGAACTGTTGAGTCTCTATATGTTGTTGGGTCTCTTGACCTGCTCTGTATGTAAAGTGCCTTGAGATAACTTTTGTTGTGATTTGGCACTATACAAATAAAATTGAATTGAATTGAAAATGATCTGTATCGATAGAGGCAAAAAGTGCAATGGAAACAGGCTCAGTGAATAAATGATGAAGCAACGTCTTCCACTGAAGCAAGGAGTCTAACAATAGCAGGAGCAGCAGCAGCAGATTTTAATTAGCTGATTATTGGTGGGTGTGATCGCTCCTCCTCTCCAAACTGGCCTTGAAGAAATCCCTTCGTTGAGAGACTACACTTTAAGAGATGGGGGTGAAATCCAAATTCCTCATTCTGCTCTTAAACTAAGAGAGGTAGTTTATTTGCTGTGTTTTTCTTAGTTTTATCTCCAGTGTTTTCAGTTTGAGATCGTTTCTTTGTGTTTTTGTTCAGGTCTTGCTTCAGTGGCTGGGGGCGTGGTCTCAGATGCAGGGGGCGTGGTCTCGGGTGCTGGGGCCTTCCCTCTCACACCTGCGTCCAATTCCACCTGGTCACCTCTGCTTAAATACTCCTCTCATTCTCCTCTCAGGCTGCCAGATCGTTCAATGTCTTTGTCCATGTCTTTGTTCCTGTTCTCCAGTCATTTCCTGTCCTTTAGTGCTTCAAGTTTTTCTGGTATCTCCAGTGTGTATTACTCGTGTTCTCAAAAAGTGTATTTATCAAGTCATCTTTCAGGAGTCTGGAGTTGTGACCTTTTCTCTGCACAGTTGTATAACTGCCAATAAATTTTAGGTTTAATTAAGAGACCAAATATCAAGCATCGTTAACTCATGATGTTTCTTCAATATTCACACAAGTCATGATCAAAAACCACTTCTAAGTTAAAACTTTGTGGAAGATTCTGGTGTCAATCCCAACAAAACCCAGACTGTTTCTAAATGTAGCACCTGAAGCAGTTCGGCTTATTTAAGCTATGTTCCTCTATGATTCTCCCAATCTTTGGGTCCTAGCCATGTGATTGAATGTACTTATTAAAAATCACTAATGATTTTAATGTAACATAAAAGTAAGGCCTCATGAAATAGTATGTGACCGCTGTAATTTGATGTATTTCTTCATGATGCCACACAGCACATGAAATGACATATAATGATGATAATGACATAACACTGTTTACATGATTACGTCTCTTATTCCCGCAGCCTCATTTTATCTGCACCTAAATCTGTATATCTCAACAACCACAGCCTGAATCCACCACTGTCGGTCCCTCTGTTGTCCTGTCAGGGAGGATAAAAAACACTAATCTCCAGGAAGTAAAATCTGTTATCATTCTTCATTTGAACCAGAATTTACCATAAAATATGCAACAAATTCTCTCTCTCTGTGACTGAAAGTTGAAGTTGATTTTGATGTTGTTTCTAATATTCTGTCCAGCCACAACATGCATTTATGCACACGTTGAGTGCATGTTTGCATGTACATGGATTGCAGTGGAAGGATGGATGGATGATGGCGGACCAGATAATTCAGCATATGGTTTCAGTATGAAGCACAAGTGCAGATGTATAGATGAGTAGTTAGGTGGATTGTCGGACTGGATGTGGACTGTATGGATGAATGGCTGGGATGTATGGTTGGCTTGTAAATTGACCATCATTGATTGTCTGCAGCTGTGGTTTTCTCATGAGGCCTGTACGTGAGGGGCTGGATGTGCTTTGGTAAAAGGTAAAACATAAAGCTGCTGCTGCTGCGTCCTGGACTGTGGATTACACACACATCAGTTCACATGCAGCAGCAGTTCACTTCCTACGTGGAAAAAACATGCATGGGGGGGCGGTAATGTATAGTAAAATGATCATAATGCGCTCTGCCAGAAACACCTTTTCACTCTCATTTCACAATAAAATGCAATATATAATTCAAATAAACTATGATAATACGAGACTCAGCAGCACAGGAAAACGTACATAACGACGCACCACACGGCCATGTAGCGTCATTTTTACTGCCAGAGCAAAGCATGATGGGAAGTGACAGTGGCGCCTGGGGCAACATGGGTGAAAGAGAGGAGAGAGAGATGGGAGAGGGGACGGGAAGCGGAGGATGGGGCGAGCTGTAGCGTTACATCAGTCCATACAGTGACGCACACATATAAATCATGCTGCGACAGTAAATGAGGTTAAAAGGACAGAGGATCGAGCATCCTCTGCTCCGATACGTTTATGAGTGAGACACGATCACAGAGTGGCCACAAACATGTAGAAACAGCACACAGGTGGTTGTCTGGTTAAACAAGCTACTAAACTATAACATGTTCATTAGTGATCTTTAGAGTTGCTCATAGATGAGACTGTGACCTTCCCCCTGTCTCCAGTCTTTGTGCTAAGCTAACCAGCTGCTGCCTCCATGTTTATCTAACAGACTTAAAAGTGATATCAATTTTCTCCTCCAATTTTCCAAAATGTCAAATTATTCCTTTGAATTGTCAGCCAGCAGTTTCAGTTCATTTAAATACTGTCTGAAAACCAGCAGAGACTTGAAACTTGAGATAATAATCCTTCAGTGAATATGAATGGAGCTTCAAGTAACATTAATCTTATGTTGTAATGCCGTTTGGACAACTTGTCCTTGCTAAAATATTGAAGGATTGATTATAGCCTGACAGCAACAATTATAATGGAAGATGAATAAATTCATCATTTCCCTTTTGCATTTCAGAATGTTCTCAAATGCATCACTGAAGATGACTTTTTACTACGTTCAACTGATGAGCAATTCCAAAATTTTACAAACTGATTTTAGTCCCATACCAGCAAGAACTGAAAGCAGTGACTGTCTGGCCTGCAGAAATCGTCACGTATGAGAAGCTCCAACCAGCAAATATTTGACATTTTTGCTTGATAAACGACTGAAACAATGAAATGGATTTATCACAATTGTTGCCAATTCATTTTATATGAACTGACTCGCCAATTAATTGACTTTATGTAAAACACTCACTTTGTGGTGAGGAGAGTGGAAGTTGAAAAATAAGGTCACAGTGATGAGACGAAGCTGCAGCTGCAGCACACAGAGGCCACCGACCTTACAACCTTGTCTCTCATTACACACACATCACACACACATTAACACTCCAGCAGAATTTAAAATAAAAAACAACGTAGCACATTAGACTCTGAAAGTCAAGTTGTTTGTTCTCGTGTGAAGAGGATGTGTGTGATTGATTACAGCGAGCTGAGGAGGATCAGCTCCACCATTATTACATGTGCAGGCAGAGGTAACATTGCAGAGTAATCACAACAACATCTCGGCCTCATAAAGCCTTGTAATGAGATTTCCAGCCTCACGTCCGTTGATTTCAGCCTCTCAAAGAGAAAGCAGCCGAAATTGGTTCTGACACCGAGAGGTGCTGAAAAAGAGTCAAAGAAAGAAAACAAAGCTGCTCAACTATTGTTCTAAAAACATTTTCCCTCGTGTTTTTGTGGCATGAAGGTGATGGAGGATCAGTGTGGCATGATAATGACGAGGTGTGTGTGTGTGTGAGGTGTGCGCTGAGAAAATGTTTGTGTTTGCGAAGCCATGTCTAATATTTGCATATGCATGGAGGGTAAATGCACAGCCATCCATGCATGTGTGTGTGCCTGTGTGTGCATGCATGTGTTTACATTGTGTGACGAACAGTTGAATGATTTCTGATTTCTTTGAGAGATGATGTCGGTCTACGGGATCTAAAGACCTGTAATTAGCTAATACAATGAGTCATTATCAAGACAGCACTCAGTCTCTGATAGAAACCAATTTGTACGAGATCTTGTCTTACATGATTGTTTTTTATTTTGTGTGTGTGTGTGTGTGTGTGTGTGTGCGCGTGTGTGTACCTGTGTACATGTGCGTCTGTCTGTATTTGAGCTGAAGTTGCCAGCAGGTTTTCTCATTAGTGAAAAAAGGAGGCTCTTTCATGCTTTTAACCCACGAGACTCTAAAGATAAAGGGAGGAAGACAGGATGACAGACAGGGGCTGGGAGGGGGGTTATAGAGAAAGAGACTATGATTGACTTAGTGAGCGACTTAATACGTTTTTAAATGAGGGGAAAAAAGAAAGCTGGAGTGAAAGCAGAGGGTAAAAATAAGAAACAAAAGTGGCGAGGTTGAGGCAGGAGGAGGTAGACGGGCAGACAGCAGACATAACATTATTTATGGGCTGGGAGTAAGGTAACATGAAGCTACATCACAGATTGGATTTGTCTCCTAAAAGCCATGTGAAGACTCACTTTTCTCTGCAGCTCGCACACTCTCACACACTCACACATGCCGACCACACACACACACATGCACAGTAGCACACTAACACACTTCTGATCCCATTCATCTATCAATATTTCAGCGTGGCGGGGTGAGGATGCCCCTGTTACCAGGCAGACTCATAAACAATGATTTACAGATTATAATCATGACCAACAAATGACAAAACCATAAACATGAACTGAGAACGACTGAGTCACAAAATCGTTGATGGTGATTCTTCAGTGTCAGTGGATATCAGATGTCAGATAGATGGATGGATGGATGGATGGATAGATGGATGGATAGATGGATAGAGATAGATGGATGGCTGGAGAGATAGATGGATAGATGGATGGATGGATGGATGGATAGAGATTGATGGATGGATGGATGGATGGATGGATGGATGGATAGAGATAGATGGATGGATGGATAGATAGATAGATAGATAGATAGATGGATGGATGGATGGATGGATGGATAGATAGATAGATAGATAGATAGATAGATAGATAGATGGATGAGGTCACATGGTTTCACGTCGTACCCACAGAGCTTTGAGCACTTGGTGAAACACCATGTTCACTAAATGCAGGTCATTGCTAGTATTGCAATATTCAGAGGCTCGTGATTATTAGAGGCTCTGCACGCCACATCTAACTAATGTGCACCCACTGCATGTCCCCCTCCTGCACCCAGCCCTCCATCGGCCTGGCTGCGGAGACGCGGGGCTGGCAGGCTGGGTGGAGGGACTGAATCGGTATCCAGGGAGAAAGAAGGGGGGGATCACATCTGGACCACAGACCGAGCGAGAGGAAGAGCAGGAGCAGGAGGAGGAGGGGGTGGGGGTGGGGGGGTGAACCATAGACTCAGTTGAATGAATCATTGCTCTAACACACACACACACACACACACACACACACACTGTCACCCCATCTACCCTTCCCCACAGCATGTTGCACCCTGCAGCACCCACTGCCATACAGCTGCCGACCCCCCCCCCTTTTTAAAACACTCCAGCGCAGACGTAGTTACAGTGCATTCAAATCACACAGAGGCTCAGACAGCCACGCGAATCCTGCATCCAATTTCATTTCCATTTGGGCTTATAATATCCATCTAATTCGACTAAAGCAGACTCTACAGAATGCCACATTAACACTCCCTCCATCAGCGCCGAATTAGCATTTATGCACGCTCGAAAATTTCAGATCAATTTAAAGCAGCGGCCCGTGGTCATGTTTGCCCTGCTGTAAATATCAACTCCTAACTAATGGCATTTACGCTGACATTTCTACCACTCTGTTTCTCCTCACACACGGCGTTGATGTTTTTGGTGATGCCCAGCATGCTGCCAAGCCTCCTTACAAGAACTTTGCCCCTCAGCTTTTTCCCTGTTTGCGTGCGTTTTTTCCACGAACCGCACACGTAGACGCGGCCGGGCAGTCAATGGAGCTCCAGTGTGGAGCGGTGATTGTGCTGGTCAATGTGCTCCGCTGTGTGACTGCATGCCCCCAAGACTGAGGCTGAGTCTAGACACGAGTCAGCCAAGCCGCCCTGCTGACCTATATCCTACAGTTACACTAAGTGAGAGACATAGAGAAACAGAGAGAGAGAGAGAGAGAGAGGGGACGAGCGAGGGAACAGAGAGCGGGATGGAGGGGGAGACGAGGAGAGAGGATGCAGAAAGTGAAAGGCTGCCACGAAGTAAGAGAGCAAATTGAGAGAAGGGGGAAGAGATGGGGACGAGAGAGAGAGAGAGAGAGCGAGCAGACAGGAGAGAGGGGGATGGAGAGAGGAGAAGAGGGGGAAAGTGAGGGAGCGATGCGGCTATGGATAATTCAGAATGAGTTAAAAGGGGGAAGGGATGGGAGCAGAGGAGAGATTGGAAGTGGCAGCCACTAAAGCAAAGAGAGAGCGACGGCTAAGTACAGTATGTAAAGCAAAAGAAACAGAGGAGAGAGCTGGGAAGAATCCCAGGAGGACGACAGACACATTAAATTATCGCTTGAATATCAGAGCTGAGAATATGCAGCGAAACTGGCGTCAGGATATCATCGTCCATCTCTCTTTAATATGATGTATAACATGAAACGATAGTGTAAGATATTTCTGGTATTTTTATTTTTGTTTAGAATTAGTGATTAAATTTTCAGTTGATTTTAGTCAGTAAAGAACTTTTACACAGAGCAGCATCAATGTATAAACTTCTATTCTGTTGTTTAGCCATAAAACTGTGCAGAAATCCTCTAATAATAATAATAATAACTTGCTGATATTTGTACCGATACTTGATAAGCTGCAGAGGCATCATGACCCATTAACAGGTCGGCTTTAATCCAACACTTTCAATGTGCTATGTGACACAAAACTGTGCTCAATTTTTAATAAAATTCTGTATCATGAAGAATTTATGGTTGTTTTCTTGCTTTGACTTTTGTCAGAAAAACACATGGCAAAGTTTAAGAAAGTTAATATCAGACTAACAAACATCGTTTTCTGCAGTGTGAGTTATCAAGTTGAACCAAATTGTTTCAGTGTCTCCAGCAGCATCATAATTATCATACGTGATCAGTGATATTGTAAATACACAATCCTATTATTTTAGCACAGCGGTCGTCCTTTTGTCGAGGTTTGCACACATCCACACTCACTGAGGCTGCTCTGGAGCAACTTAAGTGTTTACCATCTCAACCATAAACCTCAATGGACAAATCATCATCTCTGTCTTTCCAATTTTTTCTTTCTCTCTTCCCCATTACTCTTCCTCCCATGTATGGGAGAATGAATGGGCCCAGACAGAAGAGGACAAAGACTTAACATGTTTTTCTCTCTTTTCTTCTGCGCATTGAGAGGATGAGCTGGACTGTACTAATAGTCTTTGTGTGTGTGAATGGGACAGAGGGCTTTTTGTGTGTGTGTTCCAGACAGCGGCGCATAAGGCAGGACTTAAGTAGATGTTCGCCAAAGCGTACGTAATGCCAGGGAAATATCAACTAATCCCTACACTCTTCTACCCTATACCCCTCCCTCGACATCCATTCTTCTCCTCCTCCTACTCATCATCATCATCATCATCATCATCCTACCATGTTATCACACTGAAAACTTAAAGTAATATATCTCACTTGGTTTCGAAATTTTAAGGAAAGCAAGTGTCAGAATCAAAATTCAGACATGCAATAACACACATACTGTACTGCACTCTCTCTCTCTCTCACACACACACACACACACACTCCACGGGGATTGTTGTTGTTTCTTAATCCCGGTGGATTAACAGACTAACAGACTCATTTTACCTCAGCCCAAACAAAGAGAGATGTCAAATCATCCACCCAACGCTAAAGGTGATGATCGTATTAACATGATGAAGCCGTACGTGTTTGTGTGTGAATGTGTGCGAGCGCGGCCGTGGGGGGGTTGGGCGTGTTGGTGTCGGGGCATCATCCGGCGCCCACCGCATGAAGATAAAAAAATGTTGAAATTCATAACACCTGTTGGGAGAGACATGCATAATCTCACTCAGACATGCACTCTCTCTGCTCCACGCTAAAAAAACACACAGCAGGACGTGCTCCGACATTCACATATGAATACATCAGACGGCAGCATTAAAGGATGCAGCAGCACTCTGATTGCGCTGGATGTCATTAGCCAATGTGCTAACTCCAATATTCTCACAGAGCTGTGAGTGTAAACTGCTTAAAGACGTAATCTTATATGCTCTGTAGGAAACGCTGCGTTCTGTCAAACAGTGGTGCTGCAGAGTGTCCACTAATCCACATGCTAGACTCCAGATTAACGAGAGGGGATGGGGATGTGGGCGAGGGAGGGGTTAAAAACATGCCGCCCGGACCCACCCCCACCCCATCATCATCATCGCACATACACACACAGATGATCACTCCCCCTCCCTTCAGATTATAGTGCTTAGTGCTGCCGCTGTGCGACAGACAGTAAGAGGATCTCTGGGTGGCGTCCCCCAGGGCTCCGTTATTGGTCTTCTAGAAAAGCCCCCCTCCGGACTGGACACCTATAGATAGGGTGGGGGTCACAGGTCAGTGGTTAGGGGTAGGAAGGGCTATGTGATGAGGTGGTTATAAAAGATACATCTGTTTGTTTTGACGTGAGGGATTACTGTAAATCAAGCGGGTGATGCCTCAAGAGAATGAGGAAGAAAAAAAAAATCACTAAAGCATTTCGGAGATTTATATATGATTTTAACAACACATTGCAAAAAAAACAGGACGTGACATATGATGATTTCTAATTCACACACACTCACGTCAGACACAGCTCCAGTGCTCCTCTAATGTCATCAGCGAACGTTACACGAAGACGCAGATTCGCAAAGCCGTCGCCGAATCCTCCGTTGCTTTATATCATTACGAACCGCTTCAGAAAATCAACATAACCACCAAGTAGCCCTGAACATGAAAGCCTCACACAGTCCCAGTTTGCAATTTCCTCCCCATTTCGACGTCAACGTTTATTAAGCTCTCCCGAAGAAATCAACGACGACTAAATTATTTTGAGAGAGAGCCTCGGGCTACAGAGGCTTATTCGATATGCTACCGAAAAAGAAAAAAAATGATATATAAATATATATATATATAGATATATATTAAGAGGAACGAGGAGAGAGGAGAGAAGGGGAAAATGACTGACTCAAAGTAAAACTAGATTTAATATCTTAATGGCTTTGTGTGAAAAAAAAAACAGATAATAGAGAAATCCAATTAAAATCTGATGATTGGCACTGTGAGGTAGAGACATGAAACTGTTTGTCTGAACCACTGGCTCTATATAAAGCTTTGATTAGATGATGCTAGTAATGGTAGCAGCCAGACTAATAGGTTGTATATTTTTAACTCTGACACTGATACACCCCAGGCTCTGAGCACTTAACACAGATGTATTACACCGCCGCATCAAAAAGGACTCGGACAAAGTGGCTGAGTACAAATAATGGAATGGCTCATTACAGGGAGACGTGAGGACAAAATTTTTGATTTGCAAGAACACACGAAATTGTCCCAAGCCATATTCAGCATGTGTGCATGTGCATGTGTGTGTGGCGGGTAAGCGTTCCCCCTAATGCCTCTCAAGGTGACTTGGCCTTCCTCCTTCAGGGCTTTCCTTTCAATTCTTTTTGGGATTGAAATTATGATGAAGTAATTTTTCTACAGAAATTGCCTATGTCACTTGTGGTATCTCTCGGCAAATTTCTCAAGTGTATTTTCAATCTCTCGCTCTCTCTCTGTCCTCTCTTCTCTCCATCTCTCATCTCTCTCCCTCTTTGCCTTTCTTTCTCTTTCTCTGAGCTCTCACTTGACATGTCAATGTGTCAATGTCACATTAGACCGAAGCAATATACGTGAAACAATTTGGCGCATGGGAGGAAAAAAACCAGCACCTTCTCTATTTTGCACCGGCAGTGCAGCCTGTCTTTGAGCTATAGTCTCACTCGTATATATATATAAAGACGTAAAAAAAAGACACGTGCACAGACACACAAACACACAAAGTCACAGACACATGTGCTCACACACACACACACACACACACATATATATAGTTTCACAGTGAAAAATCACCTGCTTGTTTCAGGGGAAAATAAGAGGCAGTGTGGAACATGTCGTCAGATTGGAGAGGGAGATTCCTCAGAGACCTGTGGCCTAATTTCTTATTTTCAAGAGGAAACTTATCTAATTATATATAAGTTAACTTCCTAGTGGTCGATTCAAGGGCAGCGCTGACTGGTATGAATGAAGAGCCTTAAAAGAAACAAGGCTATCGCACCGTGCTCTCTTCAGGTGAGCTGTCTCTGCTCCTGTCTGTCAACACACGGCCGTATCTCACAGCACAGGAGCTTCAGTGTAATGCTCTGTTGTCGAGGTGCTGTGGAAGGTCTGGTTCCTTTTTTACACGATGACAAACTGATGACTAACACACTCTTTTTCTGTCATAAAACAAAGTACTGGACCATATAGACTGTATAAAATATGGACGTAGTGTCCGTGACGTCACCCATAGGTTTCTGAAGAGCAAAAATGAAGCAAATCGTAGTGCGTAGCCATCTTGGTAGCCTACCTCCGGTTACTCCAAATATGGACAAAGAGGTGGAGCGGGGGCGGAGCTGAGGCGGGTCGAATGAACGCTATTGGCTGAAAAAAGCCGCTTTATTCGAAATAATCAAACTAGCTACGGCTAACCAGCTAGGTTAAATGCTAAATATCGTTGCTAGCCGGCTAACCCCACGACGATCTCTTTCCCAAACTCAGTGACTAGAATTAGCCGGGGTGACGCCCTTTAGACCGTCAGTGGCTAGTTGTCAATCAAAGTGGCGCCACTGACAGCTATGAATTGTGCATAATGATTTATGCTGTATATTTTAAACGAAAAAAATTCACCCCCCCCCAGAGTTGTCATGGAGTAGAAAAACAGCTTTTGAGACTAGAGCCATGTTTTGAACCAGGCTGTAAATATGTTTTTTTCTGTCGTAAAATCGGACATTTTAACATGGGGCTCAAATGTAATTGACTCCCTTCTGCAGCCTGCTCTAGTGGTTATTCGAGGAAGTGCAGCTTTTTTCACTTCATTTTTCAGGTTGCCGCTTGTACTGGACGCATTGAAAAATTGATCTTGTGGTGGTGCAGGAGCAAAAGTTAATGCATCATCAGAGTCATCAGGATTCATCCTCTGGGCACCGTGAATATCTGTGCAAATTCACAGCAATCCAGCCAACATTTGTTGATAATTTCAGACCGGACCAAAGCGGCAGTCGGAGCGGCGGTCGGAGCGACAGATCGACGCCCCTCGAGCCACGCCGGCGGCCTGGCCGAACGAGCGAGCGAAGAAAACATTACAAATGATGGAGGCAGATTCACCATCAGCCGCTCAGTGATCACCTGACCTTCGAGGCAGGAGGGCCGTCAGTCAGACAGGTAGACAGACAGACAGACAGGCCGAGATGCAGCGAGCGATCCGGCGGCCAATAGAAACAGACAGTGAAAGGCAGAAGGAGCAAAGATCCCATCTTGGCGCAAAGAGAGCTGCTTTCTCCAAGTGGAGCCCTGAGGCATGGCCCGGTCTGCTTCTCCTGCTCCCTTCCTCCCTCTCACCACCATATGGACAGAGCTGCCTCCACTCCTCCATATCTCATCAAACACAGCCTCTATTTTTCCTCCTCTTCTCCAGCCTCGCTCAAACAGACGACGCACACATTCGTCCAAGTCATCTCTGTGCTATCTGTGTGGCTCTGGGAGAAGAGAATAGCCGGCAATGAGGGGTAATCCTTCTTAATGGAGTCCCCAGCCCTCAGATGGATTGAAGTCCACGCGGCGTACAGATCACATAAGGACACATTTTATTGCTTTGACATAAAGGGATGAATCCGTTATTGTATTTTGAAGTGCTAACTACTCCCCCTTCTTTCATCCCAACACCCCCCCCCCCCTTCCTGTCTGTCTGTCTTTCACTGTCTCTTCTTTTCTTCACCTCTTTCTTCTGTCTGCCCGTCTTCAGCAGTGTTTCATCCTGACCAGTCTGGGATTTTATCACGCTTGCTTTGGTCATTACATCACAATTATGGAGCTGTTGGTACAGGAGGAATAAGAGGAGGGGGGGAAAAAAAGGGAAGAGTGGAAAAAAGCGACAGATGAAATGTAGGTCAGTGGAGATGTGCTCGGGGCAGTTTTTCTCTCTGTTTCTCTCTGTCTCTCTCTCTCTCCCTGGGCCACAGCTAAAGAGGCTAAAAGAGACCGGGGGTGAAAGTGCCTCTCACCCACACCTGCCTCTCTCCTGCCTCACACACAGGGACAGAAGCTCCCACAGAGTTATCTCTCAGAAAGCCGCTCTAATGACAGACGCTGAACGCCGGGCGTGACGCTAACCGTGTGTGACAGGAGTGGCTCTTTTCAGCAGCGGCAGGACGGAAACTCACTTCCACACGTTCGTGACATGATCAGTTTTGTTAATATTTCGCTGCCATCAAAGGTCACCAGGAGTCGGTCCCGGGTCAGAGGAGACCTGCAGGGGCTTCAGTCAGTCAGAGTCTGAACCTGTGATCACAGACTAGTCTGAGCTTATAGATAAGAAACAGCCTCAGTCGTCCTGGTTTAACCTTGAAAAAGACAAAGATGTTGGCTCTTTTAAGGAAATTAAAAATGTTATATCATTTTCTACTGTGACGATCCATCAGGAGGTGAATCAATGTGTTTAATGCTGTAGACAAGTTAGTGCATATACATTAAATAATTTACTAATGTTAATGTTGGTCCATAAAACAACCTGAACCACTTCATGCACTGTGTCAAACTACAGCACAAAAACAAGCAACGCTGCCAGATTTTCACTTCTAATATATTAAAAGCCTGTAAGGAGTGAAAATCATCCATCCTCATATTTTAAATAAATATACTGCTCATGCATTGAACAGCCCTGCAGCCTGCACCGGCTCTCTCATTGTACAGTACAGAGGTCGAACGTCAACCTGCTCTTTCTTTTTCCAGTTCAGTATTTCAGAGTTTCTCAGAGGAAGCGAAGGACCCCACCCTGTAAAACCATCCCGAGGACACCTGAGACGAGCCGCGTCATCTGAGCTGCTCCTCTTTCTGTGACATAAGATCCACGACGAGCCCCTCGCAGATCAGGACAAAGTGGCATTTCTGATTATGGTTTTCAATGCATAAATACTTCTATATAATAATCGCAGTAGTACAGTAGTACATCAGCTGTGGAGATGAAGTATTCGCAGACATTTTTACTTATATGCAATAAAGTATTAACGCTTCATCAACTGTATTTAATTTACATTCAACATGAACTAAAATATGAGTTTATAATGAACCAAATTAATTAAATTTAAAAAATCAGTTTCTCAACTTTACTATTTTAGACAATGTGCTGCTCAAATGTCACATTAAACAAACATCAATCTCCATCTGTTGATAAATTTACTATATGACTGTTTGTATTAGATTAAGTTTATGGGTTAAATCTTTTATCTGCAGTTTTTTTTAATCATGTTAATATTTGAATCACCAGCAGTCACATTTTTCAAGTAAATGAGTTTTAAAGCTGGTCTTCAATTTTAAAACCTTTTGACTTCTGTTCATTGTAAATTAATTTAGTCAAACCACAAGTTACTGTGAGAAATGTCAAACAAAAAAACTGGAATGAACTGGAAAAATAATAATCTCTTCCCATTAAGATGGATGTCAGGTTCCTCCAAGATTAAAGATGCACTTTTATTATATGCATGCATGAAAATATGTTAAATTGCATGAAGCTGCCTGAATGTGGAAGGTGACATTAAAACTTTGCTTTCTGTCTATGTGTGTGTGTGTGTGTGTGTGTGTCAGGCTCCGGGCTGGAGGCTGAGCAGTAGAGAGAGAGAGAGAGAGAGAGAGAGAGAGAGAGAGAGAGAGAGTGGGAGGAGCGGAAAGTGCTCCAGTCCAATCCAGGCCGCCGGGTAAAGCCTCTCCTATCCTGCTCTTCCCTCCCTCAGCCCGCAGAAAACAGTGAAACCCTCCCACAGAGGTGAGAGCGCAGATGTCATGAGAAAAGCGACCACACGACCAGAGCGCACCGACCGACGCACCGAGCCGCCTCAGCCCGCCTCCACGCGCCCCGCTCTGGGATGCTTTTAGCGCACGGCCGCCTCCTCTCCGGGCAGCAGCCAGCGGACGCACATCAGCTGCACTCTCTCCGTTGTTGTTGTTGTTGTTGTTATTTTTAACCGAGGATCCCCCCCCTCCACTCCTCCTCCTCCACCTCCTCCTCCCTCCAAACAACCCCCCCTTTTTTAAAGTGTTTATGTGTGTTTCTTCATGACTGCTGCTTTGGGAAGCGAGTCTCAGCTCCAGCAACACCAACACCATGCGAGGTAAGAACACACACACACACACACACACACTTTCCCCCAGCTTCATCCTGCACACACACACACACACACATTGCACGGAGGCTTCATCCCACATTTGGCCTTCAAAGTTTATTCTAGGAGTTTTTGGCTGCAGAGCTGTTTTTGGCCACTTTGGTCCACAGTCGATGTGATGGTGTGTGTGTGTGTTTCAGCACTCTACACTAAAAATGCGCACAAGTTGATCAGGATGTGTGTGTGAAGTGTGCATGTGTGTGTGTGGAAAAGGCCAGTTTTTGGCAAACCCGTGCGTAAAAGGCTCCGGAGCCTGTCAGTGAAAAGTGGCGCATGATGTTTGGATGAAGCTTTAATCTTTCATTTGAGCTCCTCTCCACGACTGAAACTGTGCACACACCGACCCCAGATCAGATCAGATGATGTGCAGAAAAAGAACTTTGGTGAATTTTGTTTTGGTGATAAACTTTACTGGATGTTTCGGGGACACTTTTACGCGCTCCACTAACCCATTTCCGAAACGCTGCGCACCGCCGGGATGAGATTCAACGTCAATGTTACCCTGCACACACACACACACACACACACACACACACACACACACACACACACACACTTTGCACTCTCACTTGGCAGTTTTGTTTAAATTCCCTTTAAATCGCTTTTTTTTCTTTCCTCCCATTCGTTGATTTTTTCCGCTCCAGCTTTAATATCTGACTGTATTGAATCTGTGTGAGCTCAGAGTTTCTGCATTTGTTTTTATTTACTCTCCTTAATGTTGTGTAATGACGCAAAGTTGCGACACTCGTTCAACTGGATGATCTTGAACTCGAATCCTAGACTCAATCTGCTGTGAAGCTCAAACAGCTGCTGCAGCAGTTTGACATCGAGCTACAGGAGAAAAAACTGGAGAATTAAAGAATCTCAAGTTCCTATAAAATGTAAAAGTTCCGTTTTATAATGTGGAGAAAATATTAGGTTGTCAAACTAAAACACAGCTTTAAAAATAAAACACACTTTTCAATGGAATCAGATGTTTAGTTTTATAGAAATAATGTCAGAGGATAAATGACTGATTTTTTGTTATTAAATTACATTTTTGTTAACATTATTATTAACATGATTAATAATTATAATCATCAGGAATCATTTTAACCAACTGCACTATTTAATGAGTAAAATTAACTTAATAATAATCCAGTTTTTACTTGAAATAAATGTTCAAACTATCTGTCTGTTTCCTGTTCTGCTTTGTGTGTCTGAATGTCATATAAAGCTTTCTGCGACCAGCTTCAGGCTTCAAACCTCGGGCAGGAAAAACCATGAGAAGGCCAAGCGCCCCCCACCCCTCTCTCCGTCCCTCTCTCTCTTTCTCTCTCTCTTATCCCATGGCAAACTCTTCTGTCATGCACCTTGTATTTTATCCACATTTTAATGGGCCTCGCGACCACTCTCGTGCATGGGAGGCTTTGGGGGGTGTACGGAAAGCTCCTGCTTTCACTTTACAGCCGTGGTTGGCAGAAGAGGCCCCTGAAGCGTCTCTCTCACCCCTCGCTCTCCATGTATCTCTCTCTCTCTTTCTCCCTCTCTCTCTCCATCTTCCTCTCTCCCTCTGCACGCCCCAAAGGGTTTTGTCAGATAGAATTAAATCAGTATGGGCCGTGCGGCCCCCACTCTCAACCTGTGTGTGTGTGTGTGTGTGTGTGTGTGTGTGTGTGTGTGTGTGTGTGTGTGTGTGTGTGTGTGTGTGTGTGTGGCGTCTCGGCTGCCCTTACACAGAAATGTGCTCACAACCACAAGGTTATAAAAAATAGAGGCCCCTCATGAGCCGTGGTAATTATCATTTAACAATAGCCACAACTCCTGAAGCCCTGACCGAAGATGATGTCACCCCATCGCGTGGCCGAGCAAGGCCAGAGAAATAACAGACAGAATCATATCATCAGGGCCTTTTCTCAGTCTCAGAAAATGGAGCTTTGTGTTGTTTTTTTTCCAGCGTGGCTTCGTGTTGTGGAGGATGTTGTCAACAGGATAATTATTTCTGCCTTTTCAACGGCAGCGTGATGATGCTGAGCTGTGAATGGTGTTCCTCTAAAACCCAACAGAGAAGTTGAGTAATAACATGATCTCAGTAACAGTGGATTATTTATTTTACTGTGGTAAAAGTTTTGGTGATAGCAAAGTTTAATTTCAAGAAATATAATGAAGCTTAAATGGATAGAAGAGTAACAAATAACACAAACTGATCGTTGTTGAAGTTGATTTGATTTGAATTAGTTATAATTTTAATTATTGCATTTAAATGTTAAATAAGTCTAAAAAAAAAGGCGCATTTATAAGAAATAAATCATCCAAAGCAAACAGACAATCATCAACGTCCTCCGACCAAATGTTTCAGTTAGTTATAATCAATATGAGCAACAAGACATTGAGATTTCTGCTAAAACAACCAAGTTCATACAAACACTTGGAATCATACGAATATTTACAGGAACCACAAAAACTGACATCACAGACGTGCACTCTGCTGTCGACCCTTACAGCCTGAGTCTGCGGACACTTTGTATCACTGCTTTAAGCCTGTAAGCTTTTACAACAGAGAGATGCAGCCGGGGCAGACAGGTCACAGAGTTCAGAGATGGACGGAGCGGCCGGGGAGGAGGAGGGCTTCACAGCGCCACCCGATCTCCTCTGTTAGCGATATGTGTCAATCACAATGTGGCAGGCTCCTGCACCCTGGGAAAAGATAGGATGACAGATACTGGGAGAGTGTGAAAGAGCAGAATACCAGTAAGGTGACGAGCAGCGGTGTCAAAGGAGGCGGACGGGGACCATTAAAAACTCATTAGTGGCTATTCCAATTCCAACATCATTTGTATTAGCTTGCAAGATGGCATGTGCTCAAATACAAACAAGTGGTGAAAACACACACACACACACACACAAACAGCTGCAGCACTACGCATGACGGCCTCATGCCAATAGAATTAGTCCCATCCTGCTTTGCTTTGGAGGCTTGTGTGAGCATTGATTTGTCCGATTCTAAAGCATCCCGGGATCAATTTTCAGGCCAAGCCAACAGGAGCAGTCTGTTCAGATAAATCTATGGAACACAGCCTTTAATGTTATTACATCCATAAATATTTATTCATTCATTTATTTTCAGTGTGTTTTTCTCTTCTAATATCTGTGTGTATTATTTGTTATAATATGTATGAAATTATAACAGTTTACTTTAACTTCTTCATTTAGCATTTGTTAGCAAACATTGAACATCTGTGTATTTATATTTATCAGCAGAGTTAAGTGTGTATTAATATATTTGTTATCAACTTTTGTATAACTATATAAAAGACAATATAGTAAAGCATAAATGTGATAATACTGACTTGTCTTTAAGGGAGAAATCGTGCTTTAAATGCTAAACAGAAGGTGGTTAAAGTAAAGTAATCTTAATAAGAGAAACATATGAGCAGTTTGAACTAAAAGAAGATGAAAATCATAAACAGGAAGTCTGTCTGAAGGATCTGTATTAACACCAACACTGAACTGACAGACGTCACACTGATTGAGTATTTGGAAACCAGGAGCCTGTTGTCGCTCAGAAACAGCAGGTTCACTCAGCTTTTGAAACCAAAGCACTGTTTTTCATCGTCGCCACAAAATCAGTCATTGTGCCCAGCAGTGGGCACCTGGCCTGAGTGACTGTGCTTCAGGGTCGGTGTGCTGCAGCTCCGTGTTGTTGATTGTGTTGTTTATTGTGTGTTTGTGCTGACTAATGGCCCGGTGTTATGTAAGACGAGAGGAGAGATTACCCCAAGCCCATGCAGGCCACACTGTTAATCCCTCAGCACAGTCCTACTGACTGACTGAGGTACGGCCACAGTGCTGTCGCAACACACACACACACACACACACAGGCTTACACTTCCCACAGCCTGTGCACCTGTCTGCAGATACCCACAGTCTGCCCGTCACCCAGCGTGGCTGCCTGACCTTTTTTTCAGGCCGTCTAGTAGAAACACCCCACCATGCTGAGCGTGTGTGGCCTGGATGGCACCTCTGCTCCCACTGAGCTGCTATCATAGCCCCTGTTTGTTTAGCATGTGCTCAGCGTGCTCTCCATGTTGGTTTTATCCCTCTGCGGCTGTCTGGGGGAGTCGAGTTTTTCTCCTCACTCAATTCTCTCTCGCTCGCTCGCTCGTTCTTTTTTTTTTTTATTTAATCTTTATACACACAAAGCGTGGGCTACGCGGCACGCTTCGGTTTGTGTCTCCACTTTATCTTAGCCAGGAGGGATTTCAGCCTGAACCCCTCCTAAACTCTAAATCTGCCTTGAAGTCATACAGTCCTCTGACAGCTCCTTCTGTTTTGTCAGTTTTACTCATCCATGAAGCCAGCACGTCTCAATGGAGCCACAATGACATCCAATATTCACGTTTTCCTTCCATTTACATTGAAGTGAAAACCGGGGGAAGAGGGTGACTGCGCTCGTTAAAGGCAGGAGCCGGGTAATGTATGAACAGAGAGGCGGTAGATATCGATGGATGGGTGGCTTTTATTTTTAAAAAATGTGCTCATATCGACACCATTTGAGCGAGAAGTGAGTTTTGCTGTCTCATAATGGGAGCATCTGCACTTTTAGACTCTGGCTTCAAGATTTGTCGTTATGAAGAAAATCAATTATTGAATTAAGAGTAAATAGAATATTTGGTAGTTAATCAGATTGTAGCCTGTAATAAAATATATAACATTAATAGCCGCAAGCAGAAATTTGAAGGTTCCAACCTTCTTGCACTAATCAGAAGGAAGCAGCTCAATCAGATAAAATTAAAGATGCAATTAGCAACGAGCAGGTTCCAGGTTTCAGGTTTCACATAGATCAGCAAAGTCACATCAGCTAGTTTAAATCTAAATAACTGAGCATTGAAAGTTCGGCCATTGAACAAAACTTGGTGTGTTTGTTTAATCCAGTTTGCTCAAAGGCGTCTTGGGTCGTGACCGTTTTCTAAGCTTCAATCTTTGCAAAGTTCTTGGTTGATGGCGGCCATGTTTGTCAACCAATCTTGCTCATCTGTATTATAACTGTGTATCTCAGTCCTTCAATGCTTCATGTGTGTTTTTGTGTTGATACAGTTGAACTTTTGTGAGGCCCGAACAAAACTGCATTGTTGGGCCTCAAATACAGCGCCACCATCTGGCCGATTGGGCTCATTTGGGAAGTACTTACACATCATTTTCAGTTATTGGGCCGAGTTTCATGTTTCTTGCTCATTCCAGCTTAAAGCCATTTGAGTTGCCGTGGTAGAAAAATAATAATGATAAATTGGCACAAACACAGCAGGGCTCCTCTCCTTTGGGGTTTGAACCCTAATCATATCAGAAGCAGGAAAATTGTGCTGCCATTTGCCTTTTTTTGTTGTTGTTTAGTTTTCTCTTTTATTTCAGTCACTTTGCGAATGAAACCATTTTCTGCATCTTTGAAAATGTTGTGAAGCTTTTGAGAATCTATAAAGTGAATATGTGGCAAATTTATGTTAAATAAACTAGCGTTGAAATGCAAAGAAAGACTCAAAGAAAGGAGAGAGGGGAGGAAGTGAAAGAGTGAATGAATGAGATAAAAGAGAGCAAGTAAGAGTTTGACTAGAGAGTTATATAATAGTACAATTGTGCATGTGTGTGTTTGTGTGCAAAAGTAAGAGAGAACAGAGCAGAGGGTGGATAAAAATGGCGTTTACGTGCACACACACACACACACACACACACACAGATACAAACTATCGTGTCCTCACATTAAACTTGCCCAGTGTAGCTGCCCTCAGCAATGAATAACGCCAGAACCTGTAATAGCAGGGTCCAAAGTCCACCAACTCTGAGGCTTCAGCTAACACTCAAAGCAGATTAGTTCATATACTGCAGGCTGGGGTCAGTTCAACATTCCTGCTTCTGCCTCATACACACACTGTGCATATAGAGTAAAAGCTCCTTTATGGGTTAAATGTCTTAGTCTTAATAAATTTTGCATTGAAAAAAAATGCAAAGCTTAAAACACGGCTTTTTAAAAAATGTTATTTAACAGTGTCATTTTTCATTCAGAAGAAGAGAAGGAAGAAAACGGACGACTTGAAAGAACTGTATTGTTGTGACTGAGACAGCAGCATTTGTCTCCTCACACAGTCGCAGCCAGGATGTCACACACACACACTGTACATCCACATGAGCTGTTTGAAAGATCATGTTGCCAAAAGCTTCCGCTCTGTGAAGGTGTTCAGTGCTGGCAGGTGCGTTGCACCCACTAGCAACAATAAGCCTATAATATGACTTAGCCGACTGCGGCATCTTTTCTTAATGACAAAGATTAGCCTGTTTTAGTGCTCGTAATCTCATTGAAGAGACTCTTATTAGGTCTATCTTTCTTTCTCTCCACATCCCTCTCTCTCTCTCTCTCTCTCTCTTTCAGTGTCCAAATCCTGACTTACCTCTCTTAACCGTCTGTGTGTGAGTGTGTGTGCGTGTGTGTGTCCTAAGCAGTGGCTGTTAATGTGAGGTCTCCTGTCATTCACATAGAGTATGCAATTATGAAACTGACTGCTGCTGCTGCTCTTGCTCTCTCAACTCAGATTTAATGTTCATAACGCATTCTGTTAAATCATCCCACTAGAGAGAGAGAGAGAGAGAGAGAGACTGAGAGAGAGAGAGAGAGAGACTGAGAGAGAGAGAGAGAGAGGGAGAGAGAGAGAAAGATAGGGAGAGAGAGAGACTGAGAGAGAGAGAGAGAGAGAGAGAGAGAGACTGAGAGAGAGAGAAAGAGGGAGCGATAGAGAGAGAAGAGAGAGAGAGATAGGGAGAGAGAGAGACTGAGAGAGAGACTGACTGAGAGAGAGAGAGAGAGAGAGAGAGAGAGAGAGAGAGACTGAGAGAGAGAGACTGAGAGAGAGAGAGACTGAGAGAGAGAGACTGAGAGAGAGAGAGAAAGAGAGAGAGAGCAGGTGAAGAGCAGAGCCGACTGGGCCGAGCCGAGCTGAGCTGTGTGATAGTCTTTGTGATCAATTTGCCTCTGTGAGAGATGCCCCTGGGGCCACTTTGGGGAGAACCTTGTTAGGCTGAGTTAAATTGTTGCCCGAGGCGAGCTATTAGCGGCCATCCCTGGGAGAGGACACACACATACACTCACACACATGCGTGCTCACACACTTGCTTTAGCAGACACTCTGAAACGCACACATACATACAAACCTCGTTAAAACTCATTCATATGTTGGAGCAGGCAGCCTGTTCACTCAGAGGAATGCATAAACCCACAACCAGCGGGGCAAGAAGCTTTGCTTTAGTAGTAATACTGCAGTGTAAAATACTACATAAGAAGTAAAAGTTGGGCGTATTGCTGTTTAATTATGATATACAGCTGCATGTTTTGGGAGATGGCATTATATTACACCTGGTGTTAGTAGTTGTGAGCACACAAAAATATGTGGTCTTTTCTAAGTACACAAGTATAATAAAAAATATTAAAGTATCA
The DNA here is from genome assembly GCA_037975185.1 of Centropyge bicolor. NCBI lineage: Eukaryota > Metazoa > Chordata > Actinopteri > Pomacanthidae > Centropyge > Centropyge bicolor. The sequence continues at coordinate 331,521 of JBBMOC010000084.1, forward strand.
AAAGTAAAAGTACTCAGAATGCAGAATGGCCCTTTCAGATTGTTACTGATGTATTATCATGTAAACTGAATTTAAATGTTGTCACTTGTCGAGGTGGAGCAAATCCTAACTGCTTTATGTACTGTTCTGTAGTGTAATCTATTACAGTACATAATATTTTATTATATATTTTGTTGGTATAATATTACCTGCAAAGTAACTAGAATCTATTAATAACTAAATTTCAGATAAATGCAATGAGGACAAAATTACATTTCCCTCTAAAATGTAGTGGAGAGAATAAAGTACCACAAAATAAAAATACTCAATTACTTCAATTACTGCCCCTAAGCACAGTACTTAAGTAAATGTACTTCATTACTTTCCAGCACACAAGTGTATACACGTTTACTCTGTATGTAAACATTCAATTACATCCAATCAGATTTGGAAAGAAACAGCTTCATCCTCCTCTCAGTGGTTTCATTCTGTCAGCTATTCACACTAAGTGCTGCTCTCTTCATTAAAGCTTTAGAGCCCAACCAACCTCACTAATGTTGATGTTCCTGCTTCCTGTTTTATCTGACTGACCAACAATGATCGCAACAAAGGACGCGACTCAAACCAAACTGCATCTTATGTAAGAACTGAAAGCAATTTTCTGTCTGTCTCTCCATGGATGTCCCTCTCTTTCTGCTTCTCTCTCTCAACACTGGGAGAGCCACCTTTCCTCTCCCTTCCCCCTCACACACACACACACACACACACACTGTCATCTACAATTAGGCTCAAGAGAAACACCATAGGAGGAGAAGCGTGAGGTTAAGGGAGGATGAGGACATGGCCGAAGCCAACAGAACGTTATTTTTCTCACCTCAGGAATGAAACAACAGGATCTCAGCCACCGTGTGTGTGTGTGTGTGTGTGTGTAAATATATTCTCTGCTTTGATTCCCCTCAACAAAACAAAACGACGAACCCCACGACCTTTCTCTGTTTCAACAGCTCAGTGTGCACACATGCATGTCTGCTGGAGGAAATAAAACGTATAAGAGAGAACTTAAAGCACTCTGTATGTGAGTGTGTGTGTGTGTGATGTGTGTTTGCTGCAGCAAGTGCACCTCAGTGTGTGTGTGTGTGTGTGTGTGTGTGTGCATTCTCATGGCTGATTTCAGGACGGTAATGACCAGATGCAGACCTCTCACACTTGGACTCGTTGCTTCCACTCTGATGCACTCGCTCAGTCCTTAAGGAAAGGTCAAAGGCCGTCGGGGTCCTACAGGTCACCCAGGGGGTTGGAGTGTGAGCGTGTGTGTGTGTTATGTGTGTGTGTACAGTGGCCATGAGAGGCAGATCTGAGAGGGCAGATGGGCAGACTGTGTGTGTGTGTGTATATATGTGTTCAGGCAGGGGTTGGGTTTACCCTGTGGATTTTTTCCCACGCCTCCATCTCCTCTTATCCATCTGAGGACACATGCTGCACTGGGTGGGAGACTGTGTGTGTGTGTGTGTGTGTGTGTGTGTGTGTGTGTGTGTGTGTGTGTGTGAGGGGAGGGGGGGGGCAAGCATAGAAATCATACTGTAAAGTCTGCTTTTTCAAAGGCAGTTTGCAGTAATGTATGCATTCGAGCATGTCTGAATGTGCCTCTGTCTGTCTGAATGTGTCTCTGCAAGTGTGTGTGTGTGTGTGTGTGTGTGTGTGTGTGTGTGTGTGCCTGTGCATGTGAATCGATGCACTGGATGACAGCCAGTGGCCCCCTTCTGTTCCCTCTCCGTGGCGTCCAATCACGCTGCGGCATAATATTCTAAGAGCAAACCGCAGCTGATCCCAGACCTGCTATCTGAGCAATTACCCAGAGTGCTTTGGGGCCGCATGGCAAGCTGGACAAGCTCATGCCCTCTGACATACAGCATGGGGGGAGGGCGAGAGAGACTGTTTTTCTGACTGTTTGTACGTGTGTGTGTGTGTTGGCAAAGTGCAGGAGGGGGGGTCGATGACGATGGACTGATGGGAAACGCGGAGGTTGGGGGTTGTAGCATGTATGCTCATGCAGCAACAGTGTGACTGTCTATATTACAGAGTGGACAAAGACATGCTTGGCAGCGAGGGATGGAGATGGGGGAGGGGAGATGGGCCCGCTGCATGGCATTACGATTATTACTATAACGCACAGAAGAGCAGACTGTACAAACAAAGACAGCGCCGGTGCAGGACTGTGTCGTCTTACATTAACGTGGATGGTTCGTCTTCGTACGTCAGCGTTTCTGAGTCAGATCAGGCCGAGATGTTTCAGTGATAGATGATAATCTCCAACATGGAGTTCACTGCTGCTGATTAGAGCTGTCTCAGGATTATTTTTATCATCAATGAATCTAAGTTATTTTCTCAGTTAATTTACTAAACATTTGCTCTATAAATCACAAAACAGTGAAAAATGCTTGTAGCATTTCACCAGCAGTCAATGTCTCAGAGAAAATGAGTCTCCAATGACAATCAGAGAAAAGCTGGAGCCACAGAATACTGTCAGTTTTACTTAAATAGTTGTTTTTCTGTTGATTAACTAATTGGTGTTTACAAGCTGTTCCTAAATACAATTAATAAAAGCAATTGATTGGGCAACAGTGATGCTGTCAAATGCATGTTTTTACATGAGCGTCCAACTTTTTTTAAAAAAAAAAAGAAAATTTTTATTAAATATTTCCTTAAGCATAAATAAACAAATATGGCTGGTTATTGAACCAAACAAATTTGTCTGCAGCATTTTAAAACTGTCAAGAACCAAAAGATGGCAAAGTCCTGTTATGGCTGCTTATGTTTAGTTAATGCTCACAATTTGATCTGGCTTCTTTTGTTATATAGAAGAAAAAAGTTTTGTAGGACAAATTTTTAAAGTTTCAGCGCTGAAACTATAACATTAATAAAAAATGAGTCTACAGACTAGTTAGTGATGCAGTAATGACAGTGGGACTGACTGAGATACAGATGATGAGTAATGATGATGGTCAATACCTTCAGGCCACCAGGGCTCCAAACTATGGACTTCACAGTTAATACAGTTCGCTGGTGTTTGAGTCACGAAGAGACATAAAATGGACAGACGGCATGCAAAACAGAACAAAGCGATTCAAATTTACTTTTTTAATTTTTTTTTTTTTTAGGAGAGCAGATAGCCCACCACTCCTCCATATATTTTTTAGACGCCTCAGACAGTAAAAATAGACAGGAAAGAGAGAAAAGTATGACAGCACATAGCACCAGTCCGTTTGAAACCATATGCAGTGGCTGTGTTTCATTGATTTTAATGGGACAGTAAAACATGACAGGAGACACAGGGGAGAAAACCCAAGCAGTGCTGCTATACGCTATTCCCAGCTGTGTGTGTTCATCCACTCAGCGATCACGCCACCAAAAGTTTTCTCACTGTTTTTCATCATCGGCAGGAGGAGGGGGGGGAGAAAAAAAAACCGCTTGTTTCTCTCTAAGCTCTGCGAGACAGGGAAGACAGAGTTACGCTGAGAGATGGAAATAGATCATGAAATACAGAAACTGAAATGATTTCCCAGTCACACAGCCACTTACAGCGAGGAGGAACACTCAAATGAAAAAGTCAAACAGACTGAAGTGGAATGGATGGCGAACAGTGATAGCATAATTCACAGTATATAGACATCTGAGACCAGAGCTGGAGTTGTTCAGATTTAACAAGGAGGGGTGGGGGGAGGGTGGAGGGGGGGTAAAGTGCTGATCTCCTTCATTTTCCCAGAAGATATCTAGTTAACTGGTAAGAAGCTATGCATATTTTTAATGAAGTGGAGATACCACCCACATTCATCCCCAACAAACCCACCCCTGGGACTACAGTAGGAGTTGTGTTTGCATTTCTGAAGTGGGAAAAGTTATGGTAGAAAGTGACTTCAACTGCTCCATAAGCTGTGATACTACAGCACCAACCTCTAGTGCTTAACACTGTTATGTTGCGGCACTGTGTGTGTGTGTGTGTGTGTGTGTGTTTCTGTTGTAGACGCACCCTGCAGGCTGAATGAATGAAACATGCATGTCCAGTCTGCCCCACTTGAAACACACACACACACACACACACACACACACACACACACACACACACACACACAGAAACCAAACATGTACAGCAGCACCTAGTGGCCCTAATTTGCTGTTACATTGTCAGTACAGACGGGGGGGAGCTGCCCTTTAAAATGCTCATGTCATTGTGTGTCTGTGCATGTGTGTGTGTGTGTAACCCTTTAGTCTCTGTGTGAGCTACTTGTGTGTTTTAGTGGAAGTATTGTTAAAATACTGGTGCTAGGCAGCGGCTGCTTTTTTTTTTTTTTTTTTCTGCAGCGCAATGTAGATAATTAGGACTCTATTTAGAGAGAGGGCCAGCCCAGGAAATACACAGGAGATCCTCACCTCATTAAAAATCAATTATCATAACACACGTGCCAGCGCGATACAGCCCTCATGGCCATAATCAGCTACACACACATGCACGTGTGGCGGCGCTCACACTACAACAGCTATCTCTGCCTTGTTCTTTGTGAAATTCATCTCCAGTTAGTTCTCTGTGTTTTTTCTCTCTCAAGAGATTGTGCGGGCCTGATCCTCCTCTTAGCTGAGGAATCGCCAGCGTTGCAGTCCCGCTCTTACATAATAACCTCGGGATAACACTCGAGCTCCCGCTGGCCCAGGACGCTGTCAGTCACTGGGCTCAGAGCGGGTCAGCTCAGGTTGGGAAGAAGGCCCGCCCACTCCTGTGAAAGACATGTAGCTAAGAGCGAAATAATCTCTGGAAAAAACAGAAATGAGTGGCTGTTTTCCCACTAAGGTTCAGTCTGTAAATGGCCTGTCAACAGGGGAGAAGCTGCATTAGATTTCTCTGCAGTTCTGTTTTAAAAATTCACTTTCACTACAGCTTTGAAGCTACAAGTTTCTGTAAAGTAAAACAATGAAATCAAACACCCAAAATGCATGATCATACATCCTAACTTTGACAACAATAACAGCACACACTCGTCTGAACAGCCAACAGATAACGAGTCTTAATTCAGCTGTAATCCACCGCTGCAGCCGAAGTGTAACAAGGCACGTATTGTTGCCTGGCTGTGGAAGTGGGAGTCCTCTGGTAAACAATTCACAAAGCCTGCGCTGCTGAGAGGGGCCGACAGGACCCACAGTGATGATACACCGAGTTGGCTCGGCGCACCGATGACATCACTTCCTTTAAGAGCGTGACAGCTTAGCACATCATCGCTGTGACAGCCAGACGAGGGCAGCGAGTGGGTGGTCACCCTGGCAACAGCGATGCTGTCATGACCGTCTCCTTATATCCTACCTGACAGTCCCCGCTGGCAACAAGCACAACACACACTCGACAATGCGCACACCCACACACACACACACACATTCACAAACACTTCGTCAACACGTCGACACGCGCGCGTACTTTATCTTTCGCTGTGTCTTTTTTTTTTTACAAGGGAAACACTCGCTCAAACCCTCCCCGAAAAACACACAGTGAAACAATGCACATGCCCACACGCCCATGCTCCTTTGGGCATAATTATGTGATACAAAGAGGAGTACAATCTCCCAGGGGGCAAAAAGAAATACAGTGAAGATATAATGTAATCACTGGAGAGAAACCATGAACACGCTCCTCTAAGGTGGAAAAATGTAAAGAGCTTTCTCTGAAAATCAACAGAAATAATCTGTATATCCACATCACGGCGGCGGCGGCGGCGGCAGCAGGTGTGGGCTGGACGCATTCAGCTTCTTCAAACCCATACATTCACTCCTTTCATGATTAACAACACAATCAAAGAGTTTGACTCAAAGTGTGAGCAAAGAGAAAGAGGATTGAGAGGAGAATGAAGGTGATAAGAAGCAGGGCCGTCTCCTGTTTACTGCTCACATGTGCTCTGTTGATAACGGCCACCTCGGGGGCAACTGACCTGTTTTACAGACTATAAATGGTGCGTTACAGGTCGCGTTCGTCCACAGCTCTGTGTATGTGTAGTCTGAGTGTCGTCCCAGTCCGGTGCTCTGCTCTGACCCAGTTTGGAACCAGTTGGCTCTGAATTGGTGGAAATGGGTCACGTCTTGAGCTGCACCAGAACGCACAGCACGAGCTGCGCCACCTTGGGCACACAGTCCGACAGCACGACGTGCCGTCCATAGGTCGCTCACTCACAATCTACTGAGAGCAAACACAGTGATCTATTGTTGCTTTAACTAAATTGTAATTTCATAAGAGAGAATTAAAGGGGCTAAAGGCTCATTCACATCCTGAATGACAACTATAAAGATAACTAGAACAGCACATAATGCAATAGGCCTGAAGGACGGTGCGTAGTTCAGGGTCACAGTGGTTTGGAGGTCAGACATTTTAATGCATCCCAGTGGCCACTAGGGGGTAAATAGACAAGTGAATGAATGAATGAATGAATGGGAGGAAAAACAAATGAATGACTACATGAGCAAATGGATGGCTCTGTGAGATTCTTTGTTTGTTCCATCAATATCTCCACTTATTTCCACTTATCTTAACTCATGTTGTCCAACAGTGTCTCTGCTAATGGTGTTCAGGTGTGAATCCGCTGGAAGAGCAGTTGTGAGGATGTGTGTTTTTAATTTAATGATACTTGTATACTTGTGTATATGCTATATTATATTATATTATACTACTACTATATGCTATATTGTATAATACTATATTGTATTATTATTATAGTACTGTAGTACCATATTACTAAATTATATTTACCATAATGCACTATAGTATTAGCATTACCACTGCTGCTATTGTACCTTGTACACACTCAGGTATACACATTCAAACTTCTGTTATCTCTACTGCCTAATTTATTGTGTCTATTCTTAGATTTTTTATTTTTTCTACTTTATATTCTACTTTATATTTTGTATTCTAAACAGTGCAATATAGGAGAAACGATGGAGATGTCAATTTCCCGGAGGGAACCTCCCAAAGGGATTAATAAAGTACTCTGTCTGTCTGTCTTTTGAGTGTGAAGTGGTCAAACTCAAAAGCACCAGAGGTGCAGACAGAGCGTATAGACGGCACTGACCGTTCCTGCTCAGTCGCTTAGACAGACAGAACTGTCTCCAATGATCCTCATATAGGATTATCCAATTATATATACTGCACACTCATTCCTCCACAGACGTTTAGCACACACACACACACACATACCTATAAAGTATATATACATATACACACAGACAAACAATTCATACTGTCAAACCAGAACATATACTGCACACTTTCTCAAATGCACGCAAAAATAACCAGCTACAAACTCCTACATATGCACTTCAGTCTGCACACATATACACCCAAGACACACTCACACATGCACACACACAAACACAACATACGTGCACACCTCTGAAGCAGCTACACGACGCAGGTTTTCTACTGTTTTTAAGGGGAATCAGAATTCACGTAAACATGGGAAATAAAACTGAACAACTTATAAGTTTTGTTCTGCTTGTTGTTTTAGTCTTTATCTGAACTTCTGAGAACAATTGATGAAACAAGCAGAATCTTCCTACAGGTGGGAAAACGCAGGGAGATTACAAGTGAATGGTTATTTCAGCTGTGCCTAAGCCAGTGCTGAGCAGAGGAGGCAACCAGCTCGTCGGGAAATAATTTAGGATTAGATGGGCTGTCTAATCTCTTTATAGAGGGTGTGCTATCTCAGCAGACATACCTGCCTACCTCTACATTCATATCTCTTAACAGGCGCCGCGGCTTTCCCTTTCCATATATTATGGATAATGCGTTCAAAGACGCTGGTGACAGGTGCTTCTCTGTGTTAGATTGAAATACTTTCTGTGCCTTTGGTTGTGACTGTACATGGAGCTGCCAATACACAGTGAGTAACATTTTGACATGAAGGAAAAGTAGTTAAATTGGTGCAGTTGTAGATGAAGAAAGTTAAATTCTGACAGCATTAAAAAGGTTGTAGAACTCAACGTGTGTGTGTGTGAGAGAGACGGCAAGTTGACGAGTGGTCCTTCAGTGATGTAACCTGTTTTCTCATTATGTGCAACCTGTCTAGCCTGCAGGGGTCTCTCCTTCAGCCGCCACACAAAGGACCCACACATACACACACTATTAACGCTATCTTGTCATTTATGTGTGTGTGTGTGTGTGTCTCGGTCATTAGAAAAACTACAGACATACAGAATGTCCAGATGTCATCGTGCCCTTGTGAAGTTGAGGCCACACACACATACTATTCAAAGACGAATTCACACTTTGTAACCTCAGTCAAGTCCTGTAGCCAACCAGGTTTTTTAACCTCAAATTAGACCACCAACTGTGAAGTGACTGAATCAGGTGGGAAACAACAATCCAGTCCAAAATGTGTCTTGTAACACACGTCTTTTCTGTCCTTTCTCTTTGCTTGCAGCCCAAATTGAAGTTATACCATGCAAAATCTGCGGAGACAAATCATCAGGTATCCACTACGGAGTCATTACGTGCGAGGGATGTAAGGTGAGACTTAGAGCAATGTTTCATCAGAGTCTACTTTGCTCAAAAATTGTGCATCCGATCATGCACATTTCTGCGCTCTACGTGCATCTGTAAGTCTACATTCATGCTCTTTGTTTACGTATAACCAGGGTTTCTTCAGACGGAGTCAGCAGAACAATGCATCCTACTCCTGCCCCCGCCAGAGGAACTGCCTCATCGACAGAACAAACCGCAACCGCTGCCAACACTGCCGCCTGCAGAAATGTCTCGCCCTAGGAATGTCCAGAGATGGTGAGGCCCAGGAAATCAGTCAATCAATAGCAATGTATATAAAGACATGATCACGGAATTATTGTACCTGCCGTGCCGAATGTTCTCCCTGTCAACCTTTCTACAAATAAGCTTTTACATTGTTTGTTTCTTAGTGGTTTATTCTACCTGAAGAAGTTGGAAGGTTATGACAGTTTTTAGAATTAATGTCTCCCTCCCTTGTTTTCTCTTCTTGTGCAGCTGTAAAGTTTGGCCGCATGTCCAAGAAGCAACGCGACAGCCTGTACGCAGAAGTCCAGAAGCACCAGGCGCGACTGCAGGAGCAGCGGCAGCAGCAGACAGGTGAAGCTGAAGCTCTGGCTCGTGTTTACTCGTCCAGCTTAACCAACGGACTGTCCACCCTTAACCACGAGATTGGGGGCACCTATGCCAACGGTCACGTCATCGAGCTACCAAAGGGTGGCCATGCTAACGGAGGCGGAGTCCCAGGAGGGTACTACGGGATGGACTCCACCCAGCCGTCTCCAGACCAGTCAGGTCTGGACATGTCGGGCATGAAGCACATTAAGCAGGAGCCGGTGTACGACCTGACGCCAGTACCCAACCTGTTCAGCTACGGAGGCTACCAGGACAGTCAGCTGGGACCCAACAATGTCAGCATGGGAGAGCTGGGTAAAGATGATATTTAACTCTGTTTGTAACACAGACACAGTCGAATGCTTCATCGTTTCAAATCTACATGAATTATCCACATGGAAAAATTAGCCACAAAGTAGTCCTGGTAGAGAGCGTGAGTCAGAGTGCTAATCTGAGAGCAGAACAGGAGATCAGACAGGCTTACACAGCTAGCTGACAACGTGTCATATTACTGTATGTACAGCTCAGGCTGTTAGCGCAAATTAAGATTAAGTTAAAATTAAGGATTTAACACAAATCGAAGAGAGTGTTGAATTAAGGAGTAAATGCGTAGCATCATGGTAGCTGCAGTGTAACGAGCAGAATACATGCACACATTCATTTCGTACCCTGCAGCCCTGCTTGTTCACCAACACACACACCATCTACCACTGAATCAACTGTATACATGAGTGTAATAAATGAATGACCTCACTGTAGAGAAAGGAATAAATTCATAAAAACAACTGTCTCTTCCAGACCGTATTGCTCAGAATATTATCAAGTCCCACTTGGAGACATGTCAGTACACAACAGAGGAGCTGCAGCAGCTAGCCTGGCAGACACACTCCTACGAAGAGGTCAAGATGTACCAGAGCAAGGTAAGTTCTCATTTTATTATGCTTGAATTTACAGCCACTCCTGTCATATTTGAGTTATAAAGGTGCTTCATCATTCCTTATAGCTGAGTGTTCAATGTCTTAATGGCCACTCATGTGAAATGCTTTGCAATCATTTGCCATCAGGATTTGTAGAAAGATAAACGATTGGACAAACAAAGACAATTTGCTGATGTACTAGAGACACTTGGATGAGAAATTCCAGAGTCCAGAACATATAACCCTAAAGTGGGCGTGTTTGGTTCCAGCCCCGGGACGTGCTGTGGCAGCAGTGTGCCATCCAGATCACCCATGCAATCCAGTACGTGGTGGAGTTTGCCAAGCGCATCTCAGGGTTCATGGAACTGTGCCAGAATGACCAGATCCTCCTGCTCAAGTCAGGTGAGTTGACCAGACTGATGACGCCAGGTCGGGGAAATCTCTCCTCGTTACAGGTCAGATGATGTAATTCAGGGAAGAAAAAGTCTTGTCTGCAGAATGATCACAGTCCGTCTCCATGGTCGTTCCAGGTTGCCTGGAGGTAGTCTTGGTGCGGATGTGCAGGGCGTTCAACCCTCTCAACAACACTGTGCTCTTTGAAGGGAAGTACGGAGGCATGCAGATGTTCAAAGCTCTAGGTAAGACATGACTACCTCAGCGTTTCTTCTTGGTATGAATGAAAAGACTAATTGATGTGAGGTGTTTATTGGTGCTTACACGACCAGAATAAGTAACGAAAAATCTCCCTCCTCTGTGTTTCCTTCCAAGGTTGTGATGACTTAGTGAGCGCGGTGTTTGACTTTGCCAAGAGTTTGTGTTCACTGCAGCTGACAGAGGAGGAGATCGCTCTGTTCTCAGCAGCTGTACTAATTTCCACAGGTCAGTGCACACTCGCTAATATTATTAGAATACAGGAAGCAACCTGCGTGAACTCAGCCTGCACTGAATCAAGACACTTAGCAGTAAGCAAAACAGTCACACTGGTTTTGTCAGTGTCAAGCTGCATAATCACAGTCGAACTAATTAAGTCCGTGTAGTTCTACTGTTTTGTACAGGGGCCTCTGGGCTCTCCAATCAACACAGTGTCAACTCAAAACTATTAGCATTAAAAAAAATCAACACTTTTTTCTTCTCAGATCGGCCGTGGTTGATGGAGCCTCGGAAAGTACAGAAGCTCCAGGAGAAGATCTACTTTGCTCTGCAGCACATTATGCAGAAGAATCACATGGACGAAGACGCACTGGCTAAGGTAAGCTTAGAGTTTGTAGTAATCTCCTTCCTACAATCCTGTGTTTGACGAAGTGTCGAACCTCTCCTCATCCTCGCTTGTGAACGAGTCTTTCCAGGATGAACCTTTCATACCCAATCATGATCCTATCACCTGTTACCAACGAACCTGTTTACCTGTGGAAGGATCCAAATCAGTCAACTTTCACAGTCTTTGGTTGCTCCTGTCCCAACTTGTTTGAAGCATGTTGCTGCCATCAAATTCAGAATAAGCAGATGTTTACAAAAATCAATGACGTTGATTAAGTCAAACCTTAAATATATTGTCTTTTTACTTGTTTTCGTTTGATTAAATGTCAAAACTGGACTGGTAAAATATCATATTCCGTTGTATTTGTTTTACACACATCCCAACCCTTTCTGAATCAGGGCTGTAGTCACCAGTCTAAATTCCCTTGTGCTTGACTGTGTCTCCTTCCTGTCTGGCAGCTGATCAGCCGAATCCCAACACTGTCAGCCCTGTGCACGCTCCACACCGAGGAGCTCCAGGCCTTCCAGCAGCTCCACCCAGAAACAGTCAACGTCCTCTTCCCTCCACTCTACAAAGAACTCTTCAACCCCGACCCCAACTCTGCCATGGCCATGCCCAAGTGACTGCCTGTGGTCTCAATGCAACAAACAGCGTCAACAGAGGAACAAGAAAACAAGAAGACGGCCATGTCTCACGAGACGACCGCAGCTGCGTCGACTATGTCAGCACTGTGGCAACCACATATTCCTGAGCTCCCCCAGCCTCATTTCGGGCTGGAGGGTGAGGAGTCATCTGCCAGAAACTTACAGTTACCGCCAACAATACTAGGAATGTCCAGCACTTATCCCATCCTGTTCACCGATACAGTCTGAAGAATGTATATATAAATGAAACGCGCCCCCGAGCCACATCCTAAGCGGGGCTTCCTCCTGTCTCCTGAACTGAACTGACTGACCAGAAATGTACAGACTTTAAAACCATCTAGGAACAATTTTAAGCTGTCAATCTTTAAAAAACAAAATGGGTAAGTTAATTTGTTTTAACTTTGAAAAAAAACTTTTTTCGTTTGTTTGATTTTTTTTTTCACGTGAAGAAATTGTGAAGTCGAAGAAGCTGGATGGGGGAGGGAACTGTGGATTTAGAGAAGCTATTGTAGATATTCTTCTAGTGCAGAGCGGATTCCAGTATTACTTCTTGTTCTGTTAAAATAAGTTAGTCCTAATTTAAATATACAGCAGTCCAACGTGGCTGACTATACCTTGTCTATGTGTTTTTATTTTATTTGATAGTTTCCTGTGTACAGAATTTGTAAAGTTGAGACTTGTAAAAGAATATTGGGTAAAACCGGGAGTCGAATCGGGTTTGTTGATATATAGAAGCCTTGTCTGGATTTTGTTCATATGTAAAGAAGGTACTGCATCCTTCTGATGAGAACTTATAGAATTGTAAAGAGAGCATATGAAGGATTTAAAAAGAAAATAATGGCTACTACTTTTCAAGGTGAAGATATATACATAAATATTCTATTTTGCAAGTAAAAGAATCTGGCAGATTTGCCGTCCTATCAATCATGTTTTTCTCGCTGCAATAATTACGTCCAACAAAAGCTGGACTGCTTTCGAACAATCAACCAGAAACAACCAATCAGAAACTAGGACCTCACAATAAACCCCACCTCCTCCCAAAGTCCACTCCCCCCTCCCCTTATTTCTTTTGTATTAGGGCCTTGACATGAGATTTCGGCAAACAGAAGAAATCACGATAAATAAGTGGATAAAAATTCCACCTAGACAAGACAATAAAATGAAAACAAACTTGAATCTAACTTACAACTTGCCAATCTTTAAAAGCCTGTATGAGTGCTGCCTGCCCTCATCCCTCCCATCACTATTTGCACAATCCAGTCCATGGATGTCAATCACTCCAGGCTGTGAATATGAAGGACCCTTTTCTCTGAAGAGCAATAACTTTCACACTGCCTTTCTGATCTTTCTCCTCTCCATCTCTTCCTCTTTCCATCTGTTCAAAACAGGGTAGCAGTTATAACAAAAAATGCACTATATATTGACTCTTACATTAATTATGTCTAACAATCATTTCTATGGATGGTACTCCATTCCACCACAGACTCTGCAGTGTTTTTAATGTGACACAACATGATCTGGGGTTAGGACGTAACAGAGGACTGACTGAAAGATGGGAAGAAATGGAGGTCGGCCTCCAATGATCTTTTAAAACTACGACATTGACAGGTCACATTAAGCTGTGACAGACAATCACTGTTTTTCTTTTTGATTAGTCATTCCATTGATGTTAGCACTTACCATTTTTTGTTGCTTTTTCTACATTCATGTAATGTTGATTAGCATTTGGCCACTGTGTAAACTGTGGTTGGAGGTTATCACCGTCTTCTGATAAGTGAAGTACCAATTGAGACTTGATGCTTTGTATGTTTTACTTTTGTAAAGAGATTGATGATGAGCTTTGACAAATCTCCAAGTGCAACTAAAGAGCCTCCTTTTAAATGAGCTATTTACCAAAATAAGTGACCCATTTAACAATAATAGCACAAAATAAATCAGCGTTTGCTAATTGGTTAATTCAATATTTGTTGGACACACTGGCAATTTTGCTAAGACTTATACTTCAAATTTAATCACTATGATTAGTAAACTCTCATGTTCTTTATGCACTAAAAATGGAGATCTGCATCAGGTTGTTTGCACAGTGGCCAAATTTTCCACTTGCGCTAATTATGGGAAAGTTAGATGAGTTATTAACATTACAAACACTTGAATCATTTTCATCCTCACATATGTTTTCTCCACACGGGGAACAAATAACGTCAACAGCATTGGGAAGGAGCGTCAGCATTAGTGATCTGCTCACATCCATCTGTTCCATCCACTCGATCGTTCCTTGGACCCGCGACCCGACCCCAGATCAGAGGCCAGTGACTCTTAAGACAATCACTTGCTCATTAAGGCTCGATGCACTACACAGCATCTCTCAGGGAGCAGCTCTTTTTCTGACTTTGCATTAAAAGAGGGTTTAATATTTTTGCAAATTTACAAAAAAAAAAATTTAATTATAAAAGAATAACTTTTTAGGATAAAAAAAAAAGGCATACGCCGCCAAACGTATGCAGGCAATGGAATCAGCCCAGACAAGGCTTTGATAAGTGTGTGTCTGTGTGTATGTGTGTATAGAGCATGAATTCACTGTCCAACTCTCTGTAGAGCCCAGGCTATAAGACAAGCATTGTTACATAGCACATGAAGAAAAAGAAAAAATATATACTGTATGTCGGTGTGCTCTTGTCACCACTGTGCACTCATGTTTACTGCTTATTTTGCTGCTTTCGGGACAGTGAGGGAAGTCCACTAGTAAGCTGTGAATCAAGCGCCGTCACAACACCCCCGGGACAGTGAATTCCAAATCTGAATATGAAGTTTTTTGCGTGTGATGTTTTTATTTTCCCTTGTTAGACTGTGAATCAGAGGGGTGGGATGGGGTTATGAGAGGGGATGTGCTGGCAAGAACGAGTGGCAACGCAACACTGTAAGTAAGATACTGTAGCAATAAGAACTGGAGGCATTTACTACTGTCATGTTTGCATTGTAAGATTATTTTTTATTTTATTACTATTTACTATTATTATTGTTCTTATTATGACTACTATTCTTCTATTACTATTAGCCTATTGTTGTTCTGTTCTATTTGCATGACGTTTCATTGCAATGAAACATTTGGGGCTTATTTGTGTTTTCTCTTCTCATGATATTGTGAGTTTCGTGGGAGGGGTTATTGGCAGGGTGGGCCATGGGTTTAGGGCAAATTCCACCTCAATTCAGTCAGTTCAAAGCTAAATTTTTTTCACAAGCTGAAAGAATTTTTAAATAAAATGCTCTTATTTGTACACAACCAATTTAAAATCTGTTGTTCGATTTGACATGTTTTTTTTTTTTCTCAACCTTTGAATGTGTGAGTTGGTGTAACCAGTCAGCCCTTTCTGAACTGGCCTTATTGAGCCGGATCAGAGACCCTGAACCTGCGGCGGGAGGGAACGATGTGGGGGGGGGGGGGGTTAATCTATTCTGAATGTTATGGAGTAGCCTGTTCAGTGTGAGGGGCTGAACGCATCATGCGCCTTTACCACTCCATCAACACAGACTGACATCGCAGAGCGCACAACGAAACTAGCCGTCGTTCCACGCGGCGTCTCGGACAAATTGCGCAGACATTTTTAATACACTTGGTTTGAAATACATTTCCTACACTTAGTCAAATACACTCCACCCCAAACCTCCTCCTCCTTTTCCTGAGAAAACCTGTGTGTGTGTGTGTGTGTGTGTGTGTGTGTGTGTGTGAGAGAGAGAGAGAAACAGAGAGAATGAGTTGATGTTTGCTCGACCAATGCTTTGTAAACTTTCTTGATGCATTACACATGCGTGCAATTGGGGTAGTTTTGAAAATTGTTAATTTATTGCTTAGAATGTCTTTGCATCCCAGCAAGAGCAAATAAAACAAAATGTAGCAATCTGTAACCGAAACCTAAAAGGTGCTTGGTCTACAGAACCTCTTTTACACGGGACTAATGAAACAAAACAAAACAAAAAAACAATAAAACGAGACTTTTTTTTTTGTTTTCAAAGTGCCATAGTTAGCGAGGAGAGGATTGGCAGAGTGGGGCGTAGATGCTTTACTGTGTGAGTTTACTTGAGAAACCAATCAAAAAAAGGGGAACTCCAAGGAAAATGTGTATTTGATTACACTGACAAACCGTTTTTACATTTTATGCTTTTTTCATTTGGTGAGAGGGGACTCTGCTGGACTCTGAACTCTGACTCTACTTTTAATCCATGAGCTCTTCTGTAATTTTTTATTTTCACATGAGAAATGAAAGCGTGTGCGTGTGTGTGCGCGCGCGTGTGTGCATGCATACATTTGCATTAAAGAGAGCCACAAACACCCACATTTGATGGATGACAATGGGTTGAAGTTCAGAGCTATGCAGGGCCCTTACTGAGTCCTCCTTTGAGATGTATATACAATGTGAAGGTCTGAAGTGATTTTTGTTAAATTCTATATTTTATCGCTTTTGTAGACATTTTGTTGTGGGAAGAAAAAAAAAATAAAAGAAATTTTATGGGTGCACTTCTGCCTCGTTTTTCTGTCACACACATACAGAATATTTATTTTAGCCAAACATGGAACCATTTGGTACATTAAACCATACTGTATTAATGTATGTTAATTATAACAGTAATTGTCATTGTCTCGACATCAAAATATTTAGAGAAAAAGTACAAAAAAATAGTAATCTAAAAAGCACTATGTTACATCCGTATTAGCTACTATGATTCATGAGATACAGCTTAATGACATAAACCCTTTTTAATAAGAATAATCTGCAACATTTCCGTCCTCCTGACAGGAGTTACTTAATATGCTGAAACTGAATATATTAGCATCCTTTGTACAAATTTCAGCAATTAAATCTAAGGTCACAGACTGGTCATGATAAAACATCGTTCGTTCATCTTTCTGTTTCCTCTGCAGAGGAATAAGGACTGACGCAGGACACCGACACAGTATGATATATGTGTCAGTGTGTATATTCAGACGGTCTCGGTACATGTGTTGGTAAAAGTGCATGTGTCTGTTTTTTCCCTACTTCCTGGGCGAAAGGTTACATCCAAGGTTTCATCGTCCTCTTGTTCTTTTCTCCTCAGCGTCGGCTCTGCCTCGCTGCTGTTATCGCTGCTGTCCGAACGCTTCCTTAAATCTGACAACAGAAACATCAGTTAGCAATATGTCGCTCCAATAACGCAGTCATTACCACAAGAAAGAGAATACTGACAGGCCTGGGAGGAAGTCCACGCATCCGGCATGAATAATTTGGTTTGATTTGTTGGAGAAATCTTGGAGAGGACACAAGAAGAGGAAGAGGAAACACAACGCACCTTTGAAATATCAAAACAACTGTGTCTGAATGTTTGTGTTGGTGTGTTTGTTTGCCGGGCTTGTTTGTTTTTGAGCACAGTGTCTTTCTGAGCAGTTATCCTCTAGATGCCGGTATCGTGCCTACCCAGAGACGCTAATTAATAGCTAATCAAAGCTAATGTCTCAGCAGCACATCGCCAGCACAAAGACATGATTAATACGTAATCAAAGGCCGCGGAGCACAACGCACAAAGCAGGGCCCACCCCCATGCCTCAAACACTACTGTTGTTATAGAAATAAACGAACACTCGCGGCTTAATTAGCTGGCTGTTGGTGTATGTTGTCTTCATTTGAAGTTGTTGGGGATTTATCTCAGAGCCAACGTTGGCCTCCTGAGTGACGACACAGAGGTGACATACGAATACATGCATATATGCACATGTGTACGAGATAAAAAAACGCAATAATGACAAAAAGAAGCTTTGTATACACTGAGGAATGCAAATCATATATTAGTTGAGACAAAAAACTGTATTTTAACAATTTCAACATGCACATATTCTCTCTCACCCCTTCTATCTCTCTCTCGCTCTCTCACACACACACACCAATGCAGAACACTTCTGACCTGTTAGGCCCAGTTTGCGGCAGCAGGCGCCACAAGAGTGTTTCTGCAGGAAACTATTGATGGCAGCATCTCCAAGGTTATCAGGACCGAAAAGCATCTCGCCCCTGGTACCACTGCAACGGGATCAGAGCAAGGTTTTATCTGTTTTATCACTGTATATAAACGACATCATCTGAAGTTCTAAAATCAGAATGGAAAGATTTCTGAAACCCGGTGTCATATTTCCATCTGGCACTGGGAACTGTACCTTGGATCGTCTGCCATAATGACCGTCGGATCAGTCAGCACCTCTCCTACTCCTGCCCAGAACACATAAATAAATAAAGAGATACACAGGTAGATACATAGGTACATATACAGGCGCACTACAAACACACACAGTGAAGGAATCTACCTTGTATATCGAGCACCAGAAGCTCTCTGCATGAGTACTCATATGTCCAGTGGGAGAATGCTAACAGCATTTCTTCCAGTGAGCAGCAGGGGGCGATCTCTTCTCCTGTGTTGTTGTTGTACTTCCTGAAGTCTCCAGACATGTTCCTCTCGATAGTCAGCCACTGGCCATTTGAATGCCAGAGGACCAGTGACACATCTAGAAACCTGGTGGAGAGAGGAGACACTTAGCACATGCACAGACACACAGAAGGAGGTTTAAGAGAAAACACACACACACACACCTCGGTGAATGGTGCATATCATCAGGTTTGACCTGGTTGAACACTTGCATCATCTTCTGGGCTGCTCTCTGCTGCTGGATGTCCTTCAGGAAGATCAGAGAACAGAGGTTGATCCTGAAGTTGAAGCCCCCAGAATTTTAAAATTGTGAATATGTAATATAATAATATATGGTAACTGGTCATGTCATTGGTTGCTAGAAATGTCATCAACAACCATTCACAGCTGCCCTGCCTATGCGCACTTCACTTTTAAATATGCTTACCCTTAAACACAGCTGCAGTGCCGTGCTACCATGGAAGTACCTCTGCCAGGCACGAACCACCTCCGGCCTGAAGGCTTTGACCACATACACCACACCAGGCCTCAGCACATCCTGTTCGGCCCACGTACAGAGCACTCTGACACCTTGCCGGAGACCCCCATCCAGAGAGCCCTCTTCACTGAGGAGGGGCTGCAGCATGGCAGACAGGCCTCGTGGCGACCAGGAGGAGACTGTGTTGGATTCAGGGTCAGCAACAGAGGGCACTTCCTCTAGAGAGTAGATGCTCACCTCTTCACCTCCTGCAGAGATTTTATCGTCTTATCAGTTTCAAAACATCTGTTAAAAATTAGCAGGCTGGCTAAAACTGACACATTCACAGAAATGTTTATTCGTGTGATCCCTTATAAATGAATGAAAATGAAATGAAAACAGTAAATAAAATGAATGAAAAGAGAAAGAAATTCAAGATGGTAATGAACAAAAAACAGGTGACACCAAATAAAAAATTACCAAGAATGGAAACAGGTGTGAAGGGAATGGTGTGAGCCAGTCTCATCAGGTTGTTTTTCTCCATGGCTGTTAACACACAAACACAAGAGATGATTCCAGGTAGAAAGAGCTCCCGGGATCTACAATAGTGCAGCAAAAATACCACAATTAACTAAACTACATTTTCTGTATACTGTCTTAATACCTGAATAGTGTGGGTACAAATTGTCCATGGACTGGAACGATGAGCTCTTCGCTGCCGCAAGCAAAAAACAAAGGGAACAATTAAAGTATAAAAACAGTGAATCTCACAATAATGAATAAACTGACTATATCAACACATTCACAGGAAATGTATCTGCACTGTATGTTCATAAATACCTTCAGGGGCAAGCCCACTCTGTAAACTGAAACAGAGGCACAGAGAAAAACAGCTGATTGAATTATTGTATGACTGTTTTGAAATTCATGGAAACTATGGCAGGTCAAGAGAGAGGCTGACTTACGAAGACCTGTGGCTCGTTGATCTGGCCCTGCTGTTCCAGGCTGAATGAGTGGGGCTCCACACATCCTGAGGGCCAATGCAAAGATAATCAGACCAAATCTCACTGACACACACTCAATATTTCCTCATTGTTTCTAATGTTTCCACAATTACTACAGTATATTTCCGTAATTTGGCAAAGATTCACCTGATGGGAAAACATTTGCTTCTGCAACAAATCCACTGGCTCAAAATCTGAAACAATATTGATATTTTCAATATTTATATCTTAAAAACAAAACTTGTGAATATCATTGCACATTGGGTCACTGTTCCTTGTCTCTTAATTTATACCCTGGATTGATTACACATGAAATTCAGAGGCCAAACAGACTCTTTATTTTCTTTTATCTGAAGCACTTTAATTGCTAATATGTATTTCATTTAAATAGCACAGTAGGTCCTTACTGAGCTGACTGAGGCTGGCTGACGCAGACCAACATGTAGGTTCTCCTCTCAGTCTCCAGCACCTTCTCCAGCAGGCATCAGACAAGTGGGACTTCATGGTGACCTGATTTCCATTATTGACGAAAGATGTTTAGGTAAAGAATCACAGAATATAAAACAATACGATTAGCAGGTTTTCAATATTATGTTTTATGTAGTATCGAGTGAATTATTGTGGAAAAAGTTTCAATTGTCATGAATAAAATAAATCTCAACAGTATGGTCAGTATACACATCCTGTGTAACATTACAGTGTCTGGACTGCTCTCTTGTATCTTCACTGTCTTCCTGTTCTGGCTTTTTCCTCCACTGTCAACTTGAGTGAAGTCAGAAGACTTGGACCACTCTGCAGAAACAAACAGAAACAAAAACACATGTGATCTATTAGACAGTCTGGCAGCACGACAACACAAACAAAGTACAACCAGATGTTTTTTAATTAGTATCGAGTGTTTTTTCATTATATACAGGGCAGACATGGAGAAAAGGAATGATGCATATCTGAATAATATCTAAGGGCCAGTTCCAATATTTTCTAGAATTATGAGCTAGTGCATATTCTTTTGTTTTAAACCATCCACTTACAACAAATAATTTCATTTTATAAACCGTGCATTAAAAGCTACAACAGTACCTCTGTTCCTGCTGCATCGTAGCAATGAGTCGTCCCTAAAACTCTTCACACCAGACAAACTCTCTTTGGTCAGAGAAGGAAATGATCCCCTCATAGGACTGAGACTTGTCCCAGAAAAAGTCATATTCTCCACGCTGGATGAGAGAGACCTGCACTGGCCATAGGGACGCTCTCTGGACAGACAAGCCCATCTGGGGGATTTCAGAGGTCTTCCCCATTGGCTGAAATGTCTGGGCCGAGAACTTGGTTGGCTATCATCCTGAGAAAAGGCAGGATTCACCAAACCCTCAGAGATGTCTCGAGGGTCAGACAGAAGGACAGCATTGCTAGAGGTTCTGGACACTTCTGTGTCAGACAGCTGTGTTCTTTCCTGCTCTTGCTCTTCCTCTTCTTCATCATTGTCTTCCCCTTCTTCTTCTCCTTCTTCCTCCTCTTCCATGGATGTTTCCTCCTGATTGGGATACAGGTATGGGTCACATGTCCAGAGTTTAGGATGTGGTGACTCCATGCCTCTGGAAGACAGAGGAGAGCCGCAGCGGGATGGTCCACAGGACTCACAGGGTGTCTGTCGGGATGCAGGTCTAGAAACTCTGGGCCAACTCTCACCGGGATGGTCAGCAGTAGCAGACTAGAGGAAAGAAAGTATGTGTTCAAAAAAGTGTAGAGGTAGGTAGTAATTCTGTGCTCAGCATTAAAAGAAAGCAGTATCACCTTTGCTCCGTCCTCTTTCTCTTCCTCCTCAGTGCGTCCTTGTTTTCCTCCCCTGCTCCCCCTGGCTCCGACATGGCACTCTTGTGACGCCAGTCTACTCGCCACCAGAGTACATCCCTTTAGCAAAGAAGGTGGGGTACTTTTACACGACTTGGCAATCACTCGCCGCACATTAAGTACATCACAGTCCGCTCCACTTCTGTGCGGGAGGCTGCAGCTGTGAGGGAGGATGTGCTGGGACGCCATGATGGGTCGACATTGAGCCAAACGTGCCTCCTCCTGATGCAGGCTGTCAGAAGCACAGAACAGAGTGAGGGTGTCCACGGCCAGAGCCGAAAGGTCCTGGAGCTGACCCAGCTGAAAGTCCAGCTCTGACAGACTGTGCTGAATGAAGTTGACCTTCTCTGAGACCTCCCCCAACATCATGCTCATCTCCTCTGCTCTGGTGAAAGAAGAAAAAAAGACACGGTATAAAGATGTTTTTTCATTTCCTATAACAATATCACATGTTTGCTGTTCTTCCTGTGAGCTGAAAGAAATAATCAACACAATTGACCATAAGCTCAATGTTGCAATGTGACTGACCCTTTAAAGCCACTGACAGGAGATGACACTCAATGACGACATTTTGGATAACACTGTATGTCACATGTAAAATAAGAGATTGTGTCACCAGGCGAACAGACACAGAGCCTCTGGTAGTTGGACAGGAATGCATACTCACTAGATTGCAAATCAAATTTGTATCCATTTTCCAAAAAATCTTAGAAAATGACAACTGCAGTTTAAGTTTACTTTTCTTGAACTGTATATGTGCACGTGAATAGTAATAATAATAAGGCTGATAAATGCTGCGCTTTTGACCTCATTCTAATCCCTGTGTATGTTTTCTAGCATGTGCCTTACTCTGTAGATGAACTGTCCATGTGCACTTCTGCTTGCATGCTAGTTTGCCTTGAATTGCCCCCTGAGGGAGGAATCAAGTGTTGAGTAAAATGAATATTACTATTCATGTGTACTTAACTTATCTATGATTTATCTGAGTCAGACACAAGGGCCCTTTTTGGACAACCATATGAGTTCACTGAGAATCAGCTGCATCAACTGAAATATCTCATTGTCTATTGCTCTCATTAGATAATGTGGGGATAATCTGATGACAGAAGAATCCATTGTGGGTGTAAGTAGGAAGAATGTTTTGGTTTTAACATCAGACACAGGTGTTTGATGCACTTAGTAAGATACTATAACCGTTACTACATTATATTAAAACTAAGTTACACAAGGCAACAGAGCACATCTAGGTTTAGTTCTTAAGACCTTCTTCTCAGTTACATCAGAAAGAGCTCCCAGTGCTTCATGTTTCTATCCAAGCTTACTGTTTATGTAAGAATTAACTCTAGTCAGTCAGTGGCTATTGAAGAGGGAACAGGCTGTGGTGCAGCAGGAACACACAAGAGCTAGAGGGTCATCCACATTCTACTCCTGGTTTACACAAATCAGTCAGAACTTCAGTCCAACCTCTCAGCTGTGGCTCTGATCCTGTTAATCTGACTGCCGTGGACTCCATCACTCTTCTCATGGAAGTAGGCCTGTACACATTTCTCCTCAAACTCATGGAGCTTCTTACGATCCTCGTGGCCCAGGAGGAGCTCTGGTAGGGACAGGAGCAGAGAGTTTATTACGAGACACATGCTGGGAACTGACTTGGAGCCTAGATAACTGCTGGATTAGTTTTCCATCCACAGACATACACACTACTCACTGAGTCCAGTGTCTCTCTCCTCCCGCTCGGCTTCTCCACTACATCTCCTGTAGATGGCTCTCAAAGCGAGGGTCATGTGACTGAGGAGGATAAGCGGCGGAGGCAGCCACGGCCTCTCCTGATAGGTCATTATGTAGCGATAGCGGTTGTACTTCCACAGCTTGTTGGATGTCGATGCCATGTCAAAATAGATGTTGCTGTGATTGAGAACAGTCATTTAAAAAATCATATACTGGGGGTCCTGCTTTGCAATAAAAATAAATTCAGAATTTTTTTAATAAACATGCTTACTTAAAAAAGGCAATGAGAATGTTGACCATGATGATATACTGGACGAACATATAGACAGCCTGGAGGAAGGGCGTGACGAAGGATGCTGGAGGGCAAGGATGACCGTCATCACACGCTGTGACACAAACACACACACAGAGACTTTACACTAATGGTAATCAATGCCTTCATTAACAGGGGGAATACACTGTAAAATATCTTACATCTTGTTAATATGAGTTAGTGATCAAGTTATGTTTGTTAGCTAATTTACTAATGTTAAAAAATAGTGAATGTACATTTCTTACAATTCTAAATTTAGATTTTGATCTTTGATCACTAACCATCGATCTCCTTTGCATAGACCTCTCCATAGATCATCCAGTAGGGCTGAAAGACTACATCTTGAGCTAGCCTCCAGGACGGCTCCTCATTTGGCGACAGGATGGCCTTCCTGGACACGCCGAAGCTCAGCAACACTATTGCCATCATCACCACTATGAAGAACATGTTACGGGTCTAAGCAGACACAGAGAGAGGAGAAAGGGTTAACAACAAGGACGTTCTCCGCTTTCTTCCTCTCCAACAAGTAAAGTTCAGTCTCTACCCACCATCTTAGTGATCATGGTGAGGTAGGGTCCAGCATGCTGGTTGACAGCCAGCAGATCCATCACCCTGACGAACCAGAAGATGATGTCCAGACAGTAACTGATGCGACCTGCTGTTCGGTAAGGATTAGCATGCCAACGCATCACAAGTCCAGCCAGGAAGAGGATGATGGCAATGAAATCTGATATGTTCCAATACTCTGAAAACCAAATCTTCAACTTCTGGCTCAGCTTCCTTGGCTCAGACATTAGAACCTAATGAAGAGGTATATATTTGGATATTCCTTTGTTATGTCACATTAAGCTAAGATTCTTATGCATTGTATTATGTACTAATTACTTTTTTTGTAATTTAAATATGACACATTTTAAGTAATGCATGCTGTGTAAAATGTATCACAAATACATATGCCAATGCACATAAATAGTTACAAAGGAAAGATGAGAAATAAAGAAGAGAACATGATTCTTTACTGGCTCTCTCACCTCTCTGGTTTTCTCCACTGCAGTGGACACAATGTACGCTATGACCAGCCACTCCTGAACACTGGGCTTATCCCCCATCTTCACCAGGACGACGTACGAGAATAACATCAGAAAAGCCAAGTAGGACATCTGAAGTGGAATCAGGGATAAGCAAAAAAGAAGCAGAATCTCAGAGAGATTAGACAAAAGTACACTAAATACCACACTGCTGCAGCAAACACAAGGAGATACTCAGCCCATCCAGGCAATGTGTTTACACAAAGAAAAATATTTCACGTTTATTCACAAGTACAACAACATACAAACCACCTACTGTGTGAAACCAGAACTTGACAACAGGTGCTGTGTAGAATTCATAGAGTCTTGTGATCCAGGACAGACAAAGCACAGTCATAGAGGATACAGTTTCTGACAAAGGAGCAAGACATCTGTCATGGAAAGACAGGCCTCGCTCTGCATCCTGACTGTCCTGTCAGAGCAGAGGAAGACAGGAAAGGAGACAAGAGAAGTGTGATACTAAGGCTCTTAGGATCCCAGGTCCAGCTTCAAAACAGTGCTGGATAAGTACACTACTGGCGCTTTACCATGTGATCAGTTCCCTCGTGGGCTGATGCTGACTTCACAGAGTCACGTCCAAACAGCATTGCCTCATGGGACTGTGGGACATGGCACATTTCAGCTTTGCTTTTAAACCCCAGTAGCAAGATGGCAGGGGGCAGAAGAAGGCTCAAAATAATCTGAAAGAATGAGATAACAAGTGTGTCATGTAAGCTTGTGCAACTATCCAGAAACAAACATAAGCTTAATTAAGCAATATGTTTTTTATAATGTCAGTGAATCAAACAACTGAAATCACAATGTGAAAGCAATGCTAGGAGTACAGAACCCACTGAGAATTCTGTTCATAAATTATTTTATCTTTCTATCGTGATACAAATACAGTGAGAAAAAAAAATCTTTTATGATAAAATCAGAAGCTGTACAAGTGCAACACACTTATGTTTGTCTGACAACTCTCACAATATTTACAATGTTACCTTCAAAAAGGAGTTCTTTCTCATGTTGAGCGGACCAGTCCAGAGATCTGTGAGGAGGGTCTGGGTGCAGGAGTGTGAGACGAATGGCCTGTGACATGAGGAGACAGCCATCTGCAGACAGGTGAAGTGGCTCCATGCCTCCATCTCTGATGTCAACAGCTTCATGGCCATCTGCTCGTTCTGACGAAATGCACAGTCTAACACATCCACCGCCAGCTGACCAAACTCACTGAGACACAGAGACAGGACGCACATGCAATCATATGCAGGCTCATAGCATATCCATAATAATTAAAAAAATATATATACACACATACGAAACAAAAAACCACCAGTGCCACTGGAAAATTAAAAACACAGGACCAAACCTGTCATTACTTCAAAAATGATTAAAGGATCTTTTAATACACAAACTCATACCACACAAGACCAGACTAGACCATAATTAAAAACTGATCAAATCATGCTATTTCAATCCTTTATAAGGTTACAATTATCCCCTTATACTGACTGACGACACACACAGATTAAAACACACACACTCACAGTGAATATGTCTTGAATCGCTCTGCAATGTTGTCATCCATACTGCTCTGCCGTGCCTCGAAGGCCATGGAGCGGTAAAGTTTACAGGCCACTGTGGCGCGTGCCAACGCCTCCTCGCCGTGCTGCCACAGGAACAGCGCCATCTGCTGTCGCTGTTGAAGCACAGCCCACACAAACAGGTCGTTGAAGTTGAAGGAAACCAGCAGTTGAGCATCACCAAGGTCAGGGCTCATTGTGATCTCCTGACTGCTCCCGGCTGACTCATCTTGCTCCTAGAGAGAAAAGTTGGAGATAAATAAAGGAGAGATGCCACATGGGCCTAACAGACCCAAAAGATGCCTACTAGAAAAAAAAGCATGGCTAAAAAGTGGTTGTGTTATGGTTATGCCAGTCAGGCCTCTGTCTTTATGTTAGTTTTTTTTTGGTCAGCCTTAGTTTTGTTCTATTTTGTTCTATGAGTTCACGTCTTTATTTTTCAGTCCTGTCAGTCTTGTCGTAGTCTTGTCTAAGTTCCATCTGACACTATTCACCTGCCATAGACTCTCATCTCAGGTCTCTGTACTTTCCTTATCACCCCGCCTCTGCCTCACCTCATCTCCCAGCCACTCCCACCTCATCCTCATCACCTGTGGTCCCAGCTGCAGCTAATCACCATCAGGACCCTATATAAGTCAGTTCATTTCAGTTTGCCCTTGCCGGATTGTTGTCTTCTTGTCTTGTTCGTGTCCATGTCGTTCTTGATATGTTTCTTTTGTCATGTCATGCCGGTTTCCCTCAAGATTTTGTGTTTGGATTTTGATTTTCTTGGTCCCAACATTGTTGTGAGTTTTCTGTTAAGATGTCAGTTATTTTCATTAAAAGACTATTCTGAGCAGCAGTTGTGTGATGCATTTGAGTCCTCACCCACCCGGCCTGACAGGTTGAGCTGTACAGAACTAGATAAATTCATAAAATGTACAAATCTGAATAGTTTCCTTTCTGAAGTTTGAATGACTTATGGAAACATTTTTTTTAGACGGCATATAATGCTTAAGGAAATCCCCTACCAACCTTGGGTCTATGAGGCTGAGCCGTTCTAAAGAAGTGCAGGTCCTGGAGGCTCTTGCTTCTGCTAGAGTTCGGTATTAATCCCCGTCTCTGTTTAGACAAGGAGGTGGAGCTGTCCCGTCTTCCCTCCTACAGAGTGCATTATTTGTAAGAAAGGTCAGGTATAATAATAACCATTTTATAGGACAATTATCAACAAAATGAACAAAAAAAAAGGTAGAATTACGAATGCTCACTTTGTCCTGCAGGCGGCCGTAGGCAGCTCTGAAGTATTTCCGTGTATAGGTACTGCGGTACGCTCCTCCTATAAGGTACTCTATCACCAGACCCATGTCAATGAGAGAAAGGCGGTAACCTATGGGAAGAGAGGTCTACTCTCACACACACACACACACACACACACACACACACACACACACTTGCAGGTCAACTCAATATCCTGTGTAAACATCAATAGTGTCTGAGTAAACACTATTGTCTGCCATGTAAGTTAATATTTATATCATTATAGGCGTTCAGCTCATCCTCACTACTCACCTTTTTTACATCTTCAACGAGGTGGTGGAGGAAACGGTCTGTCTGGCCCGGTGGCTGTGGAGAGCAATTTGCAATATTTATTCAGAGAGGACAAGTAAACAGAAAATAACAACAATCAAATCAGAGCAAAAACAAAATCTACTACATCTTAACACAGTTGCACATTACATATACAGTAGCAGCTCTGGGACCCTCAGCTTGTTTCTTAGTGGGACTTATTATCCCAGAGTTATGAATAAGTAAACAGGATTTAATACACAAAAGATAAAGGCAGTGTGGTGAAAGCCAAGAGTGAGTTTATTGATGATAAAGAGTCTTGTGATCTCAAAAGCATCCTAAAACAACAACTGGGGAAATACCCTGAATGCGATTGACCAGAAAGCACAGAGAGATTATTGGTGCAAAACACTTACAGTGCATTATTGTGATTTCAATCAAAGCAACAGTTTAGGAATTTGTGCTTCAAGAGTCACAAACAAAAGAACTGAATTTCTACTGTTTGTGTAGCAAAGTGCGAGCCAAGGGGAAACAAAAGAGGAAACAGTTCAGCGAAACAAACAAAAGTGGGGTTAAAGTATTTTCAGAATGTTTTTTGTCTTCACTTATTCAGATGTTGCAGGAGCACAAGGACAGACATGTTCTATTCCTGACCTATGACATAAGTAAATAAGACGGGTTGTCACCAACATTAGAAGTAGATAATAAACATATTGTAATAACCGTGTTATAGAGCTCCTCGAGGCGATCCACAGTGAGGAAGCGGCTCATGGTCATGCCGTTGTCAATCAGCAATTTGACAAAACTGACCCGGTCCATCACCAGAGCATCCAGCATGGCCTGCTCCAAGGAACCCACCTACATACACCATACAATTATTATGATTAGACAGAAAATTCGAGAATATAAAATATTACTTGTGAGCAATAATATCATATGATTACAAGTTTCAGCTGTGATTCACTCACCTGCCAATGCTGTCCATACACCAGGACATCTTTCTGTGCAACGTCAGCCCTGTCCCAGACCAGTGCCATACTCAGCTGCTCAGCAGGACTGGCCTTGGTGCCTGTTCATCATAAAAAACATACAACAGAACATAAATATCTGTGTTGTAAGACTATTACAGACCCTTCTCTTGGCTGACATTTTGGCTTGTCATAGCAGGAAACGCCCACATCTACCATTAATAACTGTTGTGACATTTAAGTGAACCAGCAAAATCTTTCCGGTGAGTTGGTGGGTACAATAGTAAGCCAGGAACTGGTAAACCTGAGAATGCAGCAATTGTTAACATTAACAAATTACACCTGCAGTTTTCCAGCTATGACATGTCAAAGTGACGGCAGTGAAAAATGTCTATTGTCACAACTGAGAGGAGAAATATAAATACCCTTGAGAGTAGTTGTCAAAATGGCTGCATCAGGCGCCATATGGTCCTCTGACTCTGAATCAAAGATGGTTATCTGTTCAAAGGCATATCGAGTAGTGTGAGTAGTCCACAAGTTAAATCACAACACACACATTCCCAAATGGTGTTTTACTTACAGACTCTCTGTGATCCATACACTGTAGGAGGAGGCTGTAGAGCTGAGAGGCTTCTGCTCTCTCTACTCCAAACACATTTTCAATCCTGACAAGGAAGTCCTCTTTAATGTCAGCATCCAACTGCCTGCAAAACGCAGTGATGTCTGCTCAGTAAACAGTTGCTACTTACAGTATAACAACACAATCAAACTAAACACGGAGTTTAATCTCACACAGTTAGGGAGATTCTTTAGGTCTACTCCTGTAGATCCATTAGAAAGCATAGATACCTGTCAACAGCAGTCTGCTTGTGTAAGAAGGCGAGGAGGTCAGCAGCCCGGCCCGATCCCTCAAACACAAACACAGGCACAGGGGGCACATTGCTAACATAGTCCAACACAGTGGACACAATGGCAGGGCCTCCCTCCACCACCACACACACCACCGGCACACCTTGGTTCAGTCCTACAAAGAAAGGAGCAGAGGTGGATACAACATCAGTCACATCAAACCCTGCTGCTTTTCTCACTTCTTGTATGTTTTACACTACAACACACACACACAATGACTCACGAGGGTGTATCTTCTGTAGCTGGATGTGCTTCTCCAGCTTCTTCCTGAGGCCTTGCTGGCAGCCATGTTTTCCCAGTGTCCCATCATCCACCATCAGAAAGTGGGAGTGGAAACGATTAAGACAGGCCCTCTTGCTCAAAGGGTTCCCCAGTGGCTGGTAGGGTCTGAACACCTGAACCACGTTGAGTCACATCAACCAAGAGACAACCATAGTAAAACAACGCACTAGGATGTGTCTCATCATCAATATCATCAAACAATAAATAACAAATTTTAGTACTCACATCTCTGCCTATAAGGTCCTTGTTGTTGTCAATGACTCCCCATGGTGTGATGCCGACTGTGTTTCTCTTCCTCAGATCATGGCCCCCGAATGTCTTCACTGCCTCGCCCACATACTTAGACACACCTAGAGAGTATGTAAAGAACAGGTGAATGCACAGCAAATATGCAATTCAACAGTACATCAGCTGACATAAAACAGGCATCAAACACACCATCTTGCTGCGTAACAATTAAATTCCATTTTTGTGCAAGTGCAAACACATGGACATAGCACGCAGCTACGCCCCACAGATTACACCCAGGGACACTGTAATACCTGTAATGCCGTCAATAGCCTGAGATCCAGTGTCGTTCAACCCACACACACTCAGATATTAGAAGCATTTGTAACACCTACCTGTATTAATGCCATCGGTGAGTATCCATGCCCCTGTGCTGAGGGCAGCAGTGATTAGCCCTTTGCTGAAGGCCTGCTCGACTTTAGGGGGCAGGGTGAAGTTTTCTGAGCCTCCCTGGACGGTCAGTAGGAGCTTGGGTCTCTCCATCTGCCACTCCCTCAGCATCAGTTGGAGCAGCGCCTCTGGCTTTGAGTCCACAGCCACACGAACATACTGGACCAAAACACAAAAAACAGCTGGGGACTGAGAGGCTCTTTGTGCTTTAGTCAGGGGTTGTTAGTGTGGCTGTTTTGTTACTGCTGTTTACAGTAGATACTATCTGACATCATAGCAAACTGACTAGCGAACAACTGACCTCAATTTTTGCAAAGAACCATTTCTTTCACCTACAAACACATATCCTGTCTTCAGCAGACTCACTGACCTTGGCCCGGCAGACGCGTGTGGCAGTGTCCTCAAAGTCCACGATCCCATAGGCGTTGGTGGGACTGGCTTTGGTGTGCAGCTCTATGGACCAGTCCTCTTCCACGTCCTGTCCAGGACCAGGACAGAGGGAGATGGGGGGAAGAGACTCTTCCCAAGAATGCTCCCCGAGCAGGCGGCCACAACAACATCTGACCAATGGAAAGAGGATGTAACTGAGCATAGCAGGGGCAGATTTTTGTGAAACATTGGTCACTTACATGTTATTATTCTTTTTGAGCAAATAAAAAGTAGGTATTTGTTAATAAAGCATCCAGAAATCAAGGTATGGTTGCACTGGACTCATGGACACCTGACAATTCCTCACCTGTTCCTGTCTCCCCCCTTCCTTCTACACCTTCCTTTTCCGTGGGTCTAAATCTCTATGTTTGGTTTTGTTGATCATTTAACAGCCCAACAAAATCCACACATCTCTCATTCATTCATACATCCCCTACACTGCTTATACAACTAATTTCCATACCATATATTTACATTTCTTTTTTATTATAAATCTAAAGACTTTGGCATTATTATTTTCATCCTGCCAGTTTGTCACACTTTAAACATTTTTAAATATTCAATGGCATAAAAACTAGCAAAACATAAGAGAAACAAAAAAAATACATGGGCTGGAAAAAGTGACTCAAAAAACTACATAACACTAAATAAAGTGCTTCGTTGGAATATGGGGGTGGAGTGTAGGAGGGGAAAAACTGAGTTTGAAGAAGGTATGAAGACACACATGAACACAGAATTATACCTGATCAAGTTCTGGCATACTTGACAAACGGGAATACATCTGCAAGAAACAGGAAATAACACATTATCAAAGAATCCACATAGTCTCTATTCCTGGAAGGAAGGGCTGAGTGCCAAATAGTTTTGCTCGCAGAAAAATGCTGTTTCCAGCCACTGTTGTTAATATAATTCTGTGTACTAACTAAACAAACCGTCCGGTATTTCTTATGAGAATCATAAAAACTTTAGTTTTTTAGAGGCTCATCAATGAAATCTGATTCCAGTTAACCTGTGCAAGTCCCGAGACGAAGGGATAAACTTCACACACTCTCTCTTGAAGAAGGTTTCCTCAATCCAAGACTTTCGTGACTGGAAGAGGAAGAGAAAATATTTACTTACAGATCCCGGAGCAGCTAAGCACTATAATCTCAGCTGTATTGTCAAACTCATCCTCAAGCAAGAAAGCACACGATTAGTGAAAAACTTGTGATCAGTGACCTTCTCAGTGAAGCTCATTGCAGTGCTGGCGGCAGCCTACATGCTGGACCCACAAGGAACTAAAGAGTAGGTCCCTCCCAGTCATAGAAACCTGAACTGCTCTCTTAAAAACACTGGCGGGATGTGAGTTATAACAATCCACCTCTCAGTCAACTTCTCGGCAGTCTTTTCTTCAAGCTTCCCCTGGTGTTTCAAGGTCTGTCCTGCTGCTGTGCTCCGTTTCCCAGACACATTCAACAATAGCCTTACTGAGCAGAGCATTGTTGGTAGGAAACGTACACACATCCCCTTCCTGTGATTAGTACACATGGGTGGGAGCTGGTGTGTTGCCTCCCCGGGTCAGACTGTGTAAACACTAAACAGACTCCTGAAGTGAATCTGATGAAGCTCAGTGTTTATACAATGGATTTCTTTATATACAATAAGCCTCACTAGTTTACTCTGTGCTGCTAGAGAAACCGTTTTAGAAAAATCACGTGACTAAACATAAAACAAATCAACTAAAGCATTAAAGATCATGTGCTATATGTGGGGATTTATTAATTCATATAGTTAGTGGGTGTTATTATTGTTCCATTAATATGATTTATGACAACACTCTAGACATTTATATTTGACATTATTATTATTATTTTAACCAACTTCATTAACAGCATTGTTGTTTTTGATGGTGTGATTTTTTTTAGACAATCATTATCTGGTTTTAACTGCCATCAGATTAGTTATATAGTTAGTCTAAAACAAATTTTTCGCTGAATTGCTGCACAGTTAATGTATAAAGTTGCACAAAATGTAAATACAGACTCGAAGTGACTTAACAATGTCTTAGCTAAACTTTCATTTAGCTTGTAGCGTTAAGTACATTAAAGCTAATTAAGCAGGCTAAGGCTAGTTATCATAAGTTATGATAAGCTCATTATTTATGATGGCTAATTAAACACCTAAACTTTATAAATATTGACAGCAAGCTGTAGAAATATTATTTATATTGTAAGTGTGTGTTGGAGACCATATATAAGTATAAAACAGATTTAACTGTTTTAACCAACCTGACTTTTAGCTAGTTTACATGTTTACGTTAGCTAACATCGAAACTTTGCTAAAATTAGCGATTTGCTAACAACAGCTAATAAGTTGTGTTAAATGAATAGGGGAGTTATTTGTAAACAAAATGATCTCTTCTGTGTAGTATTAAAGTATTAGTCATATTTAACTTACCATGGCTGAAAACCTGAGTTGAAACACATGAGTCAAACCAACCCCTCAGTTCATCTTTACTCTCCTGACTCGTCTTTTATGAGCCGCAGGTCCAAAGAGCAAAGAGCCTCTGAGGAGCCTTGAGGAGTTCGTGACCCCTCCTTCAAACACACCCAGGACTGCTTCACCTCCTCAGCTGCCAGCAAACAGGTCTGACTGTGGCCCCCATTCAGGCCCCCTCTGAGGTACACACACACACAAAGCCAATCAGAGCACCTGAACATATCAGGGCTTTATAGCTTTGACCTCTTCTGATCAATAGTTGAACCACATCCAGAGAAGATCAATCAATTGTACAGCAAACAAACGAGAATGTTAATTAATATATCTTGCCTTACTTGGTTTTACTTGTGTGTGTGTGTGTGTGTGTGTGTGTGCTTGGTTAAAGTTGTATTTACTGTTTATTGTCATGTTGTTGACTAATATGTTTCTTTCTGTATCATTAGATTTTGTATCTTTTGTAGCATTTAAACATCTGACCTTTTGGTTCATTCTGTTTTTCTGCTGAGCAACTGAGAAATACATTGATACAAAAATAACTTTAAAGTGACCAAAAATAAAACCACACAGAATTGAAGAAAATGGTTCTATTGAAAGCAAGTGGCAGTGCTGTGACTGGCAATAAGTTGTATCAGTAACATTTAACAAACTTAAGACAGAAGAAAAGCTTTGAATTTGGTGTTTTAAAAAATGTAGAATTCCCATAACATGGGTCACAAACTCTATGAACAGTTACACCAAACAACACACTCTGAAAGTATTGTTTATAATATATAATACAAGGTTTACAAGGTTGGTGTTCTGCACAATACAAAAGAACATCAGCTGTGACTGTCACACAAAGCTGTTTTCAACTGTAAGAGAAAACTATCTACAATTTGAAGATGGATGAGCAGCTCTTCACAGGTTTACAACAGGCTTCGACACTGTCAGAGCAGGATTGTTGCTCATCTCACTGCTGCTTCACCCAAGTCTCTGAGATCCTACCCCAGCCTGAGATCTCACTGAGTCCAGCCTGGATCTCTCTGACAGAGCTGCAACATCAGGCACCTCACCTGGAGGCATTTCAAGCAAACTTAATGTGCTTTGGATGTGTCTATCTGCTATCATC
Source organism: Centropyge bicolor (assembly GCA_037975185.1). Classification (NCBI taxonomy): domain Eukaryota; kingdom Metazoa; phylum Chordata; class Actinopteri; family Pomacanthidae; genus Centropyge; species Centropyge bicolor. The sequence goes on from JBBMOC010000084.1 coordinate 366,305, forward strand.
ATCATGTTTGCATGCTGATGTCAGGACAGAGTAAAACCACCATCATCTTCAGGTTTCCATGACATCAGCGGAGGAGTTTTTCACTTTTGATTTGTCTTTCGTTTCCTCAGCGTCTTCCAGCAGTGAAAGGTCAAGTTCAGGTAAAGGGGTCCTCCAGAACTGGAAGGAGTTGTAAGTGCAGTCTTCAGCGCCGGTGTCTTCATCAGCCTGAGAATTTTGAGAAAGAGAGAAGGCATGAGCTCAAGAGAAAATTGTATGAAACACTTGGACCAGGTAAATCTAAATCAGAGGCACATTTTACCCACTTGAGAGCTGGAAAAACACTGGACAAAGGGTGACATCTAGTGGACATTACGAGCCACTACATCACTACGTCTCTAAGCAGTTTCACGTTCTCCAGACTGAAACCAGCTGATGCATGATCAATAACTTACTTTATCATTAGCCTCAGGAACAACAGTCTCTGGCCCCGTGCAGGGCTCCTCTCGAGGTCGCTTCTTGGAGCCTCGACCGTCCTGGAAACTTCCAGAAATCTGCACCGTCAAGATATTCCCTGCATGAGACAGAGTCGCTTCTTCTTCTTCTTCCTCCGGCTCCTGGAAGTAGCAGGGCCTCTTCCTGGACCGGCTGCCCAGAAGAGCCAACAGGGACGGCGGGTGCACTCCCCCGGCTCCCAGCTGCAGGTCAGCGCCGCACAGCGAGCGGCTCCGGGCGCATCTTTTGGAGGGAGAGTCGTGGAGCAGCGCGTCCTCGGCTCGTCTCTTCGCCATGAATATCAGCTGAGTCTGCGCACTGAAACACAGCAGGACACCGGCAGACAACCAGAGGTTTAATTCTGATTAGAGCTGCTTTTCACTGTCTGTATAAAACGTGCATGTGCTCCGGTTCAGTCGCAAAACATTCAGTTCCGGAAGTAGATGTATTGCTACGAAGTCCGCATAACCAATCAGAGGCGAGCATGGCTGCGAATCCCCGCCCACAGCTGCTTCTCTTCCTGTTCATGCTAATATGAGATTCTACTCTAATTTAACGTTATAAAAATTGTACAAAGGTTTGCAAGTCACTGAGTTACACCAGCACGAGGCTGACTTACAACAGCATCTCTCTAATTACTGATTGTGTCCTTTGTTGAATTTATATTTACTGTACATTGATATTTCTGTATATTTCAAGAATTTCCTTCAGGATTAGTGAAGTTCTTCTCTTATTGCAATGTTATTTGCTACCATATTTATTTCTGTAACTTCAGCTTCTTCTAACTTTTAAAGATGCCTGTAAAGATCTTTTGGTACGTATCCTCCTTGTCACCCCTGTAATCTGATTCCTAACTGATGAGCAAGAAATGTGCTGCGTTTTAAAGCTGTTAAAATCATATCAAATTTAAAATAGTAAAACTTCAGAGATTAGTATTGTTTAAAATGTTTGGCTTTATTCCAAAGTGTGATTAGAAATCAACAAAGTTGATGAGAGTCAACAAATTATTCCTGAAAAGGTGGAGCATGTTTTGAACATTTTCAATGTTGATCAATGCAAAAGAGTAGACAGTTATTGGCACCATATTTGAAAAAAATAAATACATTTCAAAAGCAAATGTTCACATCACACTGTTCACCATCACTCACTCACTCACACACACACACACTTTCAGGCAGTTGGAGTCATTTGAAAAGAGAAAGTAAGATCGCAGTGTTAAGAAATCTACTCTTCATGGCTTGAAGCTGACACTTAAATGACTAAAAACAAAAGAGCAACCCAGGGTAACTGACTCATCTCAAACACAGGTCTCAGAGATGTAGAGTATATAGATGTTATTCAAGTGTTACTCATAATATAGTACTGCAATATTATATATTACATTGTACAGCTTGAGCCAATTTGAGTTTAACCTGTCCCAGAAAATCACAACAGCGCCTGCAGGGTTGGGCATATGTCTCCATGAGATGCATCATAAAAAATATAGATATATACTGTATATGGCAAAAAAGAAAATTTAAGTCCACTGATTTTTTTTTGCTGCGTCCATTTTGTTTCTGGTTTTGTCAGTCAAATCTTCCCTTAGTCCTCTCAGTTCACTGTTTTTGTCACGTCGTGCTGTCAGATTCTTCTCGCCGTGGTGACTTAGCGGCCGGTGGAGAGCTTTGATCTTGGTCATCTTCTTGACCATTAAAGCACAGGTCTGCTGGTTTTCGTGCCACAAAGAAGACACAGTCATAAACGTATCTCAACATGGAGCGGTCGTTCTCTGTGTAGGTTGTCTGAACTGACTCTTTCTCCACCTGAAAAAGATTAGAAATATAAACATTGTTTCACTACTGGAACAAGATTTCTGAGGACAAACATAAAATTCTGCCATGAATATAAATCAAAGTCCTTGACTTACCTCAATGTGGAAACCAAAGTTAACGATCGCCGTCCTAATGTCCTCGTAGCTAAGTTCAACTGAGAGTTCATTGGCCATGTTCTCAAAGTGGTACAGCAGAGGACCTGAGGAAACATTGAAGATTCAAATGTTGAAATAAAAAAGATCACATCATAAGACTGAGTCAAAATATTGTCTTATTCATTGGTGCAACAAAAAGCGCATTTTGCTATCTTCTTCTAGTTCTTTCGAGTCTTACGGGTGGTGTATTTGTCTTTTTTAACTTCACCATTTTCGACAGCATGTTATCCACTAATAGAAAGCATTTTGCTTGCTAGTAGAGTTTAAATATAAACATATACATTTTTACTTAAGCTGACTTACCCAAGTTGATCCACACTCCACCAGGCTTCAGAATCTTCCAGATAGTCTCCACATACTCTATGACATTATGAGCTGTGTCAATAAAGAAGCAGGTAGCCACACAGTCCCAGGAATCTGACAGAAACAGACAATACCATGCACAAGTCAACATTTCATTTAAATAGGTGCTTTTTAGAGATCATGTGCGTGTTGTAGAGTAAGACCTCTTATACAGTGTGGGAGCAAGTTCTGCCTGAAAGAATATTTTAAAGGGAAATAATGTTCATTCCTTCTGACAAGATTTCAAATGTCTGGAAGGACTGATGTACACAAAGTTGCCTGAAGTTCTCCTCGGCAGATGTGACCAATTCAAAACGGTTTGCTTGTGTTGAGGTTATGCAGTTTGACAGTGTGCTAATTCAGTGAGAAGTTCAAAGATCTAAAGTATTTACTGACCTGTGCCGCTGTAGACTTCCACAAAGTCCCCTGCTACCATAGAAAAGTCTGCATCTAGTGGTAGGCTCTGAGGGTTGACATCAGGGAATCTGATTGGTCGTGTTTGGTCTGAGGATTTCTTGTTGTTGCTAAACTGGTGGATCCAGGGGTACAGGGTCAGAGAGTTCACCTGTTCACACCTGAATGGAGCAGTACAAACGTGTTAGAACAGGTGGAGGGATGGCAGCAGTATTCTGCAGAGTAGTAGGTCAGAATTGTTTTGCCAAAGAAGTAAATTATGTGTTCTGGAGTCACAGGAGTGTCAGGGTCAGTATGTGCTGTACCTATTGAGAACAAAGTTTGAAGAGAACAGCATGAAGAAGCTCCATTCGTTGCCTTGGCAAATATAACCCAGCCGAGCGATCTCCCAGGCTAGGCGGCCAAGCCCGGCACCCGGAACCAGCACACTCACCTTAGACACATCACTGACATAATAAAATGTACAAAATGCACATATCACATGGAAAACATGTAATAAGTCATACTATCAGAATTATTACAAGGTATTCGGATATAGCTCATGTAAAAGGTGACAGTATCATTTAGCATCCACATATCTTTATGTCAAAGTGTCACTATCCTTTGTTTTCTTGGCATGCATGCAAGTATTTGTGTGGTAGTCTGTGTGACTGAGTATGTTTCCTACTATTGGTCACTTGGGAAGAGTCTTTGGATCTCTTTGATGATGGGCAGGTAGCAGGAATCCCTCTCAGCCTGGCCCACCTCGCTCCAGTCTCTGACAAACTGCTTTATGGTGGATTTAAGCTTGTCCATGTCAAACGTGGTGGACGGGCGCACCTTCCGTGGATCCTCCTGGGAGTTATATGAAAACAACACCTTTCCCTAAATTCCTTGAGCAAATAACACCAAAAAAAACAAAACACGTGTGTGTTTACCGTATATGTACAGTACCTGGTGTAAATCGAGTCTTACCCTCTCGCCGTATTCAATGTTCTCGAACATGTGGAGGCTATTGTGAACGATGGAGTGCAGCAGCTCCTGGTTGTGGTCAGCACACTGGCTGATCCGGGCCAGGTTGGACAAAACATCTGGCAGTAAATTCTGGTGGTGTTTTGGTAGGCTCTGGAACTGACGCTGGGCACGCTTGACCTGCTCCTCAACGTGGACCCTGAGAAGAAGAGAGACAATAAGAGCAAGAGCTCATGTCAGGAGTTCCCAGAGGAATAACACAAGGTAATCACCTGAGGAGCAACTTGTGGGTGTAACACTTTGGTCCAAACAGTATAGTACATTAAGTAGTATGTTAGTTTGTTTTAACTAAAGTTTTAGAGGGAGAAATGTTGGCTCATGGAGTAGAAGTGATGCTATGACATGAGTGGAGCTAAAGTCAGATGATCAGTAAATACATTTCACAGGAAGCTGGTTGAATAGAAGCTGAAATAACTGTAGGAAGCACAAACCAAAGCCTGAACAAAGGTGAACTCTCTCAGTTAGCAGTTTTCCTTCCAGACCGAGTTTTAACGTTATCTGTCCTTTGCTATTGTTATTTGCTAACAACATCGTTCATTGGCACAATCTGCTCGGCTCATACTTTACTTTAAGCAGTGAAATTATACCTGTAAAATCTAAAAGCGTCGATTATTCTCCAGAAATGTTGCCTTTCCAGCCTGGCCTCCTCCTCCGGGCTGTATTTAATTCTCTCTTTGTGAAAATACGGTTCTTTTCGTGCTCCTTCTCCGGCTGTTTCGGCCATGTCTGAAATTTACAGCCGTCCAATCAGAACGCGACAAACTTCTTCTTCCGGGGATACGTTAATTCAGCCAACCAAACTCCACGAGGTTGATTGCTGCCACCTACAGTCGGAATATGAAACTGCAGCTAGTTGCTCTGACATCATGGACGGAGGCAAACAATAATAGATAAACACAATAATACAACCTCACTCAAAGTAGACTATCATAATATTATATTTGAATGTAAAGTATAATAGTAGCTTATAAAATACCCCCTCAACCCCTGATACATACTCCAAAATGTCCCATTTTATTTTCAAATTATATTACAGGCTGTTACAGGGTGTAACATAGAGTGTAACATATATTTAATTTATTGAATGGGACAAATCAAAATAAAAATTCTCAGTTAAAAAGATTTGATTGTGTTGGGCTGCTTGACTTCAAACTAACTAATCAGTAACTATTGTTATTTCTGACATGGTGAAAGACCTTCTATAGTTGTAAACAGTTAGTATTAGTACACTTATTACATTGCATTATATTTGGGCTTTTTTATCATTTAATTTTCCTTATGAACCAAACTGTTCATATAGCCAATGCTTACTTAGTAGACAAAACAAAACAAAATACATCTATGTTTTTTTAATATATTTATTTACCATCTTAGATGTTCCAGTTGCAGAAGATGTCTGTCCATCACTGAGCTTGGTTCTGTCCGAGGTTTTTGCCTGTTAAAAGGAAGTTTTTCCTCACCACTATCGGATCATACGCTTGCTCATGATGGGAATTGTTGGGTCTCTATAAGTAATATCATAAAGAGTATGGTCTAGACCTGCTCTGTATGAAAAGTGCCTTGAGATAACTTTTATTGTGATTTGGGGCTATAGAAATAAAACTGAATTGAACTGGATTGAATAGATGTTGCTAACACTAAAGAGGAGACTGAAGAAAATGAAGAGTTTTAAATGCTCCTTAGTCCATGAATTTATTGCATCTATTATGAAAAATTATACCTATAATTAAGTTCAAAAACCAACTCATAAACATTGAAACTGTTTGCTAGACATTCAATAATAAAACAAGAGACCATAGGACAAATGTTTTATTTCATATGTGATGCAACAGCTGTGCCTCTGTAAACACAAAGCGTTCATTCCATCAGATGTTAGGGTTGATAATTTTGCCCATGAAGAGGATGCTTTCTGTGTCGCGGTTGATGACGATAACCATAAATGGACGATTGAACTTCAAGACAGGGATGTAGCGGAAGGACAAAAGTGTGATGCCGATGCCTGTAGCAGCTGAAGCGGTGGCTCCAGCCTCATCGACGTCCAGGGTAGCTTGGTGCACAACCTACAGAGCAGAGACAGAGTGAGATGAACTGTGGCTGGAACAAAAGGAAGGAAATATGTGTGCCATAACATAAACTGTCCTCACCTCGGAGACCACCAGTTTTTGCCCCTCTATAATGCCTGTCAAATCTGCACGATCGCCAAACATGTCGGTCATTCCCATTTCAGTCAACACATTATTCATTGAGTAGGAAGTCTTGATGGAGAACTTTGGAACATATATATCATATGTCCTGAAAGAAATTGGGAAGTAGACAAACATACAGTGATTGATCTGACATGAAAAAGCTGAGTAGTCCATACAGTCTCAAACCTTCAATTATAGAAAGCAAGAATTTTAAAAATGAATGTTAGATTGTCCCAACCTGGACTTCATCCACTTTAGCCATTTGGTTACACGAGCCGGGTCAATGGCATCCTCCAGCATTGCCATATCGTCAGGAAGCAACAGCAGCATGGAGTAGGAGTTGTTGAAGGGGAGGTGGAGGACTGATGTGTTAATGGCCTGGTCGTGGTAGGTATCAAATCTGTCCTCTATATTCATCATCTGGACTGGAACCTGGGAAATGACAATTAAAACATGAAGTTTGAAGTATTTTCGTCAAATAAACCAAACCAACTAACCAACCACCATTCTGAATAAATGAAGCAACTTTGAACCTGGGTGTTCTCATCCACCATGAACATGTCCTGCTTGGTGAGCTTAGGATCAAATGGATTCGCCCACTTTCCTGTTTGAGTCAAAACACAACTTATGGTTGACACATAAAACGTAAAGGTGTGACCTCAAAGTGAGCCAACAAGTGACAAACCACATCTGAGGGAACCTTTTACCTTTGTAGTAGATGTAGCTGATGAGATACATGACTGTGCTTGGATCCAGGCTCTTGACCAGCTCGTCTATCTTCCCATTGGTCTTCTCCTCCACATACGTATTGATGGCATCGGCACTGTCTGTGGTCTTGGTGAAGTCAACATTGAACCCATCAGTGAAGTAGGACTGCTTCAAGGTCTCCAGGAACTCGGGCCGTGGCTTGAAGCGGTTGTCCAAAAAGACGGCGGTGCCTTCACTGATGTCTTCATTGGATGTGTTGTTTGCCCTTTCGAGGAGCATCTGAAAGGCCTGGTTTACTTCTGCCTGCGTCAGTATGGTGTTGTTAAAACCCAGACCACTGAAAAGCTGCTGGTGCGTCTCCCCCCGTGCTCCTACGGACAAAGCAGCCAAGGCAAGAGACACACTAGCTGGGGAGTAGAAGATGTTCTTGCCTTCCGAGTCGGCGTGAGCTGCCAGTGTTCTGTACAGACGGAAGGCAAACTCTTTGTTTGCTGAAGTCACCAGTGAGACCATGTCGTCTCTTCTGTCGAGCACAGTGTCTTGGTCTGCCTGAACTTGGACGTCATGATCTATGAGACGATGGCCTCTTCCCACGCAGATCACTGCTGACAAGATCCAGATACCCAGGGCCGCATGCATCATTGTGAACTGAGAGAAAAGTTCAAAAGTGCAACATTGTTCATTTGTATTACACAATGTTTGCTATTGCTAATGCTAATCTGCCTACAAGTTACAATAAATGTGTAGTTTTACAGACTCTGAAAACAGTTTTCCAAAATGAACAAACTTTTTTCCTGCCAACGTTGGAACAGTTTCGGTTATTTACATACAATCGATGCCAATCAACTCTGATGAAACCCCGCCCACGCAGAGTCCTCATGAAGCAGATTAGCTGAATTTTGGAGAGTTAAATTACTCAATGAGCTTTTTTTTCTATTTGAGAGTTGTAATCTCAGTCATGAAAAATGTATGTTATAAAGAATGTAAAGTTTTCAGTTTTTAATTTCAAAAACCTGTAATTACAACAACTCAACCAAGAATAAATCTAGTGTGAAGAATTAACATTTACACTTCAAACACTTGGTTAAGATTGTCCACTTCTACTGAGCATAATTCTGAACTGTTGGCAGAGTAGTTCAACTCGCATGAAACACATATTGCTGAAACAATTCATGAAATCTCTGTAAGCACATACCTTCTCCTGGTTCACCGTATGTCCAGTGAAGTGAAGCCTGGTGAGGGAGATGTCCCTTTTTATAACACTGATCAGATCAACTGAACTTTGTCTTTGTTTATTCACTAGTATCTCAAACTCATATTTGCTCTGCCCCTGCATTTGCTCTGTGTAATGATTATTGTCAAACCGATGCATCGAAGTGAGACTGCACAGAACAAAACAGGATACAACAAATCTTTGTATCATACTGTAATGTTTCAGTATGCAAGAAGCACTGATGTGTAAACTGACTGTAAACATTCACCAAAATATGCATCAGATTCATATTTTAATGTAAAACTTCAATCCATTCAACATGTACAAACTGACACAGTACTGTTAATCAACAGTACTCAAAGTAAAAAAAAGACATGAAATCAGTATATCTCATCTGTTTAACATTGTGGAGTATACTTGAGCTATCTTTATCTTTACTTAAGGAACATGCTTCCTTAAGTTCTGGACCAATGAAAGCTGAGCTGTAATGCTATCAGTGCGTGCCAAAGAGCTGGACGTCCAGTTTGATGAGCTGTCGAAGGAAACCTCGGTTGGGGATAACACCCCGGTTATCTTTCACAGCACAAATAGCCTCCACGAGGGTCAGGTTCTGCTTCAGCATCAGGTAGGCCAGGACCAGGGTGGCGGAGCGGCTCACTCCTACGTGACAGTGCACCAACACCTTGCCTGAGAATCAGAGAAACGTAGCATTTCACTACAGACACTGAGTCGAACTGCCTGTCCATTAGTCAGGGTTTCCTCCCCGTCCTCTCACCTCCCCTGCTCAGAGCCCTGTGGATAAAGTCTGCCGCTGCCTGGAAGTTGACGCTCATGTCAAACCCACAGGAGTCGTGAGCCTCTATGCCCATGTAGGTGATCCTCATGCCCTCGTAGATCTCCGGCTGTCCTCGGTGTTTGCTGTGAGCGGCGTTCAGGATGTGAGTGACTCTGTGCAGGGAGAGATCATCCTGGTTCTCTGCACTGTGTCTGCAAAACACAGCGACTCAGTGCTTCCTCATCAACCGTTTCCATGCAACGTATTTCATAGTGATGGATTGGTATTTAGTAGACTATTTCAGACATGCGAGTTCGAACACATCCAGAAACCTGAGACAAACTTTCATGCCTTCCTACACTGGAAACTCTTACATAGCGGAGCTGTAGTTTACGCATGTTCCCAACGTGGAACGCAACCTGTCGGATCTTAAGTTACTCATTCTGCATTTGAATCTGATTTATGATCAGTTCTCCTCTCACATATTTGGAACAGCTCCAAGCCTACAATTGGGTAATATTTGTAGAAAGGCCTCAGTCCACTCGCTGTCACAACATCATATTTGTTAAGCAGCACACGCAGCAGAGAGTCACAAGGCCATGATTCCGTCTTATCAGCCAAAAGAAAGAAGTGAGTTACTTACTGGTCACCAATGTAAAGCCTTGGCCACACTTCATCTGCATGGCTGATGATGGCTTTGCCAGTAAACAAGAGTCTTTCCAACTCAAACACTGCTAATCCAGGTGAGCTCAGGTCGATTTCTACTTTCCGAGGAGGAGGTTTATCGTTCCAGGATGCAGGAAGTTTGGATGTATAGGACATCGCTTTTTCTGCTCGGGGTTCAGTCCGAACGCTTTCCGAACTATGGAGGCGACTTCTAGAGCATTAAAAGTAGAAAACAAAACGTTTTTTTTAGTTTACCAAAAAGTGTGCCTTCCAGAAAAAAGTGGTTCAAAAAATGATTTCCTCGCAAGCTGCCTGGAGCCACTGTGCCGAACTGAGCAGCGTGAATGAGTCGGTCTCAGGCTACTTCACCTCAGATTTTCTCACCACAGGATGTTTTAAGTGCTGCCAGGCCATTTGACCCTTGAATTAAATCTGACTGTGTGCCTCCAGTCGTCAGGGGTCTGTGTTATGCTTTTGCATCAAAATAGCTGTCTATTTAAAGATGTGAATGCTGGCTGACAGATGAAGGGAGCGTGAGTCCGGGCACAGGCAGGTTTACACTTGACAGGAAAAAATAACAGGAAATATTTCAGTCTTGAATTTTCATAACAGGTGTTTCTACTTCTTTTTCAAGAATTCAATATCCTTAATTATCTGTAGTTGCTATTCATACAGAGCTAAATATCTCACTTAAGATAAATCAGTTAACTGTATTTGTATAAAATATAAAATGTGAGAGAAAAAAAAATAATTCAGTTGATCACAGGTTAAAAAATATACCGACATTTAATCATTTCTCTGCTATTTTCTCACTTGTAATAATTTATCAAGCAAAGATTCCCATCTTGTGTTGGAAACATGCATTACATCTGAAACTGTACAGTTGTGCTCCATTTAAACAGAAACTTACCAGCACAGGAAAATGAACACATATGACAGATGTTTTCTTATTTTTTTCATGCAAAGCTTGTGATTGTATTTTTATTTATTTTTTTCTAATTGTATAAAATCATCCCATGAAATATGGCACTCTTTTTTTTTTCTAAATCAACACATCAAGAATGACTCTACACAAGGAAATGGATTATGGTGCAAATCTAGATTTGATATAATGAGGATGTTGGTGCAAGAGAAAACAGAAACAAGGTGCAAATGAAACAACTGATCCAAGTTCTGTGACCAACACAGTCCTTCAGCACAAAACATTACTGAAAATGTTAAAGTACATCCTTTCTTTTATCCTTTACAGCAACTGACTGAACACTTAAGTCAGAAAATACAATTCACTTCTTTAGTTCTATATATATATTCTAAATATTCAAAAAGGGATAGAAAGAACAGAACTTAACAGTTTTTCAAGTAATTCTTAAACTTGTCTTTATGTATCTGCAATAACAGTAGTTCCTAAAGTGAAATACATGGCATTCATATGTAGGTCTGATTCTAGGTCTGCACGTAGGAAGCAAGTCATCCAAACGGAATGGAATAATGGGGACAGAAATCTGTAGGGGTTTTCACTAATCTGCTACGTTCTGGGCCCATTTTTCAGCTCAGAGATGTCGTGACTGTATCAAGGGCTTGTCTGACATTACAGTGCATGCAGGGTTGGGAGCACAATTGAAAAAGGAAAGTGTTGCACGTATTCCTGCACACACATGGAGAAGTAAGTGACTATGGGCGACTAAGTGTATGGTCTCTATCTGGGGTGGGGACGATATCATGAACATGCAAATGGATTGTGAAATGTGTTAGTAGACAGCTGACAAAGTGCGTGTGTTGTTAGATGTAGGGTCAGACTAAAGCTGACCCATGGTCCTGAGGGACAGCATGACGATTAACATGACCACTAACAGTTGTAATGTGGCACTAAATAAATTCATCTTCCAGTGACTCTGCCCTGCATTATGCTGGCAAAGGCATGACACAAAAGATAAGCTGAGCCAGAGTGTCAGGTTGCTTAGTCGGCACGGTCACTCACTGAGGCTGAAAGTCACTTATGATATGTACAACCATCAGTCTGCACGTCTAATGCCACCACATCACTTATGCCAGGATAATCATGTTTTAAAGGTTGATTCCATATACCAGTAGTTGCTCTTTCTTGTTCTTGGGTTCCTGCCTCTTACTTCAGGCATTTTACATCATAGAATTGGAAAAAAAACCTTAAGATAACACAGCTCTGAGAAACAAGACTAGACCCTCATTGTGTCCATGGAAGATCTGGAAGAAGAAAACAGCGAGACTTAGTGACCCACGAACCAATGAATAAGTCCAGTTCAGAAAGCTTTCTTCTCCAGCTGGTCCAGAATGGCCTGGATCCTCTGCACGGCCTCCTTTCGTGCTTGCCGGACGTTCTCCTGTCCCTGAGTCTCCACGGAGTCTAGCACCAGCAGCTCTTTGGTCAGCAGTTCCTCCAGACACCGATAACTCTTGTCTGTCTTTTTGCCAACAAACTCATCAACATCTTCCTGAAATAGTAGCACTTTGGCCATGACCTGTTGGACCCTAGCTAGGCTTGGGTTGTCACTCAGGGGCTGAGGTCCAGCCTGGCCAGGAGCTGGAGCTGGAGCTTGGGCCGGTGCTGGGGCTGAGGGTGGGGGTTCACCTTGCGAAGGATTAGGCTCACCTCTCCCAGTTTTGTTGTACATTTGTGGAGGTGAACTTATTTCAGCAGGCTTTCCATTGGGGGGAATCGGAGGTGGGGTTGGCCTGGGTTTAGGTCCCACTTGTGGGGCACGTTGGTTCTGTTGGTCCTACAGTAACACAGAACAAAAAGATTGTAAAGTATGTGCTAAAAATATTGGCTAATCCTCAATCTCAATAACATAATTTGATTTCATAACGTTAAGTTACTTTACTGTCCATACTTGACCTAAAAGAGTTCTTGTGGGCTTAATGTCTCCTGTGTACTTCATACTATTATTACTACTTGTGTTCTCGGTGTATAAGCATTAAAGATTCACAAAAATAATATAAATGTTATTTTGACCATCATGTAGCATTGCTACCAAGATCAGATGTTGTGCACCCAGAAGAGATACATTCATCAAAACAAGTGTGATTGCACCACTTTCTTAGTTATTAGACACATCATCTCCTGAGATTATAATACTTTAGGAGTTTATTTCTGTTTTATATGAGCTCACCTTTACATCTACCTCATTTAATCAACAACAGTAAAGAAGATATGAGGTTTAAATTCATACCTTGGGTTGGTAAGGTGGTGGAGCTCCAGTTCCGGTCCCTGGCCATGCTGGAGGGTGCGCGGGACGGACAGGATTTCCATAGTGGTTTTGTGGAGGCTGCTGGCCTGGCTGCCATTGCTGCTGTGAGGGGGCGTACGCACCAGAGTGCGCCCACGCATCAGCCTGGGGGCTTGGGTGGAGAGGCTGACCAGAGGGGTATGGGGGGTTTGGAGGCATTGCATGGCCACTTTCACTGTAGTGAGGGTATGGTGCAGGAGGATATCCAGGCCCCTGAGAGTAGAGGCAGAACAAACATATTAAGTATTTCAAAAAAAATTAATTTTCATATTCAGCTGTGATGTTATGTAAGGCTACTCCTATTTCCAACATTGGATCAGGGAATGTGTTTGAATAAACTCACCCCTTGACAGTGTGGACCAGAATAGTGATGATGTTGGTGTTGAGAGTGTGGCTGCCCAGATGGCCCACTGCTCTGCTCCGCCGGACAGCCCTGGTTAGCATAAGGGCCTGGAGCCGGTCTCTGAGGGTCAGCACAGTAGAAAGGATTGGATGGGTGGAAACCACTTGTTGAATATTGACCCTGCGCTGGGCTGTAGACACTGTGGCCATTTGGATATCCTCCAGGCATTACCTACACAGAAAGCAGGGGGGATTAATTATGAGAAATGCTACTGATTGAGTAGAAATATCTAGATCAGAGTGATGTAACTGTTTTGACACAGTAGCGGACAGAGAAAATGTGAGGGAAAGGTGAAAGTACTTAAGAGACTTAAGATAATGAGTAGATTTACTCTTAATATACACCCACGGATTTAGAGGCTCAGGTTATGTTGCATAATGAGCTGTACCTGTGGATTGTACTGAGGCTGTACATCTGATCCCGAGGGATAGGTATTTGCATAGTGTCCTGTGGAATGAGACTGGGGATACCAGTAGTGTGATGGGTAGCCTGGATACTGAGGAGCATCCTGTAAACACAGAACATCAGAGTTATTTGAAGAGGAAATATCCGCCCTTTAGTGCAACGAGGGGTAATATTTACAATCTGAGCTGTCCAACAAAGTGTAAACTACATGTTTTCACTGCCAATCCCACCAAACACAGTAACTAAGTAAACAAAGACACTGACTCATTTAATGCTCACTGAATCAGTTTGGTCAAAGCACATTAATGCTAACGGAAACGGGCCAAACTGATTATTAGTGGAAACCTGATATATTGGTGAAATCATGTATGCGCTGTAGCACGATTGTCACGGTTGTTACATCAAGATAAAGGTCACAACCTCGGGCAACAGCTGAACAAGCAGTGCAACTCTTACATAATGCCAGCTAGCTCCGTTAGCCGTCTAGCTAGCATTAACTGTGCTCTAACGTTACGCAAGCTAGCAGGCTAACAGTGTTTTTCTGTACAAACTCGGGTGATTTTCAGATTATTAAACACACTCTAAGACAACAGACTAACCCCGGAGGTGTGTCCCAGCTGTATCCACTCACTTACCATGGTGTTATTCCAGTTTCCGTTGTTATTTTCCGAGTTGCAGGTCGAGGGCCAGACAGGTTTCGGGTTTGACTGCATTTGATGATGATGCTCAAGCTAACTGCTAGCGTCCCCTGTCACCCCCCATTTTAGAAGAAAGCAACCCTTCAACAAGCCAAATGTTACTTATCTGAGCCGCCAGCTGGTTCAAACTCTCAACAACCGTGTTGCCGTTTGTCCACAGAAGTCGAGATCAATTTATTGGAATCAGGAAATGATTGAATGACAACGAGTTCCAGCAAATCCTGCCCTGTCTCTTTAATGAGGAGCTAACTGACAGAGGTCCCACTCTGATGCTATTTTCTGGTACCATGAACGTCATTACGCTGTGGCGATTGAGGCGCTAAAATCTACTGATATTTTGCTCATACTACATACAAATAAAATATAGATTACGATGTTTATGAAGCTCTACTGTCTGTCTGATAAATATAATTTGAATTTAGCTGATGTTAAGGCTTCACGAGATAAGTGTTGAGTTTTTTTGAGTCAATCATATTGCTTCTTATATACGATCTTTGGTAGCGCTTGTGCGTCAGTCGCGCTTTTAGCCAATAAGAAAAACATCATAAAATATTCTAATTTTCAATAATAATTGGTATTTGTTATAGTCAATATCTAGCATGTATTTGGTTTTACATTTATTTAAAAGTGTATTCTTAAGGTTTCAGTCCTAAAAAGTGAATGAGAAGAGTTTTAATTAGATAGCAGCACTCAAAGGGTTAAAGGTATACCGGAAGTTTATCCCGGTCGTGTATAAAGACGCTTCCGGTTCTCTTCTTAAAAAGAAACATATTTTGAAGCATTCATGGCTTGATGTTACATTAAAATACACGAAGTAAATAAGCAGCAGCACAGAAGATGAACTACGTACCAGGAACAGCGAGTCTCATAGACGACATCGACAGTAAGTTTACAGAAGATCCGGTTCCTCAAAAAAACCTGGTTTGGAGAAAAATGGTTCCGAGATGTGCATCGTGTCTGGATCACTTGTCACCGTCCTGTGTTGTGATTTAAGCTGCCTGTGTTGGTTGTATCCTGCAGAGAAACACCTGGTGCTGCTCCGGGATGGACGAACACTGATCGGTTTCCTCAGAAGCATTGATCAGTTCGGTATAATTATTTTAATTATCTCCCACTTGTTTCTAATCAAAACACGAGCCGAAGCGTTTTCAGCTCAACCTCAATTCAAATGTTCAAACGATTCCAAACACCTCATGTTTTTATGCATCTATTTCTCCTGAAAAGTGTTATTCTATGTAACATTGTGCTTTATCGATCTGACCTGTTTTTCCTGTCTCCTCCAGCCAATTTAGTTTTTCACCAGACAGTCGAGCGAATCCACGTGGGGAAAAAATTTGGTGACATCCCGAGAGGAATCTTTATTGTGAGAGGAGAGAATGTGGTGCTGCTCGGAGAGATAGTGAGTGGGAATATCTTCATGCTGTTTGTGTGTGTTTCAATGATGGAAGGAGCTGAAGTGATGCACATTTCGGTTCCGTAACAGTGGATAGTTTATAAAGACCACCAGTAATATTTATTTGACCTCAGTCAACAACTACTTTCTAATAATTCTAATCATTTACTGTTTGATTGCAAGTGAGGCTGTTTTTTAATAAGATCACTTGTGTTGTAAACAAGGATGCAGACCAGGCAATGTTGGTACATGGAGGATGGGGCGGTGAGATGTGTTTTTTGTTTAATGTATTAATGCATCTGTGATCTTGATGTACTGTAAAATACAGAAAAATGCAGTCTAAGATATGAAACCTGCTCAGTTTAGCCACTTAAACAGGCTCTTTGTCACAGCATTAGAGAAGAGTTGACCTAATTAAAACATCCCTAATATTTGATTTTCTATCTCTAATGTGTGTGAATCAGTGCAGGCACACTGCAGTGACAGTATTGGACCTTGTAGGCCTGCACACAGTGCAAACATGACTCATGGCCCCAGACTCCATATCTCACTCACATAAACATGCATCATGTATATTCAGTCCCAAATCTCTGAAGCTCACTGCTGCTGCAGAGGCTGTATAGTACTGTACAGTATGCTGAGTACAGCACTTCATGTAGTCAAAAAGGAGCCGATCTGTAGAAGTTATTGGCATCATGTGATAATTTAATACAGTTTTCATTTTTAACAGACACAAGGCATCAATACACTGTTATGAAGCTCAGTGCTCCAAAAGATGTTAATGTCTTTTGTGATAGAGGTTTGCGGTAGTTTGATAATTATACAAAGTTGCCATTTCAGTTTCATTATTCAGTTATTACTTATTATTAATTTCTATGAATTGCTGATGTGAGTGGAGATTTATTTTGCATGCAGGCTGGGCTTGTGGTTATGTAGAACCGGTTTCTTTCACACAGGTCTAGTGATATATTGGATGATGACATTTGGCCAACAGTGGTCAACTCAGCCAGGATCAAAATGCCGCAGCTCATTTTTTAGCACACTAAACTGTGTATTTAAACTGTGTATTAATGTATATAATATTTGATGAGAATAGCCAGTGACAGATGACATGCTGTCCCTGTCTCTGCAGGATGTGGATAAGCCCTGCGACACCCTCCTGCAGCAGGTCTCCATCGAAGAGATCCTGGAGGAGCAACGGTTGCAGCAGCAAGCCAAACAGGAGACGGAAAAAGTGAAGATGCAGGTCCTGAAGGACCGAGGCCTTTCCATCCCCAAAGCTGATAACTTAGATGAATACTAACGCAGCCTTGATTCCATGAGCCTCTTTCTCAGTTTGTATTGGACTGAGAGGTTTTTACGTTGAATTTGAGTTTGAGAGAACATGAGAGTGTGTTTTATTTTTGTGGGTACATGGCCGCCTCATGCCGGGCCTGTATACTGTAGTGTACTGTATGAATTTAATTCGATTTTTTTTGGAAGAAAAAACATGTGATGGCTGCTCTCAGTTTTGCAAATCATGACAGCAAAATGAAAAATTCATGTGTTTGTCTAAGAATCACTCTGTTGACAATTTAGCAATTATTTGACAGCAGCACTTTCTCTTTTGTCACTGACATGCAGAGTCTTTATTTGAAGATCACTGGACCTGCTTTTGACAAAAACTACTTGCTATGCTCCATTAAAGAGTTTAGTTTTTCATTATAGAAGGAGTGCTTTGAATCAATTGTATTTAACCACTGTTTTACTTCCTCTCTTGTATGTAATGCTTTACTGAAGCGTGAAAGGCTGAAATATTTGGGACCACAGCAGCTCTACTGGTCCTGAGACGACTGCAATGTGACATCCAAGTTGTGAATTTGTTATGAAATCAATGAGAAAATGTAATAATTCATTTGGATAATTCAGTTTATCAGAGCATCAGACTCATGTCCTGTTTATAAAGATCAGAGCTCGTCCGGACAAATCGATCCTATCTGCCTTCATCAGTCAATAATAAGCTTGTTAGTCGCTTGGACGGATGCAGTGAGGGAACATGAACCAGCTGATGGTTCCAGACCAGCTGCTGAGGCCGGGTGGGGGTCTGGACCCTGGAACCAGCCCTGACCAGCCGAGCCTGAGTGCCTGTTGAGGGCTTTACTGTGAGACACTGAGCTGCAGCCTGCATGCAGAAAAAGGGTTTCCAGCAAGACAGCAAGTTATGTACAGGTGCAAGAGTTTGACTTCCGGGAAAACTTCAAAATAAAAGTCCACAACATTAAAGAGAAGAGAAAGCTTTAGTTGTCCCACAGTGGGGAAACTCTCAACAAGGATGTTAGATGGACACAAATGGATCAGGAGAGCCAAGCTGACAAGAGGATCTCCATGTTAGGGATTGTAGGGACTGCACAAATAATTTTCACCAAGTATAAATCCATTGGTTAGTTTATGCACATGTACAGTTTTAGGCCTCCCAGAAGAGGCTCCAGCTCAAATAAAAGTCATATTACAAGTTGTACACAGAAGGTCCTTAGGATGTCAGGGTTTGGATCCTAATATCTAAAGTGCCACCAACATGGAAGTGGTGACCTTACTGACCTGATAATGGTTCAGATGAACAGGTGTAGAAATAAAAACTTGCAGCCATAGGTCATCGTCTAAACTCCACAGTGTGCAGAGACACTTAATAACTGATGTGTCCTCACCTGTGTTTTCCCTCCACAACATGAACAAGGCGAATAAAGATGTTAACTCTTAAGAGGCATTGCTGCCTCGTGCTAAGTGTCCATAATGTCATTCTATAAGGACAGCTGTCTTATGTAGACATTCCACCACCAGATGGCAGCTTCACCTTTTGCCCCACTCCACAGTCACTCCTGCAGGTAGTGGTGGAGGAAGTACTCAGATCCTTTACTGAAGTAAAAGTCCTAGTACCACACTGAAAATATGCTCTGTTACAAATCCTGTATTGAAAATGTCACTAAGGTAAAATGTATGAGTATAATTAGAAAGACATACTTAAAGTAGTCAAAGTGAAAGTACTCAATGCAGAAAAATTTGACTGTTCTACTGAGATTTTAATGTTGGAGTATATGGTGGAGCTCATTTTAACTGTTTTGTACAGAACCGCAACTAATGATTATTTTCATTATAGTTTAATCTGCTGATTCACTATCAACTATTTGCATGGCTTTATAATGAGGGTTTCAGCAAACAGGTATGCACTAATATAATGTGAGACAGGTGAGTCAGGTGTTCTCAGTTATTCCTTATGCTCTGATTGAAACTGACTGAATCTGTGAATCTATATTGGAGTTTGTTGAGATTAAGGGGAAAAGAGGGAAACACCTGAACACCTGACAGCTGCTTCACTGACACAGACACAGCATCAGTGAGAGGACACAAGTTCATTTTAAGATAAGAGCAAATTTAACCAGAAGAAATATAAAAGTAATCAATTGAAATAAGGTATACACTATAGACAAGAGAGATGATTTGAAGATGAGACGAAATGAAATATTGCACAGTGAAGGAAATATTGCACAGTGTAATGACGTCACTAGGTGTGTGATCTACTGGCTCATCACACAAGCAGTCCCGGTGCTGTGCTTTTATTTTGTAGCCAGGTGAGCTGAGCCTGTGTTGGAGCGCTTCCTCTCTGTGGCTTGACGGAGACACACAGAGGCTCAGCCCACTTTCATTACGCACCAGCAGGGGAGGGGGGCGCGCTGCTCAGCCAACCCCTGCTGCTGCTGCTGCTGCAATGCAAAGCTGGTAGTATCCTGCTGCAAAGATCCGCCGAAAGGACCCGGTTTGCAGAAACATCTGAGCCTTTAATGTGACCGTTTCCAGCTGTCGGAGGGACCCCGCATCCAGATCACGCATGGAACGGCTTGCGGGTGTTTGGAGTGGAAATGCTGCGCCGCACTTCGAGCCCACAACAAGAACCATGCCCAGCTCACACTGCAAGCAAATCTATGACATCCTGTTTTATCCCACACGACTCTGATATGAGTGAGATCGAGGAGTGAAGAACATCAGAGAGGCTGAAGGACAGAAGAGAGAATCACAACATCTGCATTTAGGATTCTGCTTTTCTTTCCTTCTTTTTTTTATTTTTGATGGAGCTGGAGAACATAGTAGCCAACACTGTACTGCTCAAAGCCAGAGAGGGTGAGTTGACACATAAAGGAGTAAGTAGGCCTGTGCATGTGTGTCATTTTGTGCAGAAAAGGTGGGAAGAATCCAGGTAGATCCAGATGCAACCGAGGATCTCTCTTATGCAACATTGCAGACAGCTTGAAGAGATGTGATTGGAAATGATCAGTTTGCACCTGGGATCATTTTGGCTGCACAGATTCTGACACTTCAGATGCGTTATTCCCCACATATGTAAAAGAAGGTGGTGGTGGGGGGGGTCTCTGCCTCCCACATCCGCTTTTTCTGTCTGTGAAAATGAATTTGTTCTTTCGCAACATCATACATGCTGAAACACACACACACACACACAGGAGCAGGACACAGGTCTGAGTGCAGGCTGTGATCGTCCAGGTTTGGGGCCTCCACACACACACACACACACACACACACACACACACACAGTCTGGTTATTAGTGGATGAGAGGGGCCACATGCAAGTTTGACTGTGTGTAATCTGAAATCTGAAGGCTGTCATTAATGGCTCTGTTCGATGAAGACAGGCTGATGGCGTCTGCAGGTGAACGTCATGCAGCCTGACTGTTTCCCTCAAAGTCTCCTGAGTCTCTTATGGGAACCAGTGGCTCATGCTTCCTTGGAACTCTCTGCCCGTGTGTCTTTTCTTAAAATCTTTTCCATGTAAGTGATGTAATATTTCTCAAGCAGCGCTCTTCAAATCTAAATAACTCAGGTTGTGTGGTCGGTCAAACATGCACACACTTGCACAAGTGCACACACAAGTTTGGTGGCAGGCCGCACGTGGTTTCGTGTGGCAACAGTCTGACGCAGGAGGCTGCAGCTCCTTCCATTTATCTCACGACAGTGACATGCTCGAGGTGGAGGAGGGCTCGTCCGCCGAGAGGGCACAGGGAGTTTCATGGGAATTAATGGCATAATAAAGTGAAACAGGAAGCCGACGTGCTGTCAGGAGACGCACTCGCCTGCGGGTCGATGTGGACGCTTGTTTTATGGCAGCAGAGCACGACTGGGCCGGCTGAATTAAGCCTCATGAATTAATAAGAGCGGCTAATGACCCATGACAGATCCTGCTTGTCCCAGCTGCTCCATTGGTGCTCGTCCAGCCTCTGTCCCGACTGTGTGTGGGAGAGAAAAGGCCTTTTTACAAATTCACATTAAGGGATGAGATGGTTCTTTGAGTTAATAGCTGAAGCACGACTTCATCCGCAGCTTGATCAATGGGCCTACGAACGCAGCCATGTGGGAGTAGATGAGCAGTTGGGTTTATTGCACTGCTCACATTCGAACGTGTCACAGGTTGTTGTGGAGTGTATTATTGGTGGTGTCCTTTAACCGTCTGAATCATTAGAGGTTTTATCTTACGGTGCCCGGTGCCAGAGACCCCTGTTTGCTGGTGGTGGCCATAGACTGTATAAAATATGGACGTAGTGTCCGTGACGTCACCCATAGGTTTCTGAAGAGCAAAAATGAAGCACATCGTAGTGCGCAGCCATCTTGGTAGCCTACCTCCGGTTACTCCAAATATGGACAAAGAGGTGGAGCGAGGGCGGAGCTGAGGCGGGTCGAATGAACGCTATTGGCTGAAAAAAGCCGCTTTATTCGAAATAATCAAACTAGCTACGGCTAACCAGCTAGGTTAAATGCTAAATATCGTTGCTAGCCGGCTAACCCCACGACGATCTCTTTCCCAAACTCAGTGACTAGAATTAGCCGGGGTGACGCCCTTTAGACCGTCAGTGGCTAGTTGTCAATCAAACTTAGATTGACAGCTATGAATTGTGCATAATGATGTATGCTGTATATTTTAAACGAACGCCTTATAAAAAAATTCGCCCCCCCCAGAGTTGTCATGGAGTAGAAAAACAGCTTATGAGACTAGAGCCATGTTTTGAACCAGGCTGTAAATATGTTTTTTTCTGTCGTAAAATCGGACATTTTAACATGGGGCTCAAATGTAATTGACTCCCTTCTGCAGCCTGCTCTAGTGGTTATTCGAGGAACTGCAGCTTTTTTGCACTTCCGCATCGGCTTCATTTTTCAGCGGCGGAGGTTGCCGCTTGCTGGTGACCCTCTCCTGTCTCACATGTGAACACACGGGCTCGTTCGAGGTCACGCACCAGCAGCAGTGAGAGAATGTGAATGGAGCGAGTAAAGAGTGTTTATTCCTGTTTGTTTATGGGAGGTCGTCTCCAGCCCAGCGTCCTCCATCTGAACGCTCCCACAACAGGAAGGCCCGGTTTACGCTCGCAGCCTCGGCCATGTTCGAGTCCTCACACCTCCCCGAGCAGGAAAACAGAGCGAGCGGCAGCGAAGCGTGGAAATAAAAAGCTATTGATATCTCCAGGCCAGGAGCGGCGAAACAGGCCCTGTGCCAAGCTCGCATCGGTTTCTGCTTCTTCTTCTTTGTGAGCAGCGACTGATCTGACAGAGCTGCTCTGGGTTCACACAGATCTGGTGAAGAAGCTGGAGATGGAGATTTAGATGAGGAAACTTTTTGATTGACAGTTAATATTCTGTGTGAGAGAGAAGGATATTTTGATTTCCATTAAAAAAACAGAATCAGCTCTGATCATATTGAACCTTATCCTTAAGTGACCGCTGTCTTACATAAAGCCAAATGGTAATATTCTCTATCAGTCAGATGCAGCCCATAAGCTATTTAATCAAATTGATCGTTACATAACAAAGTGAGTGGGCTCCTGCCATCCGAGCTCCATCTTCCTGTGGAGCTGCTCTCCGGTCTCTGCGGAAGATACTTTGTAGATGATGAGTGTGCGGTGAAATGAAACACCCCGATCTCCAGCGAGATCATCGGAGTGTCATCCGACGGCCGCGGCCCCCGTCCGCCATGACGGAGCGGCAGGAAGTGCTGATGCTGATGGTTGTCAGCTGAGGAAATTGAGGGGGGGGTCAGAGCAGATCGAATAGGAAGTTCCACGAAGTCACTGGAGCCTGACGTGGCTGTTTGTTTCATTGATTGACTGAGACTGAGTCTAATACCAGGGTCCACTGTGGACTCATGTGTGTTAGCAGATGAGGGGTGTGGGGGTGAATTCCTTTGTTTGAATGTAACCTGAAGCCAGCCGTTCTGACGAGAGCAACATCGGTGCAGTAGACCCTGAGCTTATTAAGTGTGTGTGTGTGTGTGTGTGTGTGTGTGTGTGTGTGTGTGTGTGTGTGTGTGTGTGTGTGTGTGTGCGTGCGCCTCCCCATTCACAACTCTCGCTGGCAGCAGTTGCAGATTCCTAGCCAGGCGAGCGAACGTCATCGGCTGTCGAAATGAATGAGAGTAAGGAGGAAAAACTGCATTGCTGCATCCAGATGCCGTTCTTGAATTGCGGTAACGGAGCCGGGATATTTAGTTTGGGCTGCTGGGCTGAATTCCACTCCCAACGCCTGCTGGCTTCTCGCGTCGGGCCTGTCATGTTTTTGCAGGTTGTAGTTACGCAAGTGAAAATCAAGAACAAATCACTTCTGTCACATTTGGTGTAAAATCCAGTACAGGGAAATGTTTCCTGCAACACGACAGGGACAGAGAACACGATACAAACACGGAGATGTCAGTGAAATGAGCAGTGACGTTTATGTCCAGGTGAGACGTGACGATGACGGGAACATGGCAGCTGTTCTCTCCACTTGTTTTTCCTCCCTCATCATTTTCACAAGCAGAAGACTTGTTGCCAGAATGATGTTGGAATGATGCTCAGCAGTGATTCATTTCTTTGTTTTGGGCCTGAGGAATCTCTTTAATGAATCAGCGGCCTTGTTTGACAGCCCATAAACAGTATCTGGTGGTCCGGCGGTTTACGTATGCTTCAGCTGACAAGTACAGTAAGATCTAGAGCTGCAGCAAGGGATCGATTAATCGATTAATCCAAAGTGAACTGCATTGATAGTTATAATAGTTTTTGTCAGTTTTCTGAATCTTGCTGGTTCCAGCTTCTCTGATGTGGGTGTTTGCTGTTTTTCTCTCTTCTGTTTAACAGTAAACTGGATATATTGGTTTTTTGGATTGTTGGTTGGACACAACGGGACGGATGAAGACGTCACCCTGGGCGTATTTTACTGCTTTTAGGCTCAATGATTAAAGGATCGAGGAAATTTTTGGCAGATTAATCGATAAAGATAATTGTTACCTGCCGCTCTTGTATCAGTTCCAGTTCAAAATGGCTCCAGAATCATGTGGCTTTTAATAAACATTGGTCTCACTCTTGTGCTAAATTACAAGTGGGAGCATCCATAGACAAATGACTGACATGATTAATACATATATGGTGATATCAGTCATTGTGGTTCCTCCTCATAGTTCCAGATTCAGTTTGCAACAGGCCCAGGTTGGATTGAATGAAACCGAGCGTGTCATGTTTTTTTCAGTGTCTACAAGAAGCTATGCAAGATAACATGAGATAACAGGTTTGAGGTGTTTGTCTGTACAAGTGGTTTGTGTCAGCCCTAACCGTGCGCGGTGTCGTCGACTGAGGGGGGGGGTTGTACAGGGGGCGGCGTTGCTTCATCATGTGATGCCACAGCAAGTCCCAGCAAGCCGGGGGAGCTGCTGTCGTCAGGACTGACAGAGTTCTGATGAAGAGAGCTGGGTAACCTGCTGCAACCACAGCTGTCAAACACACAACACAGGCCTAACGTCAGCAGGAAGAATCTACTGTCCACACACACACACACACACACAGAAACTTTCTCTCCAGCTTCCACACAAACAAACACACTTGTCTGCAGAGCTCCTCCCCCCAGGGACCCCTCTGAAAGGACGGGGCTGTGACATAATGGCG
Organism: Centropyge bicolor; assembly: GCA_037975185.1. Lineage (NCBI taxonomy): Eukaryota > Metazoa > Chordata > Actinopteri > Pomacanthidae > Centropyge > Centropyge bicolor. The sequence continues at coordinate 391,164 of JBBMOC010000084.1, forward strand.
TCACCTTTTATTGGGTAGAGAGCTTTAATGGAGGCAGAGTAAAATACACAAGAGGGAGGGAAACCGCCGGTGGTTTGCTCACCGACGTCTTCTGATTGGATAGAAACAGAGAGCTGATGAAGATGGTTGGGAAGCTGCTCGTGACCCAGTCTTACACATCTCATACTTATCACTGCTCTCAGAGGTGATCCACTGTGATTACTAAGAATGAGGAGGAAGGACCCTCCTGACTTTCACTGTCCTCTTGCGTCATCAAGTTGACATTTGTAGTTTTGACTGAAATGTTTCAAAATTTGATTCAGACATTTGTTCAAGTGTAATTTCAGTGATCCCTTAAATTTTCATCTGGGCACCGTCGGTTTACTTTGTTTGGTTCCAAAATCACACCAAAATAACTGAGCTCCCATCAGCCTCATGTGTTTTCAGTGTACTTTGATATTTATGACATATAAAATATTACAATCACAGTTTTTTGATAGAAATTTTAACAGTGAAAGTGCCACAGATTGTACATTTTATTTTAGTGGTTTACTGTTCTAGATGCCAATATTCTACCAAATTAAATTGAAATGAAAATAATCCCCTTCTTCAACATTGACACTGAAATACTCCGTAGAGTATCTTGTATTTTTTCAATCAGGTAATTTAAATATTTTCAGTTGATATGGAACAAAACTTTCCTTCATCAACATTTAGTTCAGTTTTTTTGTCTGTGTGAATCCTTCAGAATTAAAGTGCTCGTTCTCTTGGCTCCTCGTCTTCGACCGGCATTAGTACGTGGAGAGATGAAGCAGAGAAGCAGCAGAGATAGCCGTTTCTCCATCGACAACGCGCCACAAGGCTCGCTGTGTTTTGAGTAGGAGTGTGACTCATTTTTTCTTGAGTGGAAAAATTCAGCTCTCTGGCTCTTACTATCTCTATTGTTATTGCTGCCTCTACCCACACATACAGTATACATAACTCAGCTGGATGCAACAAGTTCACGCCTGTTCTCCGGGGGTTGTCGAGTGGAATTCTGGGAAATATAGGAGGTAATTATCTAAAGTAGAAGTAGACGAGGTGGGCTGAGGGGAAAGTGGATGCAGGAAAAAAAAAAAGTGAGTTTTAACAGCTCGTCACTGAAGTAGTCCAGGAATCCACTGAGCAGCTGAAACGATTAGATCTCATTTCCCCCCCGTGTCAGACGTTCAGATGATCACTTATGCAGCATTTTATCGTGTCTCTGCTCGGCCTGAGATTCTCTTCCTGCGCTGTGCGTTGCTGCCACATCTCTTTAATGGAACATCCAATGAATATTTGATGTGCATTAATCAGGGAATAATCAATACTGTGTCTTCTGAAGCTTCCTCCCTCGTGTCTCCTGCTGCACGAGGATTAGACACTTAGACACACACTCATCATAGTCAGACACCATCAAGGCTGGAAATTACATGAGGCCTCATTTATTTAAGTTAAGTGGTTAGTAGTTAGTAGTTAAAACTAAGGGATCTTTTCAACTTATTATTTTTAGGAGGAGAGAATATTCGTGTGTGTGTATGAGATATTGTCCCACATGGGCCACCGTAGGTCATTCATGGGAACCTATGGAGTGGTGATTTTTTTGAGTTCATTCTTGGAGAAAATGATCTAATATTGTATAAATTATTAAATCTCAAGCAGCAGCTACTGTTCTCGCTGTCAGTTTTTAATGATGAGGAAAAGAGGCAAACAAAAACCAGATAAATTGAGTAGAAGCTGAAACACTTTCTCTCGGCAGCTCAGCTCAGTTGAGGCCACGACGCACTCTCCAGTCCCTTTTTTTTTTCTTTCAAGGGATGTTGCCATAACAGGGACAAAAGAACATGGAATGTCAACATAAGAGCAAGACGTGGAACAAACGTCTTCATGAAGTGTGTGTGTGTGTGTGAGTGTGTGTGCGCGTGTATGTGTGTGTGTGAAAAGGAAATGGAGAACAGCTAGAGAGAATAGAGTCAGCTTAAGAAGCGTAATCACTTTAACCCTATTTCCGTGATGAGTTTTTGTGCTGTATGTGTGTATGTATGCACACACACACACACACACATGAACACACACGTTCAATAATATCTGTCTGCATACGGTTGCACCACATGTTCCATCAGTTTGATAAGTGGCATCTCTTGTTTTCACTGGAAGCCGTTTCCTCCATGTTTGCTCACTTGTGATGTAACCGAGTTTCGCTCGGAGCGAGGAGAAATAAAATCATCCCTCACAGAGATTCAGGATTACATCGCCATAACGTTCGCTCTATCAAAACATTTATGGAGGTGAGCAAACAGGCTGAGGCCGCGTCGGAGCGTAGGAGCAGCCTGTTATGGCGAGCGTCATGTGGACTCTGCTCTGTCCTCCTGGATCTTTATGGATGAGCAAACAGCATGTATTAGCCAGGCCTGACCCTGTGTGTGTGTGTGTGTGTGTGTGCCGCTTTGATCGGACACACTTATATAATTTCAGTCTATTGAACGTCTCTCCCCCCTCACATTCCATATTTTCTGTATTTATAGAACAGGAAACTTGTGGCACATGACTCTTGCAGGAAATGTACCCGGCCTTCTGCTGCTTTTGTCAGATTTCTGCTCTTGCGTGCAAGTTTTCACACTCGCTATCTTCCTGCACACACACACACACTGAGACACACACAGTTACTCCAGCGACAACTGTCACAGATCACCAGCTCTGAGGTCACAGACCGGTTTGACCACCTCACTTTGTATCAACACTTGGCTGCTGCCCTTGGGCCGGCTGCTATTTATAGCCCTAATGTTTACAAGGACATAAAGACAGGAAAAAGTCACACTTGCATTTTTTTTTCTTAAAGCTTTGTGCAACATCTAACACGCTGAATTTATGTCTATATCAATCTCTAATGCATAAACACGTAGCTTTGATGCTAAATACGGCGACATTGTTGCGGTGGAGTCGGATTCAGGCGTCATTGTCGACGCAGCGCACTTGTTGGGACGCAGCTGTACGCTAGCATCAATACAACTGATAGCATCTCTCTTTTATTGTCTATGACTGATTTTGAGTTTATGACCCCTCAT
>JBBMOC010000084.1:403834-432748 GCA_037975185.1 Centropyge bicolor
ATATTAATATATTGTATCTTATATTGTATCTACAATATATCTACAATATAAGATACAATATATTAATATATTGTATCTTATATTGTATCTACAATATATCTACAATATAAGATACAATATATTAATATATTGTATCTCTGTATATATTGTATTAATGTATTGTATATCAATATACAGCAAATATGAGACTCTTGCATGTGACTGCAGCTTGAGCCTCTTTACTCTTTGAGAGTTTTGCAGGCTCGTAGGAATCCTCCGTCTAACCTCAGGTCGGGTATGCTTTTAGATAAAGGAGCCCAGCGTCACCGCAGCTGACACACAGCGCGGCGGCCGTATCACCGCAGACAAACACGGAGCGTGAATGTATTAATAACCCAAGTCAAAGTATCCCCTAAGAGAATCATTAACTCCCAGCACCTGCTCCTCATCAACATTACTGTAGACCAAACAAGCTATAAACAGGCACACTTCCTTATTTAAGCACCAGTTGTTCTCTGAAAACAGTTAATACGTGAAGTCACGCTCCGCGACAAAACGCCGGCTGTGCTGCTGTGTGGCCCAATACTTTATATCTCTCTTAATGAAAACATGACATCTGCCAAAAAGCACAACTGAATGGAGAAGGTCACTCCCCCCGCCCCCCCCCCCCTCAGGCTATAAATGAATGCTTCTGTAAGGCGTCTGTGGATAAAAGCGCCCACCAAATGGCATAGATTTCCTGTGGAGGGTCACCGGCATGTCAGATAATTGTACCAAGCATCCACCCTCCACCCAGGCATTCAACTTCCACACAATGCTGAGACAACCACAAATAATGTAGTTCCTCCTTTTTCTTTCTGTGTCCTGTTTTCTCTCTCCCAAGCCTATTTGTTTTTCATTTTCTCTCCCTCCTCATCCCCCCCTTCCTGCTTTTTGTCACTGCTGCCATCACCTTCCTCTCTCTCTGTTTCCTGTGATCCAGCATCTTTTTTTTTTTTCAGCATCTCGACATCATCGCTGTCAGCCAATCACTGACCTCATCTGCCGCTTCAGGAACATCGACCCCCTGGTTCGTTCAGGGTTGGATAAGGTCATATGTTTATAGATTTATGTGCTCGTGAACAGAACATATGCAAGTGGTTTCCTTAATTTTGGGTTTTTTAACCACTGTAAAAAATGACATCTGTATTCTCTACAGGTTGAATATATAGAGGTGATAATAAAAAAGTAAAGATGAGAGTTAACTCCAGAATCATTAACAAAATACAGCACCTTTATCATGGTGAAAAAAACCTTAACTATCATTCTTCACTGTGCACGAAAAGAGATTCAGGGTGTGGGAAAGTTGGTGGAGATGAAAACATCCAAACCGCTTGGCAAACTCCTGCCAGCAGGCCTGTCAGCATATTCAGCGAGTCCAGCTGTGACAAACCACTTCAGGACTTCCAGTAAGAAACATGAGCGACGGCCGAGGCCTGAGACCGGAGCACACACACACACACACACACATGTGAACGCACCCAACCGCTCCCACAAACATGCAAATATTATGCATAAATTATTCATCTCCACACAAAAGACTCATCCATCTGGACAGAACGAGTAATTTCCTGTCTGGCCTCCCGTGTCATTCTGACATCTCTGATCTCCGTGGCCTTAAACAAACAGAGCTGAGGTCTGTGCTGCAGTGTTGGTGGCCGTGAGCTGGTGTACATGTGCTGGCTGAGGGGGAAACATTCTGGCGGGATGTAACAAACCGGGTCTGGGGGGGAAGTTTACAGAAGGATTGTAAATATCAACACAGAAGGAAGCTCGGAGATCAAGATGCAGGAAGAAAACATCCACTCACACGTTTTGTTTTATGTCCAGATCATAGACTGTATCAAATATGGACGTAGTGTCCGTGACGTCACCCATAGGTTTCTGAAGAGCAAAAATGAAGCAAATCGTAGTGCGTAGCCATCTTGGTAGCCTACCTCCGGTTACTCCAAATATGGACAAAGAGGTGGTGCGAGGGCGGAGCTGAGGCGGGTTGAATGAACACTATTGGCTGAAAAAAGCGGCTTTATTCGAAATAATCAAACTAGCTACGGCTAACCAGCTAGGTTAAATGCTAAATATCGTTGCTAGCCGGCTAACCCCACGACGATCTCTTTCCCAAACTCAGTGACTAGAATTAGCCGGGGTGACGCCCTTTAGACCGTCAGTGGCTAGTTGTCAATCAAAGTGGCGCCACTTAGATTGACAGCTATGAATTGTGCATAATGATGTATGCTGTATATTTTAAACGAACGCCTTATAAAAAAATTCGCCCCCCCCCCAGAGTTGTCATGGAGTAGAAAAACAGCTTATGAGACTAGAGCCATGTTTTGAACCAGGCTGTAAATATGTTTTTTTCTGTGGTAAAATCGGACATTTTAACATGGGGCTCAAATGTAATTGACTCCCTTCTGCGGCCTGCTCTAGTGGTTATTCGAGGAACTGCAGCTTTTTTGCACTTCTGCATTGGCTTCATTTTACAGCACCGGAGGTTGCCGCTTATGTAAAACCTGTAGTGTTCCTGAGTCCAAGTGTCATGTGTTCACAAAGTGTTGAACCTCTCTCCACCCTCGCTTGTGATCGACTGAGTCTTTCCAGGTTGAACCTTTCAGACCCAATCATGATCCTCTCACCTGTTACCAATGAACCTGTTTACCTGTGGAAGGATCCAAACAGGTGTTTTTGGATCAGTCCACAACTTTCAGTCTGTTGTTTGAAACATGTTGCTGCCATCAGATTCAGAATCAGCAGATATTTACAAGAATCAATGAAGCTGATGATCAAACATTATTGTCTTTGTACTGTTTTCAATTGAGTATATGTCAAAGAGAATAAGCTAATTATCACATTTTGTTTTAGACAGTGTCCCAACTTTTTAGGAATCAAGGTTGTGGTTCATTTCATTAAAATTCAAACAAGATTCTTTTATTGAGTTTTAAATTTTCAAATTCTGTAAATCATCAATGAAACAATACTTTTCTTATTTGTAGAAAATTGCTTTTGTAACATGCTGTCCTTTTTGTAGGGATTTGAAACCGGAGAATATTCTATTAGATGACAATGGTGAGTTCTGAAACTTCATCAGCTCAGATTTCTGGTCATTTTTGTGTTGCTGCTGATGCTCAATTTTAAAATACGTTAACACTTCATAATCCACTGAGCTTTGAGAAAACGTATGTCGTTCACTGCTGTTCTGCTGCAGGACACATCCGTGTTTCTGACCTGGGGCTGGCCATCAAAGTGCCTGACGGAGAACTCATCAGAGGCCGGGTGGGGACTGTGGGCTACATGGGTAAGACACGCTGTAATCAACACTTCCGTGAGTAAATCCAGCTCATTAATTAACGACCATAACGACCCGCTTCCCTTTCTCTTCAGCTCCGGAGGTGATAAACAATGAGAAGTACGCCATGAGTCCTGACTGGTGGGGGCTGGGCTGCCTCGTGTACGAGATGACCGCCGGACGATCGCCCTTCCGCGCCCGCAAAGAGCGAGTGAAGCGGGAGGAGGTGGAGCGCAGGGTGCAGGAGGAGGAGGAGGAGTACAACGACAAGTTTACAGAAGACACCAAGGCCATCTGTAGAATGGTGAGCATCCACGGCAGAAGTGTTTTTACAGAGAGATGCATGAAGCGATGATGAATAATGTGATGATTCATCTGTGCTGCTGCTCACCCAGCTGCTGACCAAAGACCCTAAGCAGAGGCTGGGGTGCCTGGCGGACGGAGCAGCGGGCGTCAAGGCCCACTCGTTCTTCAAAAACATCAACTTCAAGAGGCTGGAGGCTGGAATAGTGGAGCCTCCTTTTGTGCCTGATGTGAGTAATTTATACTACTGCATCAATCCCACTGCCAAAACATGTTCTGAAGCTCTTTGTGAAGACCTTTTGTTTTAGTCCTCGCTCTCACTGAAATAGTCCAAAATGGCCACGACAGGAAAAATGTGTCCTCTCAAGAAGAGCAAGTGAAAATTCATGATGATGAATGATCTGTTAAGATAAACTTGTCTCCTGTTCTTCCTCACACCCCCGTCTTCTCCGTGCCCTGTCCAGCCCCGGGCAGTGTACTGTAAGGACGTGTTGGACATAGAGCAGTTCTCCACAGTCAAGGGAGTAAATTTGGACCAAACTGACAACGACTTCTACTCCAAATTTGCTACAGGCAGCGTTTCCATCCCGTGGCAGAATGAGGTAAGTGTGTGCACTTAGTCTGACACTTAATGCTCAGTGCAGTTTGTACAACTGCTGGAAGAACTTCATAAACTGAAGTTCACCAAATCTTCTCCTTTCCTTTCCTTCCATCTCCTCTTCTCTCCTTTCCTTTCCTCACCCTCCTTCCCTCCTCACTTTATCTCCTCTCTCCTCCTCTAGATGATTGAAACCGAGTGTTTCAGAGATTTGAATGTGTTTGGGCCTCAAGGGACGAGACCCCCAGATCTGGACTGGAATCAGCCACCAGAGCCGCCCAGACGCAGCCTGCTGGACAGGATCTTCAGGAGGCATGTAAGTGAACACACACACACACACACACACACACACACACACACACACACACACACACACACACACACACACACATTGATAAGTGCATATGAAACTAACTCATACATTATACTTCTCTCTCTCTGCTGCAGCACCCAGAGGTGTCCATTTCCCACAGCCGTGTTCAGTCTTCCAGCGTAAACTCTGTGGACTCCATGTCCAACTCTGCCCCCTAGTGGCACAGTGGCAGTGTGGGAGCCACACACACACACACAAAGGGAAGGAGCTCTGAGGGGGCTTCCCCGCTGCTGATTGGTCCACGGCCGGGGCCTGAGCAGCAGCCGGAGACAGCCTGTCTAAAAGCCTAAATGGTCAGCCCAATGGGGGGGTGGGGGGTTTGACCAGGCCCTGAGACCCCGGGCATTTGTAGTGGGATGGTCAATGTTGCAGAGACGTTTGGAAATATTGGGACAGACCTTACTTACCCTCAGGATTGTTGGACTGTCGAACAGAGCCACTGACGCTGATGAAAACAAGCTAATATTCAGGGGATCCACTGTATAATAAAGACCACCACAGGGAATAGAAGATGGGGTCTTGGTGAATTTTTTGTTTTTCCAGAAAAGGAATTTCTTTTCCACTCATTTTCAGTCCTCTACTTTCTGGCCTGTATCTTGTACCCATATCTCTCCATCTGCACTGTCTGTACAACTCTTAACTTATTCTTTCTCTGTATTTCCTCCCATACCTCAGATCACTCCTAAACATTCAGAACACATCACCTCAACAACCTCAACACATAATGTACATTGCCTTGCGTACACTCAGGCCAAAGATTACGGTTTAGTTTTGTGATACTGTTGTCATGTTGATTTTTTTTGGGTTTATTTTGAAGGCATTGTTTAAGAACCACCGGAGGATCCGGGCGTGATCCGTTTTCTACACTTTCTCTAAATATGAGCCTGCAGACATATCATATTGCTTAAAGCACACATGCATACACTGATAGACAGACAGAGTTGTGAGAATCGTGTCGTGTTTTCATTGCATGGACAAGTGTAAGTATGGACAGCTGTATCCCTTTCGCTTCTGCATACCTCATTCCATAGTATACCCCCGCCCCACACGGACGTCTCCCTGGGTTTACAGTGTCACTTTATATTTGGCATTATGTGGAGTTTTTCAATTGATATGCTGTACAGAAACGGAAATCTTTTTCTTCATCCCTCGGTTTTTCCGCACAGCCCCCCCCCCCCCCCCGCCTTTGGAGTGGAGAGGAACACATGCACTCAGCCTGACGTACAAGTTGCACAATTAAAAAACGCTGTCATGCTGTTTCTTCACCAAATGAAAGTGTTTTTACCTCTGATCATTAAGGCACATTGTTGTATTGATATTGTCACGCGCCGCTTGTTTTCTACATGCAAAACTGAAGTGTTCTTGTTCTCCCTATGCCTTTTTCTTTCCCATCTTAAGATACTGCTGCATAGCCGTTGTTGTCACATGTACAGGTTTTTATATTTTGCCCCTTCGAAATGCCTCACAAATCTCAAGGGTCTTCCTCTTGTTTTGTGTCCAACTGTACAGCTACGTGAGAGGTTTCTCTTATCTGAACTTTATTCAGTCGGTCCGGTTCATTAATGTCCGAGCAGAGGGGGAGAGGAAGACACCAGAGGATCCCACAGACACAAAGAAGTGGCCTTCTCGCAGCAGCACAGCCAATTAAAACGAAGGGAGAGCTCAGTCTCTTCCGCTTGTTTTTACAGAATGTGGTATTTTCCCAGTTGGACGTATTGAAAGCTGGTCCATGCAGTCATTTTAAATCGTCCTTACCGAGCTCACGCAAGCCTGTTTTTTTTTTTCTTTTCTCTGAGTACTTGATATGAAAAGGAAAAAAAAACCTGAATCAGACTGAAGTGCCTCCTTGTTAGCATGATCTCCCAGACAATGCCCACACACACATCAGCACTTTGTTTATCCCCTGACTGTCATGCTCTGTTTGTTTCGCCAGGGAACGCGTCAACACACAAACACACACACACACACACAGACTCGCACAGTTTGTTGGAAGTGAAGGGAGGGAGGGTGAGAGAGAGTCGACGAGGGAATTCTCCTTCTTAATGCGATGTACAGCGAAGTGCTGAGTGCATGTGAAAGCCAAACCCACTGTGTCCTTCAAGTCCCAATAAACTCTGTGCTATAGTTTGAGTACTCCACAGTTTGTCCGTCTCTTTATTCCCTCACTCCTCCGTCCACGTGGCCACAGGACGTTTCCTTCTTCATATTCAAATACATTCAAATGATTAGAGATATTCATCAGTTTGTTGTAGTTCTTCATGGAGCAAAGGCAGTTAAGCTCTTATCTATATAGTGACTGCTATAGTTCAGTTTTACAGTATAATCATATACTCTAATATCATGACCACTTAACATTTGTGCTATTTAAGGCAGTGATTCTCAACCAGGACAATATTGTAGAGAGGCTCAAACTGAACTGAACATTGACAGTTCAATTGTATGAAAATATTGTAATATCCACTTTTATATGATTAGTAATTATAGTAATTATAGTAATTAGTAATTAACAATAGTTTGAAATTAATTCAAATGAAAAATGGGTACTTGAGTTTATAGGACTGGACTGTGGTGGAAGACAATAAATCCTCCCAGGTTCATATGTCACATTAATGTACAATGTTATCGAGCAGTTCAAAATTGTTCTCTTACAGTCAATTATAAGTGTGCTATGAATCTATTAATGACTTCATGTAAAGGACACAGGACTGTTCTCTTCTGTCCATCGGCATATTGAAAAGGTCAGTCTTCTGCATACCGGCCATATAGAGAGCTGAAGGTAATGTGATTCCAATGTAAGAGCTATGCAATACATTCAAAATGTGAGTAAAAAAAAGAAAAAGTGTCCCAGTGTCTTCAAACCCAACAAGCCTCTGAGACTATGATATAACATCATCACTGAGTAATGATTCACCTGTTGAGGTGATGTGTTGCTTTTCTGGACATTAAAAGTCAAAGCACAGGAAGGCAGAGACGCTTTTAGCAGGAGAGACCCTTCAACTTTCCTCAGGTTTCAAACTTGTGCAAGGTCAAAAACTCTTCATTAAAATATAATAGTGCTCTTGTCAAACAGAGCTATAAGAAACAGGCATGTGACCCAGTTTGGCTCCTGAGCCTCTCAGGACCAGAGGCCCGGGTGTCTGACGTGTCGGCTGCGGCTGAGTGATGGCTCAGATAGTTCTAGGCCTGTATGTTCTCATATTAAATGAGAGAGCTCACCCCGCTGAAGGCCAGAGGGACTGATGGGTAATCCATCCAGAGCTACACGAGGTTGCAGGTGAAGGTGACTTCAGTCCGTCTTGAGGATTTATTCATCTGTTCCTGTTTTCTCTGCGCTCGTTCCTGGTCTCTAATCAGATGACCTGCTGCTCTCTGGACAGGTTTCCATTCCCGCCGTCACGCATTGTTGACTCTGAGCGTGCGTTTGACGTGCAGCTCGCTGAGGCAATATTGCTGTTAGATAGTCGGGATTTTGCTTGGACGCAGTAATCAAGGTTGTCAAAACAAGCGAGCGGCTTGATAAAACATGTTATTAACAGATGGTGGTGCCGTTCGACGGTTAAGCTGGAAAAACTTCCAGAGCGTGATTCAGACTGACTGACAGAACAGTCGAAGCAGAGGCATGAAGCTGATGTTTGGATGTTGGTATTATGACATGATGATGTGTTTGGCGAGTCTGACCGGCATGGAAAAACTGACAAGGCGGCTTTTGAACAATATTAAAGCCTCGCTGAGCTTTTGTTGAACCTTTACTTTGACAGATCAGATTGACTGAGTTTTCTGAACTTAACTGTTTACTGCAATGTCCTGTCATCTGTATCGTCCGGGTCTGTTTGCATATCAGATAAAATAGCAGTTATACAAATATGTCACACAAAAATATATCTAAAAATAATGTTTTTAACTTCTTCAGTTAACAATGACAGGCTTCATAGTGTTGCTTGAGACTCATATTTCTCCAACGAAACACATTACCTCCACCTACTCCTTTATAATAAACTGCCCAAAAATATAATCCCACCGTGTTGTCTAATTACTGTTACCTCAAGGTTTGATCTTGATACTGTAACTCAGTTTGTGGATTCACATTTAACCATTGTATTGTGTTTCTCTTAGTTTTACTTCCTCAATATTTTGGGTCCCACATCCCTCCTACTGTAATAACTACAGTCTCACCTATACGATACAAACCTGCTCCATTTGACACACACTGGTTTGCTGAAGGTGATAAATTACAATATTTACATTTCATTTTTTATATGTTGTATGACCTATGCATGCACCATTATTTGTTTAAAAAAGTGATTCACTGACTAAGGAGTGTGCAGTAGTTTAGTCAACATAGCTGATGTGACCCTGTTTGACTTATGATGAATAAAAAGTTTTACAGTCTCTGAGACTCCAAACAGAAGCCATGTGTCCATTTCTGTAGCATCTGGAACTTGACATCAGTTCATGATGTTTATAAGAAAGTCTCAGAAAATTGGGTCAAAATAATAAATCATTGAGTTAATCAAACAATGTTAAGTAAGTTTTGAGCAGTTCAAGAAACCCAGACATTAGGGTTAATCCACTCTGTGATACTGACACTACAGCGTCAGAGATGTGCTTCTGGCTCAAGATATCAATCATAACGAGGGAAAAACAAGCCAAACTCAATGGAAATTTTTTTTGCCCTCAAATTCCAGAGAGTGTTTAGGCTGTAATGGACCATGAAGGGATGGATGAGTCACTCAGGGTCTCTCCCACTGACCTCTCTTTTGGGCACGTTCATCATCGAGGAGAGGCTGCTCTCTCCCATGTCACCCACTGGTGTGTGTGTGTGTGTGTGTGTGTGTGTGTGTATGAACAATCCAGTGGGCCGGGCACTGGACGTTATCTGACACAGTGTTTGTGAGATTCTGAGACATGCTGGCCGTGTCCGCCGGGCAGCCTTGGCGGCATGGCCATTGGCACAGTGAGGTGATGTGTGTGTGTTTATCTGCGTGGTGATAGCACTGTGGCCTTGTGGCCAGCGCTCTTATAAATACACCACTTTCAATAGACTACAGAAAGAAACCATCTCTGCAGCACCGTCAGACATTCGTCCACTTCTTTCCAGAGGATCCACAGCTCAGATATTGAGTCTTTTTGATCTACTTGCTTTTACAGTTTCTACTTCTCTAAAACTCCTGTAACAGAAAATGCTGCCTGCAACCTTCAAACTGTGTGCTGGCATCTCCTACCGGCATATGAGGAACATGACAGGTGAGTGAGAGAATCCGTTTTGACCGACATTCAGTCTCCTGACCTAGTTTTCTCCCTTTTTTACTGTGTCAGAATCAGAATTCCTTTATTGTCATTATACAAGATGTACAACGAGATTGGAGATTGTGTGCTCAAAAATGCACGTTTTCTCAGTGGAGTTCTGCACTGACTCCAGAGTCAGAGTGGATCAACGAATCACTGAAGAAAAAAACAAAACAACAACATTTTTTCCATTTGAAATATTCTCGTAATACTCTTGTCATTGTACTAACTGTGTACTTGTCACCTCTGTCTCCCAGGCTTGAGGAAGAACGCCATGGTGGCCATTCACCATGAGCTGAACAGACTGGCAGGTCCCGGCCCCAGTAACTGGATCAGCCAAGTCCGCCGCCGGAGCTCCCTCCTCAGTCAGTTAGTTACATGTGATGGTTTGAGTCAGTGTAATCTCACACAGATAGAAGTAATGGAGTAACAGACTTGATATAACTGAACATTATAAGAACTTTAGGCTGAGACATAAACAGATATGTTCGTGTTTTTCTTTAGGATTTATCCTAAAAATACAGAGGCATCACAGTGGAAGTTGACTTAAAGTTTTACCTCCTGTGCTGTTTGGTTTTAGGTTCTCGTATCAGAGAGGAGGCGGGGTACAGCGAGGAGGAGATGTCTTATGTGAAACAAGGCGAGGATGCTCTGCAGAAGGCCATCAGCATCCTGAGCCAGCAGGACGGCTGGACGCTCGAAACTGTGGCTGTGAGTTTTCAGACAGAATCTTCATTCATTCAAAAATTGCAGTTACCACCAACTCAGACAACTGATGTAAAAATGAAGGACTCACAATTTATACTTTTGATGAGAAAACATAATGTGACCACTGTATATTTTATCAGATGTGAAAGAAAAATATGAGAATACGTTTTTTTGTTTCATCCCTCTTCAGGCAAATGGAGACAAAGTCCTGAGTAAGACACTGCCTGACATCGGGAAGGTGTTCAAGCTGGAGGTGATGTTGGAGCAACGTCCTGATCATCTTTATGAAGAGCTGGTGGGAAACATGGAGCAGATGGGGGAGTGGAACCCGAACGTCAAACAGGTCAAGGTGAGAGAGAGCATCAGAATTCACATTTCAGATTCACACAAATATCCGCATAGCTACACAAGAACACTGATGGAATTCATAATGGATCCTGCAGATCCTTCAAAAGATCGGCCAGGAAACAATGGTCACCCACGAGGTGTCCGCAGAGACGCCCGGCAACGTGGTGGGCCCGAGGGACTTCGTCAGCGTCCGCTGTGCCAAGCGCCGGGGCTCCACCTGCTTCCTGGCCGGGATGTCCACCAAGCACCCGAACATGCCTGAGCAGAGGGGCGTGGTCAGGTGAGTCCAGGGGGAAATGACTGACTTGTTGTGATATGAGCATTTATATAAGGAGGAAATGGATGGAGGCAGAGATGCAGTTGATTCAGTTTAAACTAATACATAAATTATTACATGTTGCAGAGCGGAGAACGGACCCACCTGTATAGTCATGAAGCCCTGTGCTGAAGATCCAAATAAGACCAAGTTCACTTGGTTACTAAATATAGATCTAAAGGTAAACAACTGTCATGTCTCTGATTCCTTTTCCACAGTAAACACACTGATTTGCATTGAAATGCGTTCAAGAACTTCAAGACCAGTTCCAGAAAAGTTGGGACACTGTGCAAAACATAACAGGATGCAATCATTTGCAAACAAGCTGTGTTTACTGACAACAGTTTTCTGAAGTGTATTAATCTCCTTTATCCAATCACGTGTTCACAAAGTCTTTCCAAGATGAACCTTTCATACCCAAACATGATCCTATCATCTGTTACCAGTGAACCTTTTTACCTGTGGAAGGATCCAAACAAGTGTTTTTGGATCAGTCCACAACTTTCACAGATAAGAATAAGAGAATATTTACAAAAACCAATGAAGCTGATGAGGTCAAACATTACACATATTATTGATATTTATAATGTTTTTAATGGAGTTTATGTCAAACAGCATCATGTGACTGACTCTGTCTCTGTCGTCTGCAGGGTTGGATTCCGAAGACAATCATAAACAAAGTGTTATCTCAGACGCAGGTGGACTTTGCCAACCACCTCAGGCAAAGGATGGCTAATAACGTTTCTATGGAGATGGCTCACGCCTGCTGACACTAGACGCCTCTCGAGCTTTGGCACAGTGTGCTCAACAGTGGAAGGAGCGCAGCAACAAACTGCTCATTTAACAAATCATTTAAATCTGCTTTTAACTGCTGAAGAAATACTAAAAATCGAGAGAGTATTAAGGAGATCAGTGAAAATCTGAGCACAGATGTTGGCTTCAATTGGCACTTCTTGCCGCTCTTAATAGAAAATCTGTCATGAGATTTGTGTGTGCCTCGATTGCTCCTGACACGTCGAGTCAGCGTGAGCCGTAAAACATGCAGCAAACTGCACATTGATTCCTTCTGATAACGCTCCAGTTATTGTCCCTCTCTCTGCTGTGAAATTGCACTTTTGATGTCAGTGTTTTATTTATTGATTTATGGATTACACCACAATGGCCGCCAAGTGGATAAATGATTGTGATGTCGTTGATATTTATGTCTTTATGCTTTATGCTGCTGCCGGAGAGGAAGAAGAGCAGTTTGGACAATGATCACTGTCTTTCCCTGATGCATGAAAACTGAAATAAAGGCTCATAAAACATGTCCGTGGTGATGCTTAACTCAAAAGTCTAAAAACTCACACGCTTTGAAAACAAAATTACAAAACAGAAAACCCAGAACACGTCTTGGAAACCACACAGCAGTTGCACAATTATTCCACTTCGACAGGGAGGAGATGGACGATTTTAAAGGTTCTCGTTTAAACCATGAAAAATGGATCTCGTGAAAAAATGTCCTCCCGTTCCTTGATGGCTTTTCAGACTGACAGTTTGCCAGAACGAGCAGGTGTTTGGCCATTCAGATGTGTGAGGAGCCCGGCAGCGAGCAGCCTCGCAGCGAGCCAGCAGCACATTCCCCAAGATCAAGTAACGGTGGACTTCATCCCAAACAGGAAATCTGTCCTCCATTATTGCCAGTTGTGTAACATTTTTTCCTATTTTGTGTAGTTTTAATCGCTCCAAAATGTTTTGTAACAGCTCGTTTTCTTGGACGCGGAGCAGACGACGGGGGCCAGGATTCTCACTTTCTGTCTCACATGATTGAGTTGGCTGCAGGATATTCACCAGCACTGCTTCAGAGTTATGCTGTGACATCCCACTGAAGGATGAAGGATGTTTCTGAAGTGAAACAGGAAGTGAGCCGACTGTAACCTGTGGACCGTTTTTCACTTTCTCCCATCCACTTTTTGAGGCCTATAAGACAAATGCCCAGTTGATCCCGACTCCAGTGGACGCCACATAAACCTCAAACCTCAGCAGAACACTTCCAGGGGCCGGCGGGTGTAATGCAAAACAAACATTGTTTTTCTCCTTTAAAGAATGTTCCACAGGGATAATAACTGACATCTGCTTGAAATCCCTCAAAATCTGAACGTAAGCAGATGTGAGATCTTGCTCCATTAGTTGTGTTATAAAAGGATAAATTCTGCGGTAGGAAAGGAAAAAATCATCCAGCGCTGATAAGTTGTGTATCAAGGCCAGAAAGACAAAAACAAACTATGTGGCAGTGGTGTTGAATCCCCGGCGCTGATGACAGCCTTGATCAAATGTTTTTTTCATCCAATATCCATCCATGTGTCCTTGGCAGAAACTCCACACATCAGCTTTTTTTTTTTTTTTGTCTTTCTGAGAAGTTAAGGCAAAAACACTATCAATTATTTTTTATTAAAGGACATTTTTAAAATAATTCTTATATTAAGATAAGATAAGATTTATTGAACCCTGACAGGAAAACTTAGGTTAGACTAAACTAGGTTAGAGCAGCTCACAAAACAGGCAAATCAAATAAAATGTCATTAAAAAAGTACAAAAAGTACAGCTGGCAAAATATAACAATATATAATAACAATAACAAAACAATAGTAATTAGAACGAAATAAAACACCAAACACTATTAATTATTTTTAATATAGGGCTTAAGAACTATTATTATATTACTTATTATTATAAGGTAATAATTATTAAAAATTAAACTAATCATGTTATATTTGGTTCAGAGAAATGTTTAAACTTTTTTCTGTACTTGAAGTAAAAAAAAATATCTGTGCTGGTGGGAGATAGAAAAGGAGGTCAGAGCAATGACGTAATGAAGCTAGAGTCCTATACAGGAAACCACAATTCCCATGATGCACTCGAAATTACCGTTGCCACTGGACGGGGGAAGGGAAGCTGAGATTGGAGGGAGAAACAGTCACAAACTGAGGTACTTTTCAAATGCTTCAAATGGCTGAAAACAGTCGGACAGGACACAGCAGCCGGTGTTTCGTGGTGTTTTTGACGTGTGTACAGGAGAAAAGCAGATTAATCCGGTTGTCGCTGTCGGATTTGGACTCAGACTCCATCCCCGTTACAGTCCAATAGAGCAGCTACAGCTAGCCCGTTAGTTAGCCTGACAGCTGGCTTTTCTCCTGTTAGCGACCTCCCAAGTCTCTAACTGCGCTTCATATTCAGGACATAAATCGTTCGGGTGTTTGCGGTGAATTTGTGGCCGGTTTGCACGCTGTGTTTGCGGACGTTGCGGTGTCGGTTTGCAGAGAAGCCGAAGCTGCGTCTTTGTGCCTGCGGGGCTGCTAGCTGACAGCCTGCTAGCTTGTTGGCTAACTGGCGTCAGGATGCTAATGTAACGTTAGCTGTCAAAAGTGTCATCGGACATTCATATAACTATTACACACGTTTTGTTGTTTCTGTCCTCATGCTGTGTTTACACTTTGAAAGTCAATTGTTGTGATTTTTTAGCATTTTTATCTTCCTGTGATTCAGACAGTGGTGGAGGAAGAATTCAGATACTTTACTTAAGTAAAAGTATCGTTACTGTACTCTTAATATACTCTTATAATTAAAAGTCATGCTTTTAAAATATATGAAAAAAGTTCTTGATGCGGAACAAACGGCCTCTGTGAGTCTTATACTATTTTATCATTGACTTATTTACTTATTTTTAATGTGTAATCAGCATTTTATTATTAGAGCTCATTCATGACTACTACATATACTTTGAATACATTCATTTATAATAATGTACAAACTACATAAGCTGATTATATGTTCTGTCTGCAAAATTGAAATCTTTAAAATAACTAAAATAGCTGTCAAATAATGGTAATGGTATATGGTATAAAATAAAGTACAGCTAGTAAGTGAAGTACAGTTACCTTGGATTTGTATTTTAGTTTTGTAAAGTACTTGAGTAATTGTCCTTATTTAGTTTACATACATACAAAGACAATAATACAGGGGACAAGATTTGTAGCAAACAGTTTTTGTATTAAACTATATTTTGCTCCACAATCTTTACATGCATCATTGTGTTAGTAATATTTAATGTGAGTGTTGTTCATTGACAGATGTTCATTAACTTTGTGTATTTGAATAATTCTTTTTGTTCTAGTTTTCAGATATTTTGTACATATGACAGCCTCTCTTCAGGACCATACACAAACTCCATCCATGACCCACATCTCACCGGACACCTGCACTTCTTACTTTGGATGTGTGCTGCTGTTTCATGTGAGGCTGAAGACACAACCTTGGTGCAAGTAAATTCAACTGTACCGGTACCACGAGGTGCGTCCTGGATTTGTCTTCAGTGCCAAAGTGATGAAGTGTCTCGAACGGGGAGAGCCCAGCCCTGAAAAGCAATGTCATCATCCAGCTTCTGTGCACCTCTGATGGGGCTGAGGAGTGAACCCACCAGCCAAGCAGATCTGTGGAGGAGAGGAAGGAGGCAGGTTTCCAGGAAACTTGTGTATTGATGGATTGCCATTTCTTCCTGTCAGCTCTTGTAGACTGGTATCTGCACATTCCTATCAGTGTGCACACTCAAGGTTAGACTTTGGAGTAGCTGCCATCAAAACTACACAATCATCACTAAAGAGAATATGATGTGCACAACATGGATTTCTTCTGCCAGTGACAGTTTTGTGAAATCTTTGTGGTGACTGTGGACGTTGAGTTATCTGTGTATATGAGGAGAAAAGGAGAAAAGCATAGATACCTTCAGTCACTACAAATGTGCACTACAGAAACCATGGTGGTCCTTGCATCAGCTCCTCTGTCCATCTCAGTCCATGACTACAGAAGCCTTTAGAGGCCGGGATCAGGAACACGCTCGCCAGCCAACACACTCATATGCAATGGAAGAAGACATTGATGTCACATCCCACACTGAGGTAGTATTATTTCACCTTTGGTCTTTTAAGTTTAACCTCCTAATGTTTAAGCAGACATTTAATCTCCTTCCAGTGTTTGGGCTCAGAGCAACTTAACACTATTAAAACAGAAAGCTACACCTGCTTTGTTGGTCAACAAAATGGAAGTAGGTGCTGCCACATTCATGTAGTCACCCTCAGGGATAAATGTTCCCTTCCTGCTCCACACTGTTGTATAATGTTAAACAATTAAGAGCTCATTTGTTTAAGCAGTTCTGTCACATGTGTTTAACTTAACCTAAGGTCAACAGTTCTCCCTCTGCTTTAGCTGTAATCTCTGGTCTGGCTCGCCTGGCATGTTGGCACAGCGGTGGCTGATGGAGCATTTCCCTTATCCCCAGCTTGGTTTTTCTAGCCGTAACATTAGTTCTTGCTCCCTGGCCTCTAGCCTTGTGTTTTGCTTCTTTTGTAAACAGTTGGATAAGTGTGTCCCCTGCCTCGCTGGATGCAACGTAGCAGGGCAGGGACAGTTATCCTCAAAGGAAGTGCACTCTTAAATTACCTAATTCTTAACGAGTACATCAACCAACACAGGAAGCGTCCTAATAAGACAGATGGAACAGGAAGTGTTTGCAAGTTTGAAACTTCTGAGACACGTCTGAGATTTTATTTGGCTTGTTTCACAAGTTAGTTTTAGATCTCAAAGGAAGTGAAAAATGCATTACTTTTGTGTGCATGTCTAAAGCCTCTGCTCTGTGTTGCTGCCCCCCCCTCTTTAGGGCCTGAATGGTTTGTCCCATGAATGTAAACCATTAGAAGAAATCACCAATGGACACTCCAACCATAAACCTGTGAGTATAGCTAAAACTTTTTGTCTTGTTGATCCATTGTATTTAGTTTTTTCTTAGCAGATCTGATCTGAAATTGCCACATTGAACTTTTTCCCTCTCAGGTCATGAATGGACTGATAATTAGTCATAACGTCAAAGACCACACCAACGGCAGCGCACCACTCAGATCCCTGCCGGTAAGTAAATTCAATTCTTAGTATCTCACTTCAACCAGCATGGCCCTCCTTGAACGTAAGTTAATCCATTGTTTGATAATTGTCCAGATTTCAGCACTGAAGCAGAATGGTCTTCTGCAGACCCTGGCAGCAGGAGGGAACCAGCCGAAGCCTGCAGGTAACACACACTCTCACCCGACCTCTCTTTTGTCTCACATCCTCTTCCCTCAGGAATTTGTGAGTGTATCCTAGATACCAGGCAGCCGTTGCAGGTAAAACCTCCCTCAGGAGTGCAGATTGCCTGCTTGGAGGAAGCACAGGGTCTCAGTGGCATTCTGAGTGATGCAGGAAGGATTTATGACTGAGCATGAACAGGATGGGCGTCGGCCTTTGCACCGTAGCTCATTGGCTGAGTAGATACTCATCCCTTATCAGTGCCTCTGGTGAAGCTTGTGTGTATGAGAACTTGTGACACAATCATGTGTGTTAGTTTGTTTTCTTACCTAATTACTTGAATTATCTACACAGAAGAAAATGTGGAGTTGGAAAAGGCTAGACAGGAATGGGAGGCTCTGGAGAACATCCAACCAGGTACGAGACATCTTGACATTTCTCCTGTTTGAATCAAAATGGTGATCATTTTTCACAAAGAATCACTTTTTAACTAATGTCCCCCAGCTCTCACTGAGGACTCAAACCCCACCCCCATCATCTCCTTCAATGAAGCCCTGCAGTACTTCCAGACCACAGACCTCGGGGACTTGCTGGTAAGGAATGCTGAGCAACAGAAATAAAAAATAAAAAATATAAAAGCTGATATTTCAGTAACCGCCATTTCTCAGATAATTGCAATTGCAGTGGTTTGTTAGAAAAAATAAAGGCTTGTCCCAAACAAAAGCTGAAAAACAAATCTACCTGCACTGCAATGGCCCATATGATATATTCAGCATATACATGCTGGACCTTTGAGTTTGATGATTTCACATTCAAAGCTCCCCAGGTGGGAAACTGCTGGAAGTATTTTATTGTCAAACTGAGGAAAATACAAGAAGTTGAGTTTGGATTAATTCCAGACACCACCAACAGCAAATCAATAGCAAGGAAGAGCAAATGCAGACCTGTGCCACTCATCAGTGAGGCACATTTAAACTTAGCATCCTTTGTCTACGGTGGCTTCACTGCACCACAGTGAAAAAAGGATCATATAGTAGATTGAAATTGCTGTTCTCTTGTCTACTCATTATGATATAAATATTCAATAAGATAACCTGTAGGTTTGCTTAAGAATTTGATTGATGGCTCTAATCCTAATTTTAAAGATTTGTATGTTTGTTCCCACCCACTCCTGTAGAAAAACATCCAGCCAACCATTCGCAGGACAGGTCTGGCCGCGATCACACACTTCCTCTTTGGACCTCCACGGCTGCACAGGGAACTCCTGGAGGAGAGGGACCTGGTCTTTGCCATCGCACAGTGTGAGTGTGTGTTGGCTCCACCTGTCTGTGGAATCATCCAGCAACTCATGAGTGTTTCTCATAAACCACTGATTTTCACTTTACATATTTGTGTGTATGTGTGTGTGTGTTTTCTATAGGTCATGTGGACAACAGCCAAACAGTCCACATGCGTGTCCTCCAGACCATTTATAAGAGGCTGATTGGCAGCAGGCTGGACTGTCCTCGCTACGGGGCGCACTGGGAAAACATCGGCTTTCAGGGTAAGACAATTTTACACTGCTTCGCTATAAATACTGTGGTTCATTAGCAAAGGTCAGTGCAATGCATGTTATTTCTACAGTATGAGATATTTCTACCAATAAACGCATTAATAATTTGAAAGAAATGTTTTTTTGTGTGATGGTGAAATGCTACAATAACTATTTTTGAAAAGAAAATCTGTATCCAAACTGATTAATAGTATTAACACCAGTCATGAGAACACTAATATGTGCTGGTTTGGTTTCTGTGCTGCAGGTACAGACCCAGCCACTGACCTACGTGGCACTGGTTTCCTGGGACTGATGCATACTCTGTACTTTGTGATGGACCCAGAGACTCTACCTCTGGCCAGAGACATCTACAAGTTATCACAACACCCTACTCAGGTACCACCATAACAAAAGAGCAAATGTGCTCATGCATGTTTTTTTTTTTTATTTGCTGGAGATGTTTTATGTTCATGTTGATTTTTGGAGAACTGATCCAGGAATCAGATTTCACTAATCCTTCAGAGAGACACTGAAACTCCTCCCACTCCCAGCGTGCTGCTTTGTATCTGACCCTGACCTTTGTCCTCCCTGCAGAGGGAACTAGAGCGAAACAGAGAATTACCCCTCAGGGATCAATAAAGGCAACAAGATGAACGCATTTCAGGACTTGCTCTCTAGCCTTTGTAAGTGTTCCATGTGGACCTAAATTTCCTTGTGTATTTTCTCTGGTTTAGAACTTTCCATTCAGTGTGATGTCAATCAACATGACCTGCATCGCTCTGCAAGTACTCAGAGAGGAAGCCTTGTCCAAGTGAGTCACTGCTCCTCAGGTTTTATTATGCTGTATCCTCTGTAGTTTGTATGTGGCTTCTATTTACACCAATGCTCCTCTCTGTCTCTGTTCATACCAGGGAGTGCAATCGTCGTCAGCAAGTGGTTGGTGTGCTGAATGAGTTCTACGTTGCCACGTATCTGCACCTGTACCAACTGTGGAAGACCCAACAGAAGACCATTGCTGACTCTGGCTTTGTACTAAAAGGTAAAGGGACTTCTATATTCTTCTATTACTGAACACCTGCTCCTCATCTCTGTTTCAGCAGATTGAGGCTACATTAGCAGCTATTAGCGTAACACACCAAAATCTCCAGCCAACAACAGTGGTAGTTGCATTGTGAGTAATGTAGATGCCAGGTTTTGATAAAGAAGAACATGTAGAATAAAAAACAGTATCTTTGGTTCTGCTGCATTGATTTAGGTGTTCATTTTTACATGACTGTTTTACACACTAAACAGATTTGATATATAACGTGTTTATATATCTTTAGACCTTTAGAGGTGCTAGTAGGTGGATTCTGTGGCTGGTTCCTGTTACCAGTCCTTGTGCTAAGCTAAGCTAAAAGACTGCTCACAGTAGCTTTATATAATCAACAGATATGTGTCCATTTGTAACATGTATTTTCTAAAATGTCAAACTCATCCTTTAAAACATGAGTCATGGATCTCTGTGTTGAGCTCAACACCGACTACAGAAACACAGTCAAACACAGATTGTCGTCCCGGCGTGAGTCCCACACTCTCTGTGTTTTCTAACCCTTCAGAAGTGGAGCTGTTTGCCAAAAAGAACCCCAAACAGATGCTGCGCCGACTAGAGGTCTTCCTGAAAGAGAGGCGAGCAGGTGGAATCCCCCGTGGGACGTCGCCAGACCCTCAGGGCCAACAGCCCTCTCCCAGCCTGGGGGAGCGAGGGGCCAGAGCCGGGACGGGACAGGGAAGCAAGGGAAAGGAGATGCACTTCACAGGAGTGTGTGATCTACCGCCAGACATGGAGGGAGAGGCCAGACTCATCTAAGCTAGACTCTGCGTGAGTGTGTGAGTGTGTATGTGAGCAATCCCGTTTGTGAGTATATCTATTACGGTATGTGCAAGTGGCTTACTCTCACGGAGCTAGAACCCCACCAGACCCTGATCCAGGACCTGCTCTCTGAACCCATTCAAACACTTCCACTCCTTCCACTGATGCTGGGGTGCTGCACTTTGATCAGATTAAAGTTGGGGGTCTCTCAGAGTTACAATATGATTTTTTTTTTGTTAATGATTAATTTATTATTTTTTTGAAACAGAGAACATAGAACAGTCCAGTATAAAGAGCTGATGCAGGTCAGAAACACAAGATGTCACAAAAACAAGAAAGTGAATGTTTGCACTTTTCTGTGGATTTAGTAGCCAAATCGATAGCTGCCAAATTCTTGTGGTCAGACTACCTGCGCAGAAGTCCAGGACGTACACACTCGTGTCCCTAGGATCTCTCAGTCAGGGTGTGTCAGAGGGGGGAGCATGGCACGGAGGGGCTTCTTAACAGGCTTGTTCTCTCTTGCTCCAAGATATAGTTCGATCACGCAAGCTCATAATGCAAGCTAAGAGCAGCATCGTCAGGCATATTGTTAAACGCTCTGTTAACTTCACGGTGATAAGAGAGAAATGAATGGGTTTCTGCTGCTGAGCAAACAGAAGCAGGTTTTCTCTCAGCATGAGTGGAGAGCGGCAGATAGAAAACCCACGGAGGTTACAGATTTTTTTTGAGCGGGGAGCAGAAATTGCTGGAGGCTGTTCTCAAACATCTGACACAGTAGACTTTGAATGCAGCCTGCGTTCTCTGTCAGAGCGTGGATGAAATATACGTCAGGTGAAAGATGTACGAGAATGGATACTCAGTCCAGATGTGTGGAGGTTTTTCCAGGTGTTTGTGTGCTCGTGGTGTCTGTTGCCAGGGGTCTGATAGACTAGGTCCAGAGCTCCTTCGTAATATGGGGGAATATATTTTAAATAATTTTAAAAAATAACTATTTTAGTCTTTTCTGAAGGGACAGCTGTCATAACTTTAGTTATGTATCAGAGCACTTCAGAGTTTTGTTATTAAACTGCTGGCTGAGTGAGAAGGATTTTTAACGCAGTTAAATTTCACCAGAACGTCTGAAAATCTTCTGACTTCTCAACTTTTCGTGGTTTAAGCCAAGGAGACACTTCATAACTGAGTCTGTGTGTTTGGCTTGGTCCCTGCTAAAGTCGAAGGTCTGGTATGGGCTTTCTCTACATTCCGTTATAAAGCATGTGATTGTAATTTTTTTTGGCCAGTTCAAAATTTATTCCAGTGTGTGTGTGTGTGTGAGTGTGCGTGCGGCTGTGTGTATGCGTGTGTGACATGAAATGAATGAGCTGATATTGATGAAGGGTGCCTCTCCTCGGAGACGTATGGTACAGTATGCAATCCCAGCTCTTACTCAATGATAATCAAAACGATAGTGCTGTGTGACGATAGACATCGTTCCTAACTTCAGGGTTTGTGCGCTTGTGTGTGCAAGCGAATGCGTTTGTATGGACGTGTGTGTGTGTGTGTGTGTGTGTGGTATGACAGGAACTGACTACAGATGGGGTGCTTTCCTCTGCACACAATAAGCCAGCTTTACTAAGTACTTGATCCATCAAGCTGCAAAGACGGTACTTTTGTCATTTTAAAAATGGTACATAACATTTCCGAGGACAAGATTTCTCCTGAAGGGACACACTCTTTGGTTTGCTTTTTTTTAAAAGCCACACGTTGCTTCTGGACGCCGCTGGCTTCAGCAGCTCTGTGGCCTGGAATGGGTGGAGCTCCTCAGCAAAGCTGGTTCCTGCTTTGTGCTAATGTGAAACCGTCACCCATCGTCGTAGTCTCAATCTGTAGCATGTTCAGGTAGCACTAGTACTGTAGCATCCTATAGCCTCCTCCTCTTCGTAAAGCTTGTCGATGTCACGTCTCAGTTACAGTCCGTAGTGTCGATGAGTGCGCAAACTGTTACTACTATAGCACATTTATTTCGTATTTGCATTAAGTCTCCTTCAGTAGACACACATTTAGGTGGCGCAGCGTTTGTCTCGGAGAGATGTGGGATAGGCTTGACGTGTTTTTGAGCTCAACCTTGTCTTCTAAGAAGGTAACAGTAAAAACGGTGCCTACATCCAGTGTAGCCATGTGGGGTAGAGTGCTGGTTGGTCCTCGCTTCGTTTTTTTCTTTTTTTTCTTTTGTTTGAGCCACCGTGCCACCGTAGACTTCCTCCATTCATGTAACACAGTGACCAGAGTTGGCATGACCCCGACAACACGCAGGCCTAATGGGTAAAATATACATGAAAATACACAGGCATGTCAGGTTTCTATGTCAGCGTCTGCTCAGATACTGTTGTACTTTGCCATCTGCGTTCTCCATCATAAGACTTCAAAAACGAGCTGATGTAGTTGAGCCAATTGTTTGCGAGTGTTTTTGACTGAACAGGAAAATTTGCACTGTTGTAGATATTTGATAGTGTGTGTGACGTATGCAAGAGGAAACAGGCCATCTTCAATAGCCATAATGTTCATTATCACCCACCTCATGAAACAGGCTTCGTGGAGTCCGATTCCCCCTCCTCGCTCTAAAAAAAAAAAAAAATTGCACCGCGGATATGATCTCACATTTCGTTTTCTTAAATTTTAAACTGAGGAGCAGTACAGTGTATGTAAATCAGGAAGTTTGTATATAGAGAATTAATGATTGTAACTGTATGATTGTCTGTAGGGCATTATACTGAAACACATTGCTTACCTCAAGACTTGAGACAAATCTCTCCTTTCTCTCTCCGGATGTTTGTTTGGCCTCTCAGTCAGACTCTTTATCTCTTTATGTTTCCTTGTACCTAGGCCTTCTCTCATACCAATTGGACATGTTATATAATGTACAGTATATTCAACACCTGAAGCACTATGTAATAGCAAACTAACACAACAGCTGGTCAATGTTATGTGTATTCTATTTAAAGACACATTTATAGACACTATTATAGGCCCACACACACGCTCTGATGCACATCTGCAGATGAAAAGAGATCCTTTTTTTAAAATCGAGCTATAATTGGCTGATGTTTACCATGTTTGAAATAAGCTGGTTTTCTTGTGGCTTCAGTGATAGTACAGTATACTTTTGCTGTGTTTAAGTGTTTGGTGTCGGGAAAACACTCAGAAACAGTCCAGTCTTTACAGCTACAGTCACAAACAAACAGTTGAATATATGATTGTAAAGATATAGGCTTGATTAGCAGTCATAACACGGTGTATGCTTTGACCTTGGTATATATTCAGTATCCAAACAAGGCCTGATTTGTCCTCTCATATTACCAAAAGTTATATTTTCTGCAGTCGTAATAGATCATCTTCTTATGCGTTGATCATCGTTTGGAATCTCCTTAGTTGTGAAACCAGAACCAAGAGAAAAAAAAAAACGGGTTCTTGCAGGATGTCGGATGCTCTGAGAGGTGTGGTGTGAAGTGCTGCTTTCTACAGCGGCAGCTCGGCAAATACAATCACTTCTCTCAAGATCCTGCGCTTTATATGAAGGTGTTTTACTGTTGCCGTCGTCGTCATGTCCCTCAGAGCATTTTATGACTGTACCTTGATTGTAGAAGCCCTATTTTATACTGAGAGTTATTTCAGAATACAGTATGTGCTGTTGTACATTAAATGTATTGTATGGAGAAAGCTAAATAAATGCTGTTTAAAAACAAATCTATTTTCTCTGTGGAATCACTGAAGTGTGACCTGAATTTAATGAATAATTCTATTAGCATGTCCCAAATCCACACATGCATATTAATGGTATATATATTCACTTTCATCATATGTTTCTTTTTCCATTGTATCAACAGGAAGTGGTACAAACAAGCAGATGGACGTGAGTCAAACCGCAGCTTCAGAATGTCGCTGCCAGCTAAACTTTCCAAAGAGGAAGCAAAATGATTTTCTCACTGATGCTTTTGTTTCTTCAAAGATCTTCCTGGAGCTTTCTCACCATCGTGCACAGTTTTAGGGCTGAAGCTGAAAATTATTTTGAGATTAATCTTTTTTTTTTTTTTTCCAAAAAACCCCCCAAACATCTGAACGCCTTGTCAAAGTTTGAGAGAAAAGCTGAAACAGGTGATTTTTTTCCCTCCTTATTTCTTCTTGATATTGTTGCAGATTAATTCTCTTTCAATCAGTTAATCCACTTTTAACTCTTTGTTTATCTTTTTGCAGTGAGCAGCTCTTCCCTTTTCATTTGTGCAATGCATTATGGGGCAATAGTGGACATCACCCACACACTAAGAAATCAAGGGTTTTAGTTTGCGTGCTGATTTTTGAGCAGTGAAAAATGACATAGATGTTGGTCATGGAGCTTCTGCTTTTCTGCTGCTGTTCTGTAATTCGGCCACTAGAGTGCGCACTTTGACAGATCTGCAACTACAGGGACCGAAGCTGCAGGAGATGTTTCAGTCTACAGGTGCTGCTTTATTCACAGGCTATTTTATATATTACTGCAAAATACCCTCATGTATACAAATAATCAACAAAGTCCATGTGTTCGGTAGCAGAAGTTTGATTCCTGCTCAGTACCATAAACTATTTGTCAGAGCTTTACCTTTCAAATCAGTATCTGTTACCTCCTGTGAAACCTAATCCGTATTTATGCTCCTTTGGTTGTTTAGTTTTAAGTGAACCTCTTAAGTTCCTCTGGTGCTTCATCATGAGGGCGGAGCGGCGGTGCTGGCAGGCTGCGTCGACTCTCTTTAAAGTCTGAGCCACAGTCCAAGGCCTCTCAGTCTGCACTCCATCTCTCATCAGGGAAACAAATTACTGAGACGCCATTGAAAACCTATTAAACATAAATGCTAGTGAATTCGCATCCTTGTGTCGGGTCACTGCAGTGATGATGTTGAAATACTTGCAACTGATCAGAGGAGGAGGGGGGGGTTTGTTCCTGGGTCAATAAAGTTGAGATGCCTCCAAAGGAATCTTGCATGCTTCTACATCTGTGCTCAATCAGCCTCGTGGCTCCAGTCCCACAGTGCCAGATGACTGGGCTGCGGTGGACCTGCTGAATCACAGCACACACAGGATGGAAAGATATTCCAGCCAGGCTTTTATCACTAAGTCGAAATCACGGCTCCATAAGCCATTTTTCATATCGGCTAATAGTTGGACGTGATGCCTGTGCTTGTAATAGAGTCCTTAAAGTGTGCACGTGGTTTCTGTGGAGAGCAAAGGACGAACGCAAGACACAGCTTATATCACTCAGCAGCCGCTCAAAGGGTTAATAATCTAATCCACAGACATCCGTTGTGTGTCAGGTATCCTGCAGGAATGTTGAGGTGTCCACATGCCCAGTGAGAATGAAGAGGAAAGAGCAGGATGGAGTTTTATGAATCTGTTTCCATTTGTACCTAGTGAGCCTGCTGGAATACAGCAGCTTTCTCTCACTCTCTCTCTCTCTCTCTCTCTCGCCTTCCCTCCCCCAACCTTCTCTCTCCCTCTGATGTCATTGTTTCCTGCTCAGTCGATGCTGACGCTCGGCTCAAGGCTGCGTGCTCAGACCCTAAACTCAATGTATGTGGCTCAGCTGAATTTGACCTATAGGAATTTACAGACTCAATTAAAAGTGATGTCAGATCTATTAAAACTCTGTGAAGTGTCTGTTGTCTGTTGCTGTGTGGCCACTGGGAACTGTTGTCATATGTGACTTAATTTAAGGCCTCGAGTGTTCACGGTCACTGTCTGTCTCCTCTTTGTGATTATCATCCGAGGTGCCTTTCGAATTTCGCTCGAGCTTCTCAGAAGAAAGTCATCAACACTCAAGCTGATGTGTAAAACTGTCTGGAGAGTACTGAGAGTATTCACCATGTGAGAGGTCAGTATTTATGTCACTGTTTTCAGGTGCAGCTGCACACTTCCATTCTGGTGCACAGTGGTGGTGGTGGTGGTGGTGGTGGTTCAGATACTTAGGTAACGGCATTGAGCTAAAAACACAATATCACATATAAAAATGGATTTAAATAAATTAGTAGATTTTTTTTTTATCAGCAACAGTTTCAGAAGTGAAAGTACTTCTTCAGGCAGAGTGGCCCCTGTATTATCTATAAACAGTTGTGGAATATGAGTACATTTACTCAAATATTGTATATACAATTGTATATAAATATATACTTCTACTCCAGTATAAGTCAATGGGAAATATTCTACTTTTTACTCCACTAAATATTTTTGGTTAGTTACTCACTCTCATAAAATATGATGCTTCGTTACAGATGAAACTACCTTCCTGCATGTCAACTAAAATTCTGACTGACAATCTGAAATTAGTTTGATCTAAATTAAATAACATATACCGTAATAGTTTACAATGATGATATACTTAATAATACTAATTTAGGATTTCTGTACTGTAGTATTAGTACTTTTCCTTATCTGAATGTGTTTATTATTACTGAGGCATCAAAGCATGACTGAAATAAGAAATATCATCCACTCACAAATGAAAAACTCATAAACAATAAAAGATCACAAAACATCACTGAGTCGTTTTGCTGACTTTGTGATTCTTTGTGTATTATATATTATGTTTCAGCTTCTACAATTAACTTTTCCAGCTGTTCATCAAAAGTTAGGTCGACGTTAAAATGTTGTTAAACAGAACAAAATGAAGAAGAGTGAGTTTAACATTTGCCTGTTATGATATTACAATATTTCTTGTGAAGAAGTATAAACGTCACAAAATGGAAATTAACCCCCGAACCCTCAAAATGTCACAGTATTTCATCGATAAGCAGCAGCTCTGACTCTGCTCTCATCCCTGTCTTATGAGTAAGTGAAGTGATTCACTTGTTGTTTTCCATTCTTTCATTTGGCTTTTATTACTGAAAACGTTGCCCGTGCAGATTTCTGTCTGCGTTGTGAAATAGCTGGGCTGAAAAAAAAAACAACAGAAAGAAGGAACAGCCTTTTCCAGCTCGCTCCCCTGCGAGCGTTTGTATCCCCGCCAGCTGAAAAGGCCTCTGCCTGACCTTACTGTAGTCTGAATTATCTGCTGCATTCTTCGCAGCCTCAGTCATATCCTCCATAAATACGACTGCATGTTGCAATGTACTTTCCTGAAAATCAAATTCTCCACAGTCTATTTTCATTTCTAATGCGATTCTGTTTGACTGCCTTCACAATCTGAGAGGGTTCGAGTTATTTCAGCAGGTGTGGGTGTCTGTGCTGTCTGGCTCAGGCTGAAGCACAGTCAGAGGAAATCCTTCTGTCTGAGGAGGGTTTACAGGACCTACACTGTTCTGATCAGCCTGCTTCATTCGAACATCAGGCCTCTCTGGATAATAAACCTCCTCTCGTGGATGAGTGCAGGTGATGATGGAGCCTTTTGGAAAACTGAAGCTGAGGTCATCGCATTGTGAGGAATGTGTGCATTAGTCAGGAGCTTCACTCTGACATATTTCTATAATGTGATCTACAATGTGATCGTGTTGAGAATTAAGACATTTCACTAAAGATGTTCGTCCTCACGTCTTCATCTGGAGCGACATGTCAGGGCCAAGACGGATCCATCATGCACTGGAAAAAAGGCCCCTCCAAAAATAAGTTAAAAAAAAAAAAAAAAAAAAAAGATATTTTTGCTTGTAATAAGTGAAAAAATCTGCCAATGGAACAAGTGAAAATTGTCTTGATAAGATTTCTTGAAATAAGACAATATGTTACAAGAAAACAAAAAAAACCCTCATTCTTAGCTATATTTTATTTGTATTGTGAAGTTTCAAGTTAAGTCTGTTAACTTGAAACAAGATGATTCATCTTTTATAAATAGCACAGCAGCTTAAAAACCTTATGGCAAAAAAAAGCTTGTTTCATCTGAGATATGACTCAAAACAAGATGTTTTCAAGACTGTTTCACTTAACAAGATATTCAAGACGCACCGTCTAAAAAGTTACTATATCTTACTGAAATGTTACTCGTTAGGTGTCTTATATTAAGTGTGATGAGATATTTTGACTAGAAATGAGAAAAATATACTTGGTAGGATTTTGAGTTTTTGCAGTGTGATCCTGGCTGAGAGTAAATAGCTCCTGATTACCAGGGAGAAGGAGAGGATGTACTTTGACTGGTGGCAAAATATACTGCACATCCAGCGTTTGGCCCCGGCTCTGACAGGCTCTCCAAACAGTCGGAGGAGGAGGAGG
>JBBMOC010000084.1:433148-528859 GCA_037975185.1 Centropyge bicolor
GGGGGGGGGGGGGGATGGCAAAGAAAATACCAAATCTTTAAAGGTTATAATTCTGTCATCTGCTCAAACAATCCTGCCGTCCTGCGTGTGCGCTCCTCCACGGCCCCCCTTGCCTACCATAACTTTTCCTCCAGAATGCAGAAAGCGAACTGTGCAACACGCGGAGGAAAGAGTGACCGAGCACCACGAGACAGGATGGAAAGCAAAGATTCATTCCCAAGCAAAACAAGCCCTGGGCTGAAACAGAATTTATGTTCTGCTCCTGCCTGTTTTCATTTTCTTTAAATTCCTCCCTCTGATGATTAGTGGTGCTTGGTTTTGTTAACACACACACACTATCCTCCCCCTCTCTCCCCCTCTCTCCCCCTCTCTCCTCCTCCTCTTGTTGTGGAATTCGGTGTCCTCGGAGTCACTCCTCTCTCCTGCTGTTCTGCTCCGGTGCTGGGTCTGCAGGGCGAACGGCTCTCCGCTCAGGAATTCCACAGGAGCTGAGGACGGAGAGGAGCAGGCTTCTGTCTCGGCCTCACCTGCCCTCCCTTCATCCTCCTCCTCCTCCCCCCTCATCTCCTGTCTGAGCCCTGCACCTGTTCGGACTCGTCGGCCAGGTGAGGGGGATCCGCTGCTGTTGTTCCAGCTGACCGTGGCTGTGGGGCAATTAGCAGCTCAGTCTACTCATTTCACCGGACTGCTGTTTGACTCTACCTCTCTCTCTCTGTCTCTCTCTCTCTATAACCCACCTCCCTTCCCTCCCTGCCTGTCCCTACCCCCCTCCCACTCCATCTCTGTCTAGCCCAGTCTGAGTCTGCCTGACACTGTGGCTGTGGGTTTGTGTGGAGCTGCACAAGTTTCCCTGCTGGAGTAAAAGTGTGGATCACATTGCGAGGACAGGGGGGGAAGAACGGGTGGAAAAGGATTGCTCTGGTGGAGAGACGAGGTTGGACTGAGCGTTGGACGTCCGAGGGAGACAAGTAAAAAAAGTCCAAACCAAAGGATTGTGCAGTTGGAAGAGCAGCAGGTATGAGAAGCCAGGCTGTGGTTGTGTGTGTGGCTGTGCTGGCCCTGTGCTGCCTGCTGGTCCCCAGAGGAGGGGAGAGCGCCGGGGGGGTGCTGTCTGTCCGGCAGACTGCAGGGGATCAGCTGCGAGACGAGTCCCTGGATGACCCAGACAGTGAGCTTGTCGTGGACCCCCACCCACTGGAGAGCAGCAAGCATAAGAGAGACACAGAGGAGGCAGCAGAGACAGGTGAGTGGAGACAGTTTCACCAGTAGACATAAATATATGAGACATCAAAGCTGTTCAGGTCTGAGCTCCAGACGCAAACCTTCAGTGTGTGACAGCTCCAACAAGCATGAGAAGGTCCAGACCCTCACCTGCCTGATTCTACGTCTCCACAGCAGGGAGTAAACAGGACGGACGGATTCCTCTGGCTCACAGAGTCCGGCAGATTTTTACGACTCTGACCTTTTCCACTGCCTCTGTTTCTGCAACCCTGCGTGATGAATGCTGACTCTGATGCACAGTCACTCTGGTTTGAGATAGACCTCTCTTCTGGAGCTTTGTAACTGAGCTGAAACTGAGCACTCGTCAGTCCAAACGAGCTCTTTAATGAGTCTCACTGATGGGTTCGTGCTTTATGGGCAGATGTAGCCGAGGTGATAGTGATGCATTTATTGAGTATTCGGACAGATTTAGTGTCATTAAATCTGAATTGTGGTTAATGGAGTACAACTAATGGAAAGAGAGAGAAGTGTTTTCCATGAAGGTTCCTCAGAACTTCAGACAACCTCAGAAGGAAATAGTGATGGACCTCCAGCGACCACTGAAATGCATCTGGCTGTCTGGGTTTTCCCTGGCAGCCTTGAGCAGTGACACTGCAGGAAAGAAATAATTGCATAATTTAAGTCTCATATTGCTCATAAATGATAAAAAATAAGAGCCAGTATTAGATAAGATTTGAATGTTACTTCAGTGCTTTCATCAATGAATGATTTGGCATCTGATTTGGCAGAATTTGACCTGTCGAGAAATTGAAAAATACAGAAATAACATCTGAAGCTGGTTCATTTCAAAGTCAGCTGAGGAGATTGATTGGGTTTGTGACAGGAGGCTTGTGTGGGAGGGAATTTAGAGAAAACACGATAATTCATGTATAAATATTTATCCATGTGATTCTAACCAAACCCCTCCCCCCTCCCCCGTTTCCCTCGTCTCCCCAGGTGTCTCTTCGGGCAGAGTGAGGAGAGCACCGGACGAAGGCAAGAAGAAGAAGAAGGACAAGAAGAAGAACAAAGAGCCCAAGGACCCCAACGCCACCAAGAAGCCCAAAACTGACAAGAAGAAGAAGAAGGAGAAGCTGACGACCACGACTCTGCCGCCGACCACGACACGTGAGCACAGAGCAGAGCACACGGGTTTGTAGAGCTTGAACTTAAATGAATGATGTTGACCTTGTGTGTGTCTGCTGCCTCCAGCGATCCCGACGGAGCCGCCCACTGAACCTGAGCCATACACAGAGTACTCCTATCCTGATGCTGGTGAGTCCCACAGTTTCATTTGGACCCTACCAAGGAAAACATCTTCCTCCTAATATCAAACATAGCACTGGGTTAGATAAAAAAACAAAAAAATAAAAAGCAAACATGATTTAAAGGGGAACTGACAAAGTCTGATAAACTGCCTCAAATGATGTCACTTGAGTCAATGTGGAGGCGGAGTTAGAATTTTCCACATGTTGGCAAACAGCAAAGTTGATGTGATGCAGAAAAAACATAAAGGAGGAAACAAGTTTTGGGAGAGATAACGTTAATTGTGGTGAGGAAATGAAATCCCTGAGATGGAGACATGCGAAAGGAAAAGTGCTCCTTTATGATCAGCTGTGCACCCATCACATCTGAGAGGTTGATTAAATTTTTTATTAATCCTGAAAGGGGATGCTGTAATCTACATTCAGGGTCATAAAAAAACTGCTCTCTCAGAACATACATTACATAAAATTTGTAACCCTCCTCGGTTGCTCCAACAAAACTTCAAAAAGCAGTGCAAATAAAAGTATTTCGAACCATTCAAATATTTCAGTCTAGACTATGTGATGCTACCTTTCCATCTGTTTCCCTGTCAGACAATGATTACTGGAAACCGGATGACGATTACTGGGACGCTGATCCCACTCCATCCAGGCCTCAGGCCGAGACCCAGACCACAGACCTTCCGTATGACTACTGGAAGCCGGAGGAGGAAGACCCAGCCGGGGCAGTCACAGACGCCTACGACGACTACTGGAAACCAGAGGAGAGGGAGACGTCCACTCCGGTGCCCGACGCCTACGACGACTACTGGACGTCAGGGAAGAAGGAGCCGTCCACTCCGGCGCCGGACGGCTACGACGACTACTGGAAGCCCGAGGAGAAGGAGCCTGTGACTGACAACTACGACACCTACTGGAAAGAGACGGAGCCGACCCCCCCGGCCCCCGAGGTGGACGGGAAGGTTGGGACAGATGACACAGATTACTGGGACGCCACATGTACGTCTGACTCATCTCCCTGCTTTGTTTTGATTGAGGAGGTTTGTGGGGCGACAGTTTAGAGCACGAGATGAAACTTTAATGATCCCGTTATTGTTGCAAGCATCACTGGGATTCATTACAAGGACAAAGGACAAAAGAAATGATTTGCAAGCAGAAAAAAATGAGTGTTTGACCAAATCAGAGTCTGAAACTTGATTTTGATTCTGAGACAAAAAAAAATTTTTTGAGCAGCTAGTTGTGTTTGCTCATTTTAAGATGTTTGCATTAACCAACTTAAAACTGTTAGTTCTGTCAACTGAAACTTAAAACTTTTAAAGTACACAAATTTAACAAACTGCGTCGAGCCAACAACTAGTTTTTCGGCCAAGAGCTTTCTCACTCAGGTTTCATAGATCAGTGAATCCTGGTTTGAAACCTGTGGCTGTGTTTTTCTCCACCGTGGATAACGATGTTTGAATTTTTATCAAAGACCCTATGACTCATGTGAAACAGACTCATAAAGTTCGCTGGGTCACACGCAACAAGCTAACAATGTTTTTAACAACTCGACTTGATCAGTTGGACGTTCGGTCGACTCGTTGGTTGGTTTAAGTTCTAAACTGGTTCCACAGCTGAAAAAGACAAATTAACAGTTTTTCTCACTTTGTGAATCACAGCTTCAGATTTCAGTTCGTAGTGACTCACTGTTGTTGTCACAACTGAAACATTTTGTTTAAAAATCCCAAACAACTCGTAATCAGTGAATAAATTGCCGTCGAAATTTTATTGCAAACTTCACGCATCTGTTGCAACAGAGGAACTTTGATCGACGTTCACTGGCTCATATCAAATTCAGCTCCGTGATAAACACATTGTTCTATTGTGTTCAAATGAAGCTGAATGACTCACAGCTGCGACAATTATCCTGAACCTCAGGCTGAGGACTGTTAGGATCGTTGCTATCTCGTCCAGTCCACCTGCAGCCGACAGGGACTGAACTGGTTTTTCCACAGACTCAGGTGTAGGAAACAGTGCGACAGTCTGGACTGGGCCGACGTGTTCTCATTACTCTGTGTTTCCAGGATAGAGCTCCGGTGCTCGCCCAACGTTTCCACTGGTTCACTCGGCCGTCCTGCCTCCTCTGCTACCTTCTCCTGTTTCTCACTCTGACACTAATACAATCCTTCACTTTGACCTTTTTTTATTGTCTTATTTTTCCGGCCCTGCAGTCGAGGTGCCGGATAACCTTCCATTCCCTGATGGAAAAGAGGTCAGCCCCGAAATCGAAGTGGAGACTCTGCCAGGTAACAAACAAGCTCAATTAACATCCATCAATCAGTAAGTCAAACTTTTCAATCAGGCAGCGAAGCAGTGAGAAATCTCTGCAGACACATGATGCAGATGAAATGTCCATCTGTGGCTTCAGGCCGGGACCAGATGAGAAGTCATGAGCAATTCAACACATGGGAATAACATTATAGTGAGTGTGTGAGCGAACCTGCCCTACTTTCCAAACAGGAGTGGGTGGGTTCGCTTGGTTCCACACAGTCAACAAAACCTTCATTCAGTTTTGTTGTGGATTTTTTTTTTAAAGAAGGCCCTGTCATCACATGGCAGCTCTGTTATGATTCTCGTAAATGTAAATTAAAGATTTAACAAGTTAATGACACAGTGGGCGTCACAGCGGCATCCAAATACACAACAGTTGCTGTGGTCGAATAAATCAGGGCCGTGCTAACCTGTAAAACTGCACAGATTGAACCATGTAAGCTCATAAAGAAAGACACTCACTTGTAATGTTATTGTCTTCACAGAGGAGCCCACATCCACTCCTCCCTACGAGGGGACGTGGTACGACGAGTACGACGAATACGGGATGAGTATGTGCAACACAGACGCCTGCAACTGAAACATACACAACTGTTTTATATTAGACCCACTGCTTAAGCTGCACGGAGACTTCCTGCCAACAGAGCAGGCACCAAGGAAAAAGGATAAACAGTTCAATAACTTTCCAGCTTCATAACTGATCCTTTGTGACCTTTTCACTGTTTATTGTTGCTAATGGTTTGCGAAATACACAGAAAACACACGAGCACGCCGCTGCACACTGTTGGTTTATTTATAGTCATTTCTATAAAATTCACCCTGATTTTATTTTCCACAGGGAGGAAAGAAGACGAGACGGACGAGCAGTGGATGGAGAAGGAGAGGGAGCGAGGGAGGAAAGAGAGAGAGCGGGAAGAGAGAGGTAAGAAAACTAGAGGTGTGCGATACTGCAAGATTTGGTATCGATCCGATACCAAGTAAATACAGGGCCAGTATCGCCGATACTGATACCAATACCAATACTTTTTATATTTAAGGCTGATGTACCATCACACTGCTGATCCTTAGGTGTTTTTGTGTGTGTGTGTGTGGGGGGGGGGGGGTTCCTTGGGATTTGTTAAAACCAAGGACAGAATTTGGGCAAAGTTTAAAGGCGACTGCAAAATACTTTATCATCAAAAACAGAAGCAATAGAGCAGTAAAGTAAAAAAATTCCCCCAATGTTTTGGGGGAATTTTTTTGTGTGTGCATTTTTTTCTTAAAAAACAAAAAATTACTATATGGGAGCAAATTTTAAAAAAATGTAAAGTATCGATCTCACCACGCTAGTATCGATCCGATAGCGATACCAACTTGGTATCGATACTATCGATATTTGGATCGATCCGTCCACCTCTAAAGAAAACCCAGATGTGGATCCTTTATTTCTTGCATAACGCTGCTCTGCACATTCATGTCTTTCATGTCAGACTACATACGAGAGCGTAGCTGCCAAAGCAAAGAACACGGCCTGCGACCCGAGTTCAAAAGTACTAACAGATAACAGCTTGAAGGTGCTCGCTCCCTTGCATCACATTTCTGCTATAAGAGAAGGCAGATGTGATTTCCCACCATGTCAGCCGATGGTACTTTTATTTAACTTCCATGGAAGAGACGAGAGTTCATTCATCCAAAACAAACGAGATTATTCAAGAAGTTCAGAAATCTCCTGTGAGCCGGACTGAAGCAGAGCGATTAAGGGGAGTGGGAGTCGACCGAGAAAGATCCTCGTGAAGCGGACCATTGTGAGCGACGACGAGGGAGAGGATGTTAAAATGTTGAGCTCTGAAGTGTTCGCATCACACTCAGCTCTTTCTGGCCACGTGTCGAGATGTGTGTAGCGAGGTTAGCCGCTGGTTAAGGAGACACACAGACCATGATATACGGCTGTCAGGACTGGTGTCAATAGGGCACTTCCTGTGTGGATTTTCACCACATTGTGAGCTGACTTTGGGCCCAAGTTCAGAAGAGTCTTCTCTGCACCCACGCACGTCAGGGTGTGTTAACTTATGGCAGCCATAAGACCAGCAGTAAACTACAGTATGTCAACGTGCCAGTGTGTGAGAATATGAATGATAATGATGGATGGGCTTCAGCAGTCTGCTTCAGTAGTCATCTCACATCAGAGCCCACTTGGACCGCGAGCGAAATCCCAACATCTGGGTTGTTTTTTCACCCCGCTCCGAACCTCCAGGGGGCTTTTGCCGTATGAAATATGCAAAATAACGATGAGTTCCTGGATCATTTCTGGGCAGAGGGAAACAGAGGAAATATTCAGCCAAGACAGTGCAATTTATTTGGCGTTAAGTCTGTTTTTCTGACCTCTGCCAGAGAGAGCGCAGAAGCTGAAGGAGGCCGAGGAGCGAGCCAGGAACAGACCACGTGTCTTCAAAGAGCCAAAGAGTAAGTCTGCTCGGAGCTGGAAAACATTGCGCAAGCACCGCTAATACAATTAACATATCATTTTCTCTGTTGCGTGTTTGTGTACGTGGCAGAGTGTCCTCCCCTGGGGATGGAGTCCCACAAGATCGAGTCGGACCAGCTCTCATCCTCCTCCATGTCTCAGTATAGTTTTGCACCTCAGAGGGCGCGTCTCAACATGCAGGTACACGACGGGCGGCGCGGGGCTCCTGTGGTCTGAGAGCTTACGTACACCGCAGCTATCACTTACATGCTGCCAAGCCTGGAAATAAACACCGGCTACCAGACACATGTTGGAAAATACTGTTATTGCTGACTCTGTCACTTCCATTAGCAGCTCTGGCAGTTTATGTTCAGCAATATTTATAGTCTAAGAATCTTTTTTAGCAGCTAAGTAATCAGCTATAGTAAATCTGTTCTGCCTCCCACCGCTGATGTTTAAAAACTCTTTTGATCAATTAACTCTTACAGTTACAGTTCAGTTAAATGAGTTGCATGTGAGTGTATGATAAGCTGATACAAGTGAATCTGTGACTGAGTCAAAGGACCCAGCAGCGTGTGTTGTGGCCTCTGTGGTTCCCAGGGCTCCGACGATGAAGAGAACATGAGAGGCGGAGCCTGGTGTGCGAACTCCGAGGACAGGATCCACTGGTTCGAGATAGACGCTCGCAAGGAGACGGAGTTCACCGGGGTCATAACCCAAGGACGAGACTCCCACAACGAGTAAGACACAGAAACACACAGATGAAGACTCTGCATTTTTCTGTTTACGAATTAAAACACGTTGCTCACGTCTTGTCTCGTTTCAGGAGTGACTATGTGACGTCCTACTTCCTGGCCTTCAGCAATGACAGCAGAGAGTGGACCACCATTCATGATGGATACGCTGACTGGGTGAGTAAAACGATGTCACCTCCTCAGGCACCATGTCCGACGTCTCCTCACCTGCACTGCAAAAATTAATAGTCTTAATATAAGACATAAATACTTGGTTTGAGCAGATACAGACTAAAATTAAGTGAAATAATCTGCCAGTGCAGTAAGATAATCACACTTGGTAAGATTTCTTGAAATAAGAAAAAATATCTATATATTAGACAAGTGAGAAATGTCTTAAAATAAGTGGTGAAACACTTATTTCAAGTACTTTATGCAAGTCAAATAATCTCAAAACTAGCTTTTCAATTCTTATTTCACTTTTGTTGTTAACTTAAATTGAGTGAAAAAAATCTAAGTCAAGAGCACCTTAACAAGATGATTCTTCTTAATTCAAGAGTTATGATTAGCTTAAGCTAATACCTAATATATAATAGCTAATACCATAATCTTGTTTCAATACCATAACCTCCCAGTAAGCATTCACACACTTACTGGGAGGTTATGGTATTGAAACAAGATTTCTAAGCTAAGAGGTGGTCATGCGAGCAGTATCTGACATAATTAGGGCCCAAGCACACTAAAGTGCGTAGGACCCTCTTGTAACCCTTAGGAGAATTATTTTTCTCGCCCCACTTTAAACCCAAATTTCGGGCATTCCACTTGAGATAAACGCGAACGCGCCTAGCCAACTTTGAGCTACAAGCCTGAAAATTGGTGGGCATAACAAGCATTGCAAGGCCTACGAAAAAGTCTCTTACGACTGTCGTGAATTCCGAACAGCAAGTTCGCAAATTAACGTTAAACGTTGCGTTTTAGCGATTTGCACGCTACGTATTTGAACAAACTCGTCCTAGGGTTTTAATCGGTTCGGCTCCAAACTTGGAGGGTGCGTACGAGACACATTGACGATTAAAAGTTATTAAAAGAATTTGCGTAGCTAAATGGGCGTGGCCAGAAACCACGCCCAAAAAACGCGAAATCTTCACAACCTCCGACGTGCACGAAATGGGCATAAACCCCAGACCGAGACCGTCCCCGACATGTAAATTGTAATCCGGAATTCCGAACAGGAAATTCGCAAATTAACGTTGAAATTCCGATTTTTGTCCTGGGGTTTAAATCGGATCGGCTCCAAATTCGGAGGGTGTGTAGGAGACAAGTTGAGGATTAAAAGTTATTAAAAGAATTTGCGTACGTCAATGGGCGTGGCCACAAACCACGCCCAAAAATCGTGAATTTTTCAAAACCTCCGACATGCACGAAATTTTATGGGCATAACCCCCAGGCCGAGACCATTGCGTAGGTCAAAGGGCGTGGGCGCGAGGGCCCGATCATCGCCGCTTGCGGCTT
Organism: Centropyge bicolor; assembly: GCA_037975185.1. Classification (NCBI taxonomy): domain Eukaryota; kingdom Metazoa; phylum Chordata; class Actinopteri; family Pomacanthidae; genus Centropyge; species Centropyge bicolor. The sequence continues at coordinate 442,673 of JBBMOC010000084.1, forward strand.
TAATTCGACTTATTTTCCTAGTTTTAGGATCTCATTACTAACTAAGAAATAAAAAGACAAATATTCTCAAAACAAGAATAATAGTCTTAAACATCCTGTGCTTGCATAGTATATTGCGCTCAATACAAGATCAAAAAGACTCTTTGGATAGATGCAAGATTCAAAAACTTGGTTAGATTGTTAATTTTTGCAGTGTGTCTCTCTCTCTTGTCCAGTTGTTCTTTGGAAACAGTGATAAGGACACTCCGGTGATGAACCAACTGGCCGAGCCCGTCCTCGCCCGCTACATCCGCATCATCCCTCAGAGCTGGAACGGCTCCCTGTGCATGAGGCTGGAGGTCCTCGGCTGCCCCCTGCCCGGTCCGCCTCAAACACACGAACACACTTACATACACACACACACACTAAATTATGCAAAATGAGTGATACATTTGTCCATTTGTGTTTGACAGATCCAGCTGAAGCTCAGTACAGGCAAAATGAAGTGACTCCAGTAGATTACTTGGAGTTCAAACATCACAGCTACTCAGAGATGGTCGCGGTGAGTATCCTCACACACAGGCAGTGAGCTCACTGAACTCCTTGGAAACCCTCAGCTGTTTTCCCAAAGAAAACAAAAAAACATAGAACATTAAATCAGGAGGGAAAGATAACCTTCCCACAATGCATCATCATGAACAGAGCATTAAAAGCACTGTTGATGATTTTCAGTTCCGATAAAGATAAATCAAAATGGCTTATCGTTAACTTCATTGACTGCTTGACATTCATGGTTTGAATAGTAACATCAGCTGTTTCATTAATAATGTGTAAATATAATGACACTTTGCACACTGACTGTTTCCTTCCTCTCGTGTGTTCAGCTCATGAAGTCAGTGAACAGCGAGTGTCCCAACATCACCAGCGTCTACAGCCTGGGCCGCAGCTCCAAGGGGCTGGACATCCTGGCCATGGTCATTTCTGGAAACCCCACAGAGCACGAGATAGGTGTGTTTAAACGACCAGGAAACATGAACACAGATCTGGTTTTAACAGTTAAATATATTGCAATGTATTTCACTTTGCACTAAAAATGCCAAAGTAAAATCCTAAAAATGTGTTTTCATTCAAGGTAAATGTGAAACCAGCTGTTTTCTCTCAAGCGTTCCAACAGACTGAAATGCAGATTGGTTAAAATTGACACCTGAGGACTGTTGGGTCTCGATGGCACCAGCAATGATTCCTGTAAATCTTAATAAACACTAGGTGGAAGTCAGCAAATTATGGTTAAGGGGCAAACAACTACAGTCTTCTGCGGCTGTCTCTGCAGGTGAGCCAGAGTTTCGCTTCACGGCAGGCCTCCACGGAAATGAGGCAGTGGGTCGGGAGATGATCCTCCTCCTCATGCAGTACCTGTGCAAAGAGTACAAGGACAGAAACCCCCGAGCCCAGCGGCTGGTGGAGGGAATACGCATCCACCTGGTGCCCTCGCTCAACCCTGACGGACATGAGGAAGCTTTTCAAGCGGTCAGTGATGGTGAAATTCAAAAAATGTGTTTCTACGTTCTACAGGCAAATTAAAAAGTTATAAAAAGAGAAAAAAACAAACAGGAAATACCAGTGAATCATGCCACGGTGGTGGTCTGGGGTTTCCCTCGCAGGGATCGGAGCTGAGTGGATGGACCACGGGACACTTCACCGAGGACGGATTCGACATCTTCCAGAACTTCCCGGACCTGAATAGTATCCTGTGGGATGCTGAGGATAAAGGCATGGTGCCCAAACTCACTCCCAATCACCACGTACCCATACCAGAGAGCTTTGAGTCCAACAGCTCGGTAAGGAGGGGGAAACTGATCATGTGGGCTGTTCTCAGTCAACTGGCCACTAAAGAAAAAAAAAATCAGTTATATATCCAAACACAACTCTTTAGTTTTGGGTCATTCCAGAATTGGAGGACATTTTGGCTTCCAAATTCTTGAAAATAAACCTTCACTTCTGCTACATATTCATCAATAATAGGTAATAAACTATCAAAAGCTTGATTAGCTCAGCTTACAGATAAATGGTACAATTTTTCTCACATGATTTATTTGGTGTTTACAATACTTGGTGCAACGTTACTCATATCACAGTAACAGGGTTGCAAATCCATCCCAATGTTTGCTTTCTCTCAGGAGTAGAAGCTAGTTGCTTAGCTAGCTGTTACTGCTGAGGAAGAGGACAAACTTACCTATGAAAATAAGTAAAGAAATTTTTTTTTAATTGTCTTATTCTGATTATAGGCATAACAGGGTTGCATGAGGTAGAGTGAGACATTCAATCAAGGCTAACTATGTTATAAAAATATGAAAAATAGAAGAGAGGACATAACTTTGCTCTACTCATTCTTGTTTGATGATGTCAAGTCCAGCATATCATGTGATTCACTGCTTTCTTCTTCTTCTACCACGCTAAAAAGGTTATGGTAACAGGGTTGCGTGCATGTTGGGGGACACATGTTCCGTGAATAATAATTATTATTTGAAATATTATTTTTATTAAAACAAATGTTCCCACAGCTACAAGAGACAGCAATGAAACAAATAATACCAAAAAAATGAAATTTAAATTTCATTTTAACTGTTTTATTTGAAATTCAATTTGGTCATTAGGGGGAAGGGACAAGAGAAAAATGGCATTTTAGGGGGTACTCCAGACTTGTTTGGTATTTTTAAAACTATTTTCAAGCATTCTTTTCTTTGAGTTTTTTTTTTTAAATTTGCTCTCAGGACAAGTACATTTACTCAGAAACTGCATGTTTTATTATTTTGTATGTGGATTATTTAAAATTTGATGGGTGGGACGTAAAATGTCCTCCAATTCTGGAATGACCCTTTTCCCTTAAAAGCTGCTCTCATATAAAAGTGTGTGTTTTAGTATAAAGGTGGTTGTGGCACACTCAGTAAACAGAAATGAGGATATACTGGGTTTTTTGTTTGATCCTAATCTTCCTGTTTTTGTTCCAGATCGCTGTGGAGACCAGGGCCATAATCACCTGGATGCAAAGCAATCCATTTGTGCTGGGTGCAAACTTCCAGGGCGGGGAGACAATTGTGGCCTATCCTTATGACAGCTTACGTCTCAACAAGCCTGCCGAGAGCCAGAAAGCTCACAGCCGCAAGAAGAGACAGTAGGACTTTTTGTCTTCTGTTGCAGTCTCCCTTCTTCACACTCCTTTCTCCTGCAGAGCTCTCCATGAACCTCTCACAGCTACAAACATGTAAAATGATTAAATGGAATAATTTCTTACAGGTATGAAGAGGAAGGGTTCGATGTGACCGAGTGGGGAAGGGGCTACCACGAGGAGCCAGAGGAAGACTGGAGGGGTCGGGGATACGCAGAGCCAGAGGAGGAGTGGAGGGGTCAAGGCTACGACCACGGCTACAATCATGGCTACGATCACGGCCACGGCCACGATCATGGCCACGATCACGGCTACGACCACGGCTACGACCACAGTTACAACCAAGGTTACGGCCACAGAGAGGAGGAGGAGGATGACAGAGGAAGAGGCGCCGGGTACCAGTACGCCGAGCCCGAGGAGGAGCCTCGTGTGATTGCAGACGAGTCCCTCTTCAGGTGGCTGGCCGTCTCCTACGCCTCCACGCACCTGACCATGACCCACAACTTCCGTGGCTCCTGCCACGGAGACACCCCCACAGGAGGGCACGGCCTCGTCAACCGGGCCAAATGGAAGCCAGTCACAGGAAGTAAGTACGGCCCAGGGGTTCATCATATGTTCTGCAGGTATTCTAACTTTCATGTATTTATAACACACCCTGGTGGACAATATGTGCAGTGCAGGCTCTGAGGTCAATAACAAGAAGACTAAATGTATCTATGTAACACCTTTTAAAACATAGTCACAAAGTGATTTGGGGAAAAAAATCATTTAAAAACAAAGAAAATGGAACAAACTAAAAGCAACCAAATCTAAACACATTATAAAGGAAATAAGGTGTCATTAAAAACAAATGTAATCATTGAAAATAACTTTTTAAAAAGTGCCTTTTAAAGTGATTTAACAGACAAGAAAGAGTTTGCAGACCTGATCTCCTCGAGCAGGTCATTCCAAAGTCTAAGAGCCCTGACTGCAAAGGCTCTATCACCTGTATGTAGTAATCTGGACCTTGGAACAAGGAACGACGCCTCTGAGGATCTCAGGGTTGGAGAAGGGACGTGGGGCAATAAAAGATCTGATATGTAATCAATAATGGCCTGGAAATCAATTCTGACGCAACAGGCAGCCAGTGCTAGTGAGAGTCCAAATCCTGGCAGTAGAGTCTTGGATGAACTGGAGGTGGGACAGGAATTTTTTTTTACTGATGCCAGAGAGCAGTTTCCAAACATTTGGTAGAGAGAAACTGTCTAATCGTTGAAATGTTTCTGAGAAGTTCAATATGACGTTAGCACCAGAGAACCAGAATGGGATGGCAGATGAACTGTCCTCTGGTTCACCACAAAGGTTAACGTGTGTGTGTGTGTGTGTTCAACCCTCTCTAGGTATGAATGATTTCAGCTACCTGCACACCAACTGCTTTGAGTTGTCCATATTCCTGGGATGTGACAAGTTCCCTCATCAGAGTGAGTTGGCGAATGAGTGGGAGAAAAACAGAGAAGCGATGCTCATCTTCATGGAGCAGGTCAGTCACACACGATCAACATGGTCTGGTACAATGGATCCTAAAGGACTTGGTTGATGCCCTGAATTTTCATCTCGTGGCATCATCAGCTCAAAATGTTTTTCCATGACTAAATACCTGCAGAATGATTCCATTCCCATCAGCCTCAGCTCTTTGTATGTCTGTTAAAATGTCGCTGTCATGGTAACAAGAGAACCTGCAGCTAGTTTTGTGCCTCCCCTTAAATGATTCTCTTCTCTATGTAGGTGCATCGTGGCATCAGGGGCATCGTGAAGGACCAGCAGGGGAACGCCATTGCAAATGCCACTGTGTCTGTAGAGGGGATAAACCATGATGTCACCACAGGTCTGGTGGAAGACTTCCTCTCTTCACCTTCTTGAGTCTCATATGTTTTAACTCAGCTGTGCTTTGAAACACAGTAGAGCATAAAACAAACGGTCCTTCTCCTCTTTGTGACTGTAGCATCGACAGGGGACTACTGGCGGCTGCTGAACCCGGGGGAGTACCGTGTGACGGCTCGAGCTGAGGGCTTCTCCCCCGTGACCAAACTCTGTGTGGTGGGTTACCAGTCAGGGGCGACCGCCTGCAGCTTCAACCTGGCCAAATCCAACTGGGACCGCATCAAACAGGTAAGGCACTGCCCTCCTGAACAGACCTCGCCCTCAGTGCCTGTCTCTCTAGTACTGAGTGTCTTTCTTCATCTCTCTGCAGATCATGGCCCTGCATGGCAACAAGCCAATTCGACTCAGCTACAGCAACAGCAGAGTGCAGTACCCCACAGTGGTGAACAGCAACAGGCAGGTCAGCGGCAATAATGGTTATTCACAGAATTCACAAATCAGCGCTGAAAGGCAGAGGAGGCTCAGGATAGCTCGTATCCGGCGCCTTCGTCAACGGAGATTAATGAGGTTAAGATCAACGACGACGACGACGACAACTACGTTACCCCCAACAACAACCACAATCCCCACAACGCCAGAGACCACCACGTCCTGGTACGACTCGTGGCTGATAGGGGAGGGACAGTCCTCGACGCCTGGCGGCTTCACAGACTCCATCCTGGATTATAACTATGAGTACAAGATTGATGACTATTAAACTTAACACACACACACGATTCAGTAAACATGCAACCGTCCTCTCCTACTTGTAGTTCTCATTGCCATGTTGTACTTTACAAAGAGTCAAACGTGGAATCCTGTCTTTGTACATAAGCAATGGCAATGTCCAGAATATTAACTATATAATTATATGAAGATTGTGTATGTATTACTCAACAAAATGCCTCTTCACTGAAACTGACCCTGTTAATTAACCATAGTTCAGTCTGACGGTTCACATTACATTTCTCTTTTTATTCAGTCTTTACTATGAATGCTTTTTGCTTCATGAAAAGGTTTTTTATTGTGGACGCACATTAACAAGTCACTACGTTTTTCTTCACCAGAGTTTAATTATTTACACTGTTCAAACATGGCAGAAATATTTTTTACAGTATGATCAGTCACTAAAGGTTTAAAATCATTTGTTCAAAGTTGGTAACAGAGAGTCAGAGGAGACAAGTTTCTTCTGTCATGTTTCCTCAGACACTGTTGGGGTAGAAGAGTTATTTTTCAAATAAACGCTCGTTAATACACAATGGCTTGTCTTGTCTTTTTTTAAACACCTTTGTGAACACTGATTTCTGGTTAACAGCAATTCATTGACCTTTATGATACTGGGCAGCATAAGTAACAAGGACTTTGATTCTTGGTTCAATGTTGATGTGATTAGTCTGTGGCCATGAGACAATGGTCTGAATATGTATCAATAGTGTCCGTGAAATATCAGCATGTTGTGTGGATATGGGCGTCAGTGGCTGATGTTCATCTCACTTTCTTCATCATCGTCAGCGGAGAAAGCCGAGAAGCTGACTGGCTCGCATTCAAGAGTACGTAAATTGATCAGACATGCAGTTTGGGTGCTGCTGAAGTCTGGAACAGTAACCAAAAGGACTTCCTGGCCATCAGGACCTGGCAGGAGAAGAAGAAGAAAAAACAGATTGGAACATGACTAAGGAAAAAAACAGACCAAATAAATGTAAATATTTTGTCCATCCGGTGTCTAAAGAAAGACCACAGTGATCATCCAGCACATTCCTTATGTGTACATGGACACAGACACCACATACTGACCTTTGATGAGCTTGGACTCAAAGGTTGGAGCATTGCCACTGAAGTAAACATGGGGACACTCTTCCAAGATGAAAGGGTCTCTTTGGTAAAATGGGTAACAACCTGACACGAAATGCACAGAAATCAGTGTGAATAATTTGAACAGATATCAGCCTGAAGGTTCGTCAGTTGTTCTGTATCGACTATCTGACTAACCGAGAGTATCGGGTGCTGTAGGGGCCAGGTGTCGGAGTCGTAGTGTTTCCTCCAGGATTTCCAGGTGACTGTCCATGCTGCTGTACCTCTGGATGTCACTGATATTCTGGCCTGAAGTGCCCAGGAACCTTCATGAAAACACACACAAACACCTGAACATCTGCATTCTTGCATGGGATTCAATGCAAGATGGATGATGTTGACTGTGTTTTTTATTGCTCACCTGACTCCATCAATGTTGGATTGGTATGGATTAGAGGCCAAATTCAGCGTGGGGTACACCGAGGACAGGGGGAACATACAGCGGTGGAGAGGCTGCTGTGGGAGGGTGTAGTTGGTGGGGTCATACTGGCCTGGCATTACATCCACTGGAAGTGAGGCCTAGAACAGCAGGAGCCAGTGACACAGTGACAATTACATCTATATTATCACTTTTTGTTAGTTCACGATGGTTTCATAGTTGTGTTTGACATAGATACAATCTATGTGTCACTATCTCTTTATATGTAAATGTATACATCACATCATTTAGTAAATGTTCTGGAAAATCAATTAAGAAACTGTTTATGAACTCATCTGAGGTATTGAAGAGATAGTCACCATGGTGTAAACAATATGGTGAAGGATCTGATGGTGTACAAGAGTATATAAACTCATTGTATATATATTTTTATGTTGCACAAAATAAAATAAAAAATGCATATGCACATGAGGGGGAGGTAGACCCACCACCAGCTGAAGCAGCAGCTCATCTAGCAGACGAATGGCCTCCACGCTGCCAGCCTGAGTCTTCTTGGTGAGGTACTTGGGCTAAACACACAGAGGGTAAAACAGGTATTTGAATATTTTTAAGTGAGCTAGTTCACATTTGCTTCTTTTCTAAGAGAGTAAAACCAATGAGAGGTGCCATATATTAATCCATGATAGACCAGATCTAGCTACCTTAGTTGATGCATCCTTGTCCTGTGTACTTTGGCTCAGGAGATTTCCAGCCAGTAGGACCCTGGAAATTGTCGCTGCTCCGCTCTGCTCCCCCTTGTCACCGAGCTGACCAGTTACCATGTCAATCAGCAGCTGTAGCCCCAGCATGCTGTCTGCATGACTACTGCCAAGACCAAGTCCTGAGGCCAGGAGCACAAACCTGGATGATGACAGACAACAGCATTAGAATCTATTACCACAAAAGTCTGGGAATTTCTGTCTTAGCTGTGTGTGTGTGTGTGTGTGTGTGTGTGTGTGTGTGTTGTGTTTACCTGTCGGAGCTGAGGGTAGGTCTTGGTGTCTGCAGAGGAAGATCAGCCATGCAAAAGTCCTCAACTGTGAACTTTCCATCATTCCTCTCAGCTCCATATATTGCAATAACACTACCTGTAAGAGAAGAAATGCCATGGCAAGAGAGACATGATCACAGCTGTATCTGACTGATGCAACAATGTGATCATTTAGTGAGGTGATACTGAGATCCTTCACAGGGTCTTGACCTCAAGAAAATTCTGACCTGTGACACACTTGTCTCTGTCAATTTTGCCCTCCAGTTTGATCCTTTGCAGCTCATCTTCCAGAATCAGCTCATCTGTTTCACTGATGTATTTGGCCCGTGCAGGTTGGGGCAGCAGGTTGTGCTGGGGGTGACAGAAAAAGCAAGAGATGTAAGACACCTGCCAGCTGCTATTTTAATTTTGTCTGAGATGCAAGAGGCCAGTTGGTGAATTTAACATGACTACCAACCTCATCACTGATCTCTCTCAGGATAGACGGTTGCAAGTCCATACGCTTAAATAAAGTTCCCACAATGCAACACTGCTCCCCTGTCTGAAGATCACACAGCTTCCTGATAGGTACATCTGATCCTAGTGGAGATAGAAAAAGACAAATAGATTAGAAATGACTTGGAAACACACTTCAAATGCTGTGAAAGTCAAAGATAAAACAATGTGCTCAGTTTACCCCACTTCTGCTGGGCTCTCTCTGAGAGCAACGGCCTCATCTCCATGAGTCGTGCTGCGTAAATATGAGCATACTGGCGACTGAAACTCCTCTCCCCGACTTTGTATCGCTCTGAGCCTGGACTGTACTCCAGCAACATCCTCTCAAACACCGGGCCCTGGTCCTCGGAGGCAGGCCGGCAGAGCAGAGAGGAGCCCTCCTTCTGGGCGCTCAGGTCTGAGAACATGATTGTCCTGAAGCAGAGGGAGAGGACAGTTAGCTAGAAATGAATCTACTTTGTTATTCATACACGGCAGACTGTCATGCACGTTTATGAAGTGACATCCCAAATAACACCCATATTTATATTCATACTTTGACAAAAAAGTGCTGTGTGTGGAAATGTGTTTTCCATAAATAGTGTTTGAGTTAGGTAACAAAAACAAAGCTGTACTTCAGTATTTAAAGTATCGGGGCTTTCGTGTCTGTCGTGAGTTTTTAATCCATTGTTGTCAACAGTATTAACCTCCTTTGTTTCCTTCATGAAACTAAATGAAAGACTTGGTTGCTGTTGTAACAAGCTAGCATGTTAAAGGTTTTAGCCTAAACTAGCCTTGATGACAGCTCGTGCTGCCTCAGCTCTTCAAAACACGCCGACTTTGTTTGAGGATATCGCTACTGTAACAGATTTAATGAGCTCACCTTGGAGGAGGGAATGTGGAGCTTCAGCTGCTATCAGTCTTAAATCAGATATGAAGTTATGTTTTCAGATTTCGCTGATTTTATTCCTCCGGCGACCAAAACAGACGATTCCCGCGAAATCACCCGTTTGACGTAACTGTGTTTTCAAAACGAGAGCTCATGTTCTCGCGAGAACCTGGACAGCTATAAGAAATTGGAAATCAAGAAAATCAAAAGTGATATAAACCTTAACGAAGAAGATTTACATCATCTTTAAGATACAATTAGTAGATACAATAGAATATTGACATATGATTTTATAAAAGCTTTATTCAGTCTAACTTTATTTTTCTCGCACCGTCGCGCATAATCTACGTCACGAGTCGCTCTGAAATGAGGTCACAATAGCGCCGCGGTAGCTTCGCCATCTTTGCAGCTCTTTGTGCGCCACTGTCTGCTAACAGTTTGCGTCTTTCATCGAGCGATTCGTCGACTCGTGTTTGATTCTGTTGCAAAAAAAAAGATGCAAGGAAACAGAGGCCCCCAGCAGAACCACGGCCCCAACCGCCAGGGGGACCAGAAGAAACCCGGAGGGACCAACACGAACGGGCAGCAGCCGGAGCCCAGCGAGCAGAGCAACCCCAACGAGGCCTTAACCCTGGACCTGCAGAGCTTCAGGAAGCCCGGGGAGAAAACCTTCACCCAGCGGAGCAGGCTGTTTGTGGGAAACCTCCCCACCGGAGTCACCGAGGAGGATCTGGAGAAGCTGTTCGCCAAGTACGGCAAAGCCAACGAGATCTTCATCAACAAGGAAAGAGGCTTCGGCTTCATCCGGCTGGAGACCCGGATCATCGCAGAGATCGCCCGAGCCGAGCTGGATGACACCCCGTTCAGAGGCAGGCCCATACGGGTGAGGTTTGCCACACATGGGGCTGCTTTAACTGTGAAAAACTTGCCAGAGTTTGTGTCCAACGAGCTGCTGGAGGAGGCCTTCGCTGTCTTCGGTCAGATAGAGAGAGCTGTGGTCATAGTGGACGACCGGGGGAGGCCCACAGGGAAGGGGATTGTGGAGTACACCTCAAAACCAGCTGCAAGGAAGGCTCTGGATAAGTGTAGTGATGGTGCCTATCTTCTCACAGCCTTCCCTCGACCCATCACAGTGGAACCCATGGAGCAGTTTGATGAAGAGGAGGGACTGTCAGAAAAGCTCATAAACAAAAACCAGCAGTATCACAAAGAGCGTGAGCAGCCACCACGGTTCGCCCAGCCGGGCTCCTTCGAGTACGAGTACGCCATGCGCTGGAAGGCCCTGATGGAGATGGAGAAGCAGCAGTACGAGATGGTGGACCGCAACATGAAGGAGGCCCAGGAGAAGCTGGAGGCCGAGATGGAGGCGGCCAGACACGAGCATCAGGTGATGCTGATGAGGCAGGACCTGCTGAGGCGGCAGGAGGAGCTGAGGAGGATGGAGGAGCTGCACAGCCAGGAGGTGCAGAAGAGGAAACAGGCCGAGCTCCGACAGGAGGAGGAACGCCGGAGGAGAGAGGAGGAGATGAGGATGCGCAGTGAGGAGATGATGAAGAGGCAGCAGGAGGGCTTCAGGGGCAACTTCTCTGAAAATAGAGAGCAAGACATGAGGATGCATATGGGCAATCACGGGATGCCCATGAACAGAAACTCACTGGGTGGCAATTCTGGTCCGGCCGGTACCCCCGGCATGGCTGCTGAGAATGCTCCAATGATGCCGGGGCCAGGAAACAACAACATGCCTGGGGGCCAGGGTGGCTTCCCCAGAGGCCTCCCCGGGCCTGGAGACTATGGACCTAACAAGCAGCGCAGATTTTGAACCGCACATCTGTTTTTCCCCTTTTCATACTCACTGTATTTTAAAGATGAGGTAGTGAGTGTTACTTTTTAAACGTCGACAACTGATGGCATGTTTTGTTTTGTTTTTTTACTTTTTATTTGTACTTTTGAGTTATGTTTTTAGTACTAAAATGTCATAACTCTCCCAATGAGCCATGTGTTTTACTTTATTTTTCATCTTAATGTATTTTTCATAGGGATAGAAAATGTTTATGTCCTGGATATGTTGACTTTTTTGGAATAAATTCACGATTCCCTAAGGTTTCTGTTTTGACATTTAAGATTTCTCAAAGTCTTTCAAAGCACGTTCGGTTTATATCCCCAAAATTGAAAACCAAATCAAGACACTTTTATCTCCTCGGTCATGCTGACGTCAGCTGTGTCTCCCTCTGGCTGTGGGATCAGTGTGTAATCACGACTGTCAGAATATTGATTTGATGAACACTGGCGCTGATGAATTAATGGCCTGATTCCATGACACAGTTCCAAGGCAGCTTTTAATGTTACATCAACACCTTAATGTCCAGTGAGTCGAGCAGAATATGGTGCCAAAAGTAATAAAAGAGCAGCTCAAACTAACAGACTGTGTGTAACTTTTTCAGCACAGCTGCAGCTAAAGTTGGCAGTAGTTTTGAGGTCATGCTGGATTTATTGTCATGTGAATACCTACATTAAACTTTCTGTTTGATTACGGATTTTATTAGTTTATTTGTTTACCCTACTTTGATACAATTATGAAAAGGGTCAGTTTATACTGCTCAGTCAGCATAACTCACTTTGTCATTTTTATCATGTAACATTTCATCGCAGGAGACGCACAGTTATAAATATTACAATGGCTCCAGTATATTAGGGTGTGTCACTGTCAGGACTTACCTGGACCCAGTGGAACAAAGCCATAATTGATGTCATAAATTATATCAGTGCTCGCCTTTCATGCCAACGTAGAGTGTGTGCTGTTAATGTCTGTAATGGTCACTGCTGTTTATTAACTGCCGACTCCCCAGCAGATCCCTGCCTGGCCAACTAGACGTCTCGTGACTAATCCACTTTCTAGCCAAAGGTTGGGGTTTATGAACCTGAGAGTCGGTGATCAATGAATGAAGAATGAAGGACAATGACACTGAGGCTAGTGACTCCTGCATATGTCATTATAACTGGCACTGACTAATGAGAGATAGAGGGAAGGAGGGTCTGTGCTAAATCAACATTAAGAGGAAGTAATCTGAAGTTGGTCAAGCATTACCTTTTTCTTTTATTGGTTGGGAGGGATCAGCTCCGTGAATTCACTAAAATTTTAAGGTCAACATTGATCAATCTCAGCAGTGTAAAACACAAGTATCAAAAGCTTTTCAATCTTGTTTCAGCTTGTCCCTGATGATTTCAGTCAGCAGTCTGTCACACTCATCATGCTCTTGTGTTTGAGTTTCATCATGAAATCCCTCATCTAGATGAAACCCAAACAGGAACACTGTGCAGAGAAAGTCAGGGGCTGTGTTGATGGAAGTGGACTGAAAGTGTTCAGGATTGCGTAATAGCCGAACAGTTCCAGAGCACATGTGCCAGGTGAGTGCAGTGAAAAGAGCAGGATTACATGATCATACTAAATGTTGTGGAGGAGGATGAGCAGTTTGATTCGGTGTCACATCCAGCTGTTGTGATTTGTCACCTTCCTGATAACAGAGCTAATCTGATGCTATTGCAGATATTTGAGGATCCTCCTATCTCCATCACAAATGTTTTTATTATCTCTCACACAGTCTTCAGCTGATAGCAAAACCTCGAGGAACCTAACTGCCCTTCACCTGTGTCGGAGTCCAAGAAGCCAAGGTAACCAACTTGTTCCATCCTCTAACAAGCACAATGAGAGCTCCATAAATAATGGCTGATAAGGGCTCGATCATAAAGAGGGGAAAGTGTGTTATCTGGAGTCGATCAGCAAGGTCTTCAATTATTCAGATACAATTTAAACAGTCTGATGACAGCAGCTTTTCAACGGCTCTCCCTCTCTGTAAGATATTTATTTCTTTTTATATTGTGACTTTTGAGGCTGCAGCCAAGAAACACTCTGCATATGAATAATTATCAATGTAGGATTATGTGAGTATGACACATGTCAGACAGAATAAATCAGACCCAGCAATGTGCTTTAATCAGTTTAACTTCAATCAGCATTTTTACATGTCAGGACCTTTTTAGATAAAATGACTTACATAATAATTGGTCCAATGTGTGAATCTTTTTCATGTGACCATGGAAAGAAAAAAAACATACACCCATATTATTATTGATGCATTTTGACAAAGAAAACGTTAAACAATATCGGTGCACATCCTTTAATGTCTCTGTGTCATTATCAGTAAAGTACAATATATTTTAGTTACAAGTTAATAAGTTTTATGAATTATGGGTACTAACTTATATGAATGCAAAAGTGCTTACAGTGACACACACACACACACACACACACACACACACACAAACTGACTGAACTTCAATCCTTGAGTAAGAAGAGGAACCTTCATTTCCATCGTTCATTAGTCATTATTAATGATTAATTTAAGGCTCATAGCACTGACCTCCTTTATTCTCTCTTTGAAACTCCAGGTACCACTTAGGTGATTTTTACGTAAACACATTTTATATGAGTTAATCATCAGCAGGCAATTTCATATTTGTTGATTTATTCAATACTCAAACCACTTTGATGCAAACTTCAAAATGACAATGAGAACAATAGAAACAGCTGTGTGATAAAAACCAGATCAGACCGAACATCACAAGGAGCAGAACAATAAAACTGAGCCAACATTAAATCAATCTTTCTCTGACAGTCTCAGCAGAAGCGTAACATTATCAAGGTAAACATGAAGATAGTATTTACAGGTATAAAAACGACCTCTTTGCACTACATTCTGTTGGGACTGTCAGAGAAACATTGATTGAACACCATGGGTGATTTTAGTTGTTTTGTTCTAAGGATTTTCAAGGCCACCACATGTTGTGCATTTATCAGGTGTTCTTGCTTTTGTGTCCATCCCTGCATTTTGTCATGTCAGATAATTCTAGTGAGCAGTTCTACATAAAAAAGACTGTCAGAAATTTTCACATATGTGTCTGTGTTGTCTTTGGTCAGTGGGGAAAAAAAGTGTATTACCAACAAAATGCTGATATTTATGCTGAATTTGATTAAAATCTAATGCATTTAGTAGCTTATTTAATTCATGGAGTTATACTGTGTTGTTTTACATTACATGTTACTTTGTGCATTAAAGGTGCCTAATGTCAGAATTTTTTTCCAAAAAACCTGCTTTGGATGCAGATTTTCAAAGCAACTCCTGTCAAAACTTTACATTAATGTTACATTAAGTAAATCTTGCACCTTCAGATTTTTGCTTTTTCTAGATAATTTCTTTTAGAAATGCAGATGCTTTTTGAATTTATGGCTTAATGTATACTGAAAACAATCCATGAATGGGCAGAGTCCGTTGCATATGTGGAGATCATCATCATCTTTCTTTATGAGAGCCACAAAACAGAGCAGAAATAAAATAATTCCAAGATAAGTAAGAACAGAAATGACCTTATTCACAGATAAGGAATGCAAAACACTGAATAGAAAGAGTCATGTATTTTTCAATGTAACTTGATCGTTGCACAGACGCTGTTGCAGAGCTCCCCTGTGCTGCACATTGATAAACAGACACTGATGCTGATAAATCACATGATTTTACCTTTTGTTTGGATTAAACTGCAGAGTTAAGCAGTTTTTCTCTCTCTGGCCAAGTTACAAAATTTTTTTAAGTGTTGTCGTGACTTATCAGAAAGAACAAAGAACGTCACCATATCTGCCCCATTTTCTTCTTGTCTTTTTACCATCTCTGTTTATCATAAATGAGCATGCACCTTCGCCCTGATAGTGTTGGTTTCAAGCTTTATCTGTGGTGACCTTGACATGCGATAACAACCTTAATTACAAAGTTGATCATGTCACCGTCTTCTCTCTGTATAAGATTTTTCAATTCAATTCAATTCAATTCAATTCAATTTTATTTGTATAGCGCCAAATCACAACAACAGTTATCTTCATTTTATATAAATCTTTTTGAGCCTGCACCCTAGAAAGACACAATAATTTAGTAGTTGTTTGTCTCCAGTTATTTCTTGTATTTTTAATTTTAGGATTTCAGGAGGATGTTAGACTCAATAAATCAGCAGTGTTGCCAGTGTTTGTATCTTTAATCAGCATTTTTACTTGTCAGGACCTTTTCAGATCATTTATATAATTGATATAATCCAACATTTGAATCTTTCTCATGTGACCATGGACAGAAAAAAAACATACACCCATATTTATATTTATGCATTTTGACAAAGAAATTGTTAAACACTATCAGTGCACATCTTTTAATGTCTGTGTGTCATTATCAGTAAAGTACAATATATTTTAATAACAAGTAAATAAGTATTATGAACTGTGAGTGCTAACATATATGAATGCAAATGTACAACCTTATTTATATTCATCCTTTTGTGCAATTTGATATGGTGCGAACTCCAGAATTTAACTGAGCACATGTTTCTGTCTCATTATCAGTATTGTACAAACACACAAACAAAAACAACTGTAATGTGTATTTTAATGTTGTTGTAATTTTTACTTATGAACCTGTCATATTTGTCTGATTTAAAACTTTATTCTATTCAGTTTTAGCTGTCAGGAAAAATATAGTACAGTAAAAACAAGTTTTCAAAAAAAAAATTCTATCTATTTTTTTAAAATCTATTTTAAAAAGTAAAAATTTTTCTTCAGTGCTTGAGTAAGTTTTGGAACTTCCATGTTTGTCATCCATTAATCAGTCTCAACAGAAATGGGACATTAAAGCTAGTATTTACAATGATAAACACTATCTATGTAAAAGATGTATTAAAAAGGTTTTTGAGACTGTCAGAGAAATCCTGATTAAACTTGTGCATTAATCATGTGCTTATTAAAATGTGTCCACCCCAAGTTTCTTTTGTCAGATACATCAGGTGAGCAGTTTAATATAAAAACTTATATCCCCATTCTTTATAAGTGTCACAAAACAGAGTGCAAATGAAATAGTTCCAAGATAAATAGGAATAGAAATGAATACAGTCACAGAAGAGCAAAGTAAAACACAAATAGAAAAAGTACCTTTCAGGTGAACATAACTTCATTTCAGCGCTGCAAACTGAAAAACAGGAGATAAACAGATACTGATGCTGATAAGTCACATGATTTTACCTTTTGCTTGGAATAAACTGCAGAGAGAAGCAGGTTTTGTTGTGCTGGCCAAGTTACAAAATTTTGACAGTGTTTGTCAGTGTTGTTGTGACTTATCAGAAAGCATGAAGAACGTCACCATATCTGCTTCATTTCTTCTTGTCTTTTTACCATCTGTGTTTATCACAGATTGAGATGAGCATGCACCTTCACCCTGATAGTGTTGGTTGCAAGTTTTATCTCCGCGGTGACCTTGACATATGATAACGACCTTAATTACAAAGCTGATCTCCTGATGTTAGATTGTAGGATGCGATGCAGGAAGGGATTTGTTGTCCTGGCACGGTGCCCTGCTACCATCTTCAGACTGTCATCTGAGTTTGATGGAAGAGATCTGACCCAAACATTTTGTTGGACAGACATGTTTCAGGGACATTATGGAGCTCTCTGTGCAACAAGTCACTGAGAAGACGGTCTAAAGGTCATGTTCAATACACTTCATACACTGCCTTAACAATACACAATAAATCCTATATGTTATATCCTCTCCCACAAAGACTGATCTGTTTGTCGTTGGTTGTTTATCAGTCTTCAGTGGAAACACTAAAAGTTGCAGAGGATCAGTGATATGGATGACTCAGGTGAACAGTTGGGTGTGGTTGTTATTTCGGATCCTCCCACAGTTTCTCCCCGATGCTTTGGATCTCCCCGGGAACCCGATTGAAATCTCTCCCGTGTTAATGATCAGACAGAGGAATTTTAATCCACAGCTGTGATTGGCTGGCCGTTGTATCAGGCCAGATAGGAGAGCTGTGACATCACATGAAGGACATTTCATGATGTTTTCTCCTTCCACAATCCCCCCACTGTTTGACAGACAGACAGACAGACGGCAGGAGAGGACAGTTCGGACACCACAGATCACTGTCTTACTTTGTCTAATGTATCTTCATACAGGGCAGAAGTGATTCACAGGCACTCCACCTTCCTCTACTTGTGGACCCTGACTCTTCTGGTGCTCTTCTGTTGACAGACTCTTGGGAATCATGGTCCGCATTGCAGCCCTGATCACTTTTCTGGCTTGTGTGGTAAGTTTGTCCGCTCATTTTTCTCTTGTTAGGGAACCTGAACCTGATAGTTCTGTCAGGGCTTACAGGAACACAAACACCTTTTTCAGCATGTTCAACACCATCACATTGCTTTATTCTCATAGTTCACTATTAAAAACTTTATAGGTATAGAAGAATATGTGATTGTTTTCTAATTAAATTTCAAAATAAAAGTAATCACCTATAAAGAAGGAAAATGTTGTAATTAAACTGTAAAAAAAAAAAAAAAAAAAAAGAGGAGAGTTGAATTTATTTCAGCAGTAAATCACCATAAATGTCAAAGCAAAAGTTACACCTGTGTGTTTTGTTGTAAGGCTTGAGTGAAATAAAAAGTCTCCAATGGTTGTAAGTTTTACTGTACAGAAGATCCCCAAAAAAAAAAAAAATGAATCAACACATAAATAAAGATCACACTGAAAGGTGTTTTTGTACATTTTACTGTGTACTTTGTTTCACATTATCTGTTTGTTTGATCTGTGTTAAAGTTTACAGTTTGGTCCAGTGACCTTTTTTTCCATTGTTGGTTTCGGTCGGTGTCCAAAGAACGAAAATGAGAGACAAAGTAAATCTGGATGAATGAATGCACTCATATTTCATAATTTAAGATTAAACAAATTTTAAAAGTACATACAAGAACATTGTATTTGCTCAATCAAGCTTAAATCAGTGTATTCATGAAGCACATTTGAACAACAGTTGGCAAAAGAAAAAAAAAATTGTTACTAGATGGAAAGATAATTATCATAGACTAACTTTAAAAACTTTGAAAATGAGTTATCATTCTATAATTAATTTTGGATTGATTTGATTATGCTACACATTGGAACTTGAACATTTTCTCTTTTGTTTTGTAACTTGCAAGGTCACAGTACAACACTGTAATGTCCTTGTCACTGTAATAAAACCTTGTTGCTAATTGCAGCTTCTTCTTTTTTTCAAAAAAAAGAGAAAAAAATCACCCTAAACCTTTTATTTCTGGTAATTATTATTGCTTCAAGTTTCAATTTGGTTTTGGTTCAATGGTTTATCCTACAACTCTGTCTTCCACACAGGTGCTGTCTTCCACACAGGTGCTGCCAGAGCCCCAACATGAGCCGGGCTACTGCGCTTTCTATGACGAGTGTGGCAGGAACCCACAGGTAGAAACCTCCTTCATTGATCCCATCGTCCCCTGTTACAACTTCACTCGGGCCGTTCCCCTCAAGGGACGCCACTACAACAAACTCAAACAGGTCGGTAGATCCTGCTGAGCAGAGAATAAAGCATGTTTCTTCTTAAAGCTTCTTTGGCTCCTTTTAAGAATAAAGAATATTTCCTTTAACAGAAGTGAGCTCATGTTTCAGTCTGTCAGTTTGTAAAATAGCACCCATTCTTGCTGCAGGTGTGTCCCATGTTGGACCAAGGAGAGAACAACACGTACGCCTGCTGCAACCTCAAACAGCTGAATTCCCTGCAATCCAGTCTGGCCCTGTCCAAGGCTGTGCTGCTGCGCTGCCCGGCCTGCGCCGATAACTTTGCCCACCTGCACTGCGTCACCACCTGCAGCCCCAACCAGAGCCAGATAGTAAATGTTCAAAAGGTCATGAACGTCCCCAACTCCACTAACGTAGCTGTAGTAGGTTACCAGGTATTCCTCAGTGCTGAGTTCGCAGACACCGCC
The DNA here is from genome assembly GCA_037975185.1 of Centropyge bicolor. Classification (NCBI taxonomy): domain Eukaryota; kingdom Metazoa; phylum Chordata; class Actinopteri; family Pomacanthidae; genus Centropyge; species Centropyge bicolor. The sequence continues at coordinate 462,196 of JBBMOC010000084.1, forward strand.
TTCGGGTCTTGTAAAAATGTTAGAATCCCAGCCACAGGGGGCTTCGCCATCGGCACCATGTGTGGTTCGTATGGTGCTAAGCTGTGCACCCCCCAGCGCTGGTATGACTTCCAGGGAGACTCCAGTAACGGCCTGGCTCCACTGGACATCGACTTCAACCTGGTCAAAGAGGGAGACACTGGGGGACTACCAGAGGGTATGATTGTCCTCAATGGTCGTGCTCTGAACTGTAACGAGACCACGCCAACCGGAGGTCAGGCCTGCTCCTGTCAGGACTGCAAAGAGCAGTGCCCAAAGATATCGCCTCCACTGCCCCCTGGCCCCTTCACACTGTCAGGGACAGATGGCTTCCTCGTGATTTCTATTATCTTATTCTCTCTCCTGATATTTGCCTTTCTTTTGTATCTCTTTGTCACTTGCTTGGTGAGGTCTCAGAAAAGAAAGGATGAAGAGAAAGGAAAGAGACAGAGGAAAGGCAAAGACAAGAACAGTAATGATGTAACCCAGCAGGTCATTGATCCCTCAGAGGTGATGTGTGCTGACAAGAACAGTTTGGCTGCTCATGCTTTCCTGAGCTCAGTGTTTCAGCGTTGGGGAACCATCATGGCCACCTATCCCCTCGTGGTTAGTTTCACCAAAGTATTCTCAGCATTATATAAACAGATTAACGTTCGATACACGATGGCCTTAAGAAAAATGGTTGTCAGCCAGATCATGAACACACGTCTCAGTTGTTAATATTTTATCTTCATTCAAGGTGCTGCTGCTTTCGGCTATAGTCGTGGCTGTTTTGGCTGCTGGCATCAAGTCCATTGAACTCACCACTGACCCAGTCGAGCTGTGGTCAGCTCCCAACAGCCGCGCCCGCCAGGAGAAAGACTTCCATGACACAAACTTTGGCCCCTTCTTCAGGACGAACCAGCTGATCTTGACAGCGCCAGGCAGAAAAGGCCACGAATACAACTCTCTGCTGTTTGGACGGCAGAACTTTAGCGGGCTTATAGCAAAAGAGCTCATCATTGAGCTACTGGAGCTCCAGACACGAATACAGGTAAAGAGTCCAAAATCAAAGTTAACTGTTGACAGTGTTTCTAAAAGCTCACTGTATGATTTTGATGCATTGATGTCTCTTCTATACTGTTTTTTAGAACATTAGTTTCTGGTCAGAGGACCTGAAACGAACAGCAAGTCTGAAGGATGTGTGTTACGCACCACTGAACCCATCTAACCCCTCCCTGACGGACTGTGCAGTCAACAGCTTGCCACAGTACTTCCAGAACAGCCTGGCCAATATTGAAGAAAAGGCAAACCAGACAGAGCTGGGAGTGACCCAAGAGGTGGACTGGAGAGACCATTTAATCTACTGTCTCAAGTAAGAATTCGTGAAATGGAATTTCAAATGAAACTGTGGAAAAAAACAGTGATTCATTCATCATCTCAGGAACTTTGACAAAACCTTCCCTTCTCTTCTCCCATCTCTTCTGAAGCTCTCCCATGTCCTTCCAAGACATCACTAATTTAAGTATGAGCTGCATGGCTGATTACGGAGCACCAGTCTTCCCCTTTCTGGCTGTGGGAGGCTACAAGAGTGAGTGACTTTCAGCACCACCTGTTAAATGTGAAATATTAGCTCAATAAACACAAAAAGCCAACTGAACATTGCACCTCTGGCTTTTCCCAGATGAGGACTACACCAACGCTGAGGCTTTAATTATGACCTTCTCCCTCAACAACTATCCTCGCACCGACGTCAAGTTCAAAGTGGCCATGCAGTGGGAGACAGAGTTTCTTCAAATCGTCCAGGAATACCAGAGAGACCCTAAGACCAACTTCACCTTTGCGTACATGGCAGAGGTACAGTAAAAATCTGTTACTGACCTTCTGTCCCAGCTTTTTTAAAGCACATGTTGAGTTGTCTCAGTTGGCCCCTAATCATTCTCTCCTCTTTGGTCTCCTCGTCTGTCTTCAGAGGTCTCTAGAGGATGAGATTAATCGGACGACAGCGGAGGATATCCCCATCTTTATGATCAGCTATGCTGTAATCTTTGTTTACATTGCTGTGGCACTGGGGGAGTACTCTTCATGGAAACGTATTGTGGTAAGACTTCAGAGATCTACCACTGTTCAACCATCTAAATTATTTGTATCCCTATCTGTACCATAGACTGTATAAAATATGGACGAGGTGTCCGTGACGTCACCCATAGGTTTCTGAAGAGCAAAAATGAAGCAAATCGTAGTGCGTAGCCATCTTGGTAGCCTACCTATGGGCCGGCTGAATGAACGCTATTGGCTGAAAAAAGCTGCTTTATACGAAATAATCAAACTAGCTACGGCTAACCAGCTAGGTTAAATGCTAAATATCGTTGCTAGCCAGCTAACCCCACGACGATCTCTTTCCCAAACTCAGTGACTAGAAGTAGCCGGGGTGACGCCCTTTAGACCATAAGTGGCTAGTTGTCAATCAAAGTGGCGCCACTTAGATTGACAGCTATGAATTGTGCTTAATGATGTATTTTGTATACTTTAAACGAACGCCTTATAAAAAAATTCGGCCCCCCCAGAGTTGTCATGGAGTAGAAAAACAGCTTATGAGACTAGAGCCATGTTTTGAACCAGGTTGTAAATATTTTTTTTTCTGTTGTAAAATCGGACATTTTAACATGGGGGTCAAATGTAATTGACTCTCTTCTGTGGCCTGCTCCAGTGGTTATTCGAGGAACTGCAGCTTTTTTGCACTTCGGCATTGGCTTCATTTTTCAACGCCGGAGGTTGCCGCTTGATCTGTACTCGCAGTGGGCGGGGCCTAGTCCGAAAGTGGGCGCGGCAATGGGTGGGGCTTAAATCGGTACATTATTTTAAGTCTGAAATTGATATGGAGTGGTCAGAAGTTGCTAATCTACTGTATTCAAAGTCTATATACAGTATATAAAGCTAAATTTGTAATGTTTATAATATTATATTTAATTTATGAATTAATTTAATTTAATTAATTATATTAATATAGGCTATTTTGTGTGATCAGCTTTATGTGTATAAGTGGTCTGCTTTATGGCTCAAACCTAGTCCAGACTAGTCAACAGTTATGGGATGGATTGCCATAAATTTTTGTCCAGTCATTCATGGTCCCCAGAGGATGAATCATGCTCACTTTGATCCCCTGACATTGCTGCCATGCTAAACTAAGATGGTGGACATTATACCTGCTAAAGCATGTCAGTGTGTTTTGTCACTTGGAGCATGTTAAGTACCATTGTGTCTAAGTACAGGTAGCATAACTGTATCCTGTTGGTCCTGTTAAGCTGTTACTACATAACTTGTTTTACTGTATGAAAGAGGTGTATAACATGTACCTTGGATACGATAAGCCTCCACCAAGAAAGTAAAATTGACGAAACAGTACCTATCACACGATAGATAAGGAGAAATTGCAGTGTGAGGGCTGCGTCAGCTGTATAACACTTATCTTTACGGTGAAGCGAGTACGCCTACTGGCCATGAAGATATACAGTAGAGAAGACATGACACAGCAAAAGATACACAGAAAAGGTTCATTAAGTTGAATGTCCATCTGGATTCTTACCTCTGCGTGCTGTAGGTGGACTCCAAGTTTCTGGTGGGTCTAGGTGGGATCCTGGTGGTCGGCTGTTCCGTCCTGGCCTCCATGGGCTTCTACTCCTGGATCGGCATCCCCTCCTCGCTGATCATTCTGCAGGTGGTGCCCTTCCTGGTGCTGGCTGTTGGAGCTGACAACATCTTCATCTTTGTTCTGGAGTACCAGGTGTGCATATTTCTGTGCACAATGAATGTGCAGTGTTGCTGATTTGGTAAGATTAGTATAAAATTTTAGCGATGCTACCCGACTGTTTCTCCCTTGCAGAGAGATGTGAGGAGGCCTGGAGAGAAGAGAGAGGAGCAGATTGGTCGTGTCCTTGGAAATGTAGCTCCCAGCATGCTCCTGTGCAGTCTCTCTGAGTCCATCTGCTTCTTTCTAGGTAGGAACTTCTCTTTTTAGTGCATATGTAACAGGCAACACTGACATAGTTAAAGAATTGACTGCAGTACCACTCTGCACACACAGTGTGTAAGAAGGGACCATTAACTTTCTATACAATTCTTTAATCTCTGCTTGTTTCTGTTCTTCTACCCAAGGGGCCCTGTCCACCATGCCGGCGGTGAAGACCTTCGCCCTGTATGCCGCCCTGGCCGTGCTCATGGACTTCATCCTCCAGATGACGGCCTTTGTAGCGCTGCTGTCCCTGGACGCTCGGCGCCAGGACAGCAACCGCTATGAGCTGCTCTGCTGTGTTAAAACTTCAGCCCAGCGTCCCAACAAGCCAAACGAAGGCTTCCTGCTGCCCTTCATGAGGAAATACTACGCCCCTGTCCTACTGCACAGCTACACCCGGATCATTGTGGTAAAGCTACTTCCCTAAGATCTAGTGAAACTAACATTCTCTCATAAAAACTTTCACTTGCCTATCAGGGTAGAGGTGTTTTAACTGGATATTTGCTGAGTGTGTTCTGGCCTGTGTTCTCTTCAGATGTTGGTTTTCATCTTCATGCTCTGTGGATCCTTATTCCTCATGTTTCATGTGACCGTGGGCCTGGATCAGGAGCTGGCGATGCCTAAGGTCAGTAAGCACCACTATATAAATATAAATGAAGGCCTGCACACTCGTCCTTCAGTGTAACCTGACAAAGATTATTCTGTTTTTGCTGCAGGGCTCTTACATGCTGAACTATTTCCATTACTTGTACACATACTTTGAAGTCGGAGTCCCTGTTTATTTTGTAACAACGAAGGGCTACAACTTCAGCACTAAGACAGGCATGAATGCAATCTGCTCCAGCGTGGGTTGCGATCTATTCTCAATGACCCAGAAGATCCAGTACGCCACCGAGTTCCCTGAACTGTGAGTTTGTTCATTTTCATAAACTTGATAACTTGATAACTTGCTCAGTTAAACTGGTTCCTCTATTCAGTATTGCGAAGAGCGGTTTCCTGACTTTGTCCTTCAAATCATTATTTTTCACTGACAGATCCTTGAACCTGCTGATATCGTAGAGGCAACCTCTTACATACTAGCCACCAGCCAATCAGATCAGTTAATGATAAACTCAGTTACATGAATTTCACTAAGCAGATAAAAGGTGCCTCTAACTGATTGTGCCTATAATTACTCTTCAAATGAGTAAATAGAATCATCCATTGCGTTATAGTTATGATCAGGCTAATTAAGAGGATTAAAACCAACAAAACATTTTTGACTGAGAAATAAAGTATCTTGCAGTATAGTATACTTGCATGTATAAATGCATAAATTAACCCGCTCGCGGTCTTGTATTACATTATCTCATGATCACTGTGACATTGAGGAAATTATGATTCACAGGACACCTTTGTTTCCTGGAGATAAGAAGGATTATGGCGATAGCTTATTGTTTGCATTATCAGTCGCTATGTTTGGAAAAACTGCAAAACTCTGCTGATGAAAGGGGAATTTTCAGGAATCACAGTATTGTATGAAAGTGAAACATGCAAGGCAGAGAAAAACACCGATGCTTGGTCAGAAGTGTGTTAAATTTATGGGAGGGGCTTAGTTTTTAGAGCTCGTTAAAATGAGCTTAAATGTTGTCCATTTGCTCTGATAACTTAAATGTTACTGTCAAAAGTTAAAAGAATAGTTTGACATTTGCATTCTTTCAAAAAACAAGGCTTGCTCTATATTTTCATATTGTCAGTGGCCTAAATCCCATGAAAAGACCAAACCAAAAATAACAAGTCAGTGTAGCCAAAATGCGATTTATCTTATTCCTCTGCGCTGCAGAGCTCCATTGTAAACTATTAAAGACACGTCAATGAGTCACACTGTTGCACTGGGTGATGTTTATTTTTTTGCGACAATAAATGTGGGCATTGTAGTTTATTTTGAATCCCACACACACCATCCTGCTGCTGTAAATAGTCAGTAGAACAACAAATGTGTGTTAATCCGAGTCTGAAAATAATCCACAGTGTGACCTGATTTGAAGACTCAGTCTCTGAACACTAGTGTTCGAACATGGACATTTATATTCTCACCTTCCTTTAACCCTCTGATGATCTGCAGATCCTACCTGGCCATTCCTGCTAACTCCTGGGTGGATGATTACATCGACTGGCTGAACCCCGAGACCAAATGTTGTAGTTTGTATGGGAATGGCACGTTCTGTCCTGCTAACCTAGGTGAGAATCTCTTCTGAGAAAACACCACGTTACATTCTTTACTGTGAGAATCATGATTAAAACACTTCTTTTATTAACGCCCACTCTGCTCCCCATGTCTGAATAGATGACGAAACCTGTAAACGGTGTGTGGGTTTTTCTCTTACCACGTTCAAACCCAGTGTGGAAGAATTCAAACGTCACCTCCCTGACTTCCTGGGTAACAGGCCTGACCTGAAGTGCCCCAAAGGGTGTGTATCGTAGCTGCACGCACACACAAACACACGACAACATGAAAAACAACATTCTCACTGCTCACTGTCTCTCTCAACAGCGGGCTTGGAGCTTACGACACGGCCGTGGTGAGAGATTCGAGCGGAGAAGTTATAGGTGAGTCGTCTTGAATCATCTTTTTTTTTTTCAGATTTCATGTTCTTCAGACAGAAATGGGACTCTCATCCTTTCCCTCCTGTGCTCCCAGCCTCCCGGTTCATGGCCTATCACACGACTTTAACCAACTCTCAGGAGTTCACTGCGGCGCTGTTGAAGGCCCGAGAGCTGGCCCACAACATCACCATGGGACTGAGGCAAATACCAGGCACCTCACCTGACTTCGAAGTCTTTCCGTACACGTATGTATTCTCATCTCCTTCATCGTATCTTGATTCACCTATAAAAGCTCGCTTCGTCATTATCGGCTTGGCGGTGGCCAGTAAACCCTGATCAGCGTGTCTCTTCCCTCCTTCTTCCAGGGTGACTAACGTGTTCTACGAGCAGTACCTGACCATCGTGCCGGAGGGGCTCTTCAACATCTCCCTGTGTCTGCTGCCGACCTTCGTGGTGTGCTGTCTGCTGCTGGGTTTGGATCTGCGCTCCGGCCTGCTCAACCTGATCACCATCATCATGATCGTCGTGGATACTGTCGGCGTCATGACCCTGTGGGGCATCGATTACAACGCAGTGGCTCTTATCAACCTGGTCACGGTAAGAACATGTTTAGCAGTGCTCCAACAATTCACAAACATATATATAATGTCTATAATATAAATATGAATATAATGCCTTGCATTACAAACTGGAGGTGTTGAGTTTGAAAGACTCCCCAGCATCTTTAATCAGGCTGCTACCATAGACTGTATAAAATATGGACGTAGTGTCCGTGACGTCACCTATAGGTTTCTGAAGAGCAAAAATGAAGCAAATCGTAGTGCGTAGCCATCTTGGTAGCCTACCTCCGGTTACTCCAAATATGAACAAAGAGGTGGAGCGAGGGCGGAGCTGAGGCGGGTCCTATGGGCCGGCTGAATGAACGCTATTGGCTGAAAAAAGGCGCTTTATTCGAAATAATCAAACTAGCTACGGCTAACCAGCTAGGTTAAATGCTAAATATCGTTGCTAGCCAGCTAACCCCACGACGATCTCTTTCCCAAACTCAGTGACTAGAATTAGCCGGGGTGACGCCCTTTAGGCCGTCAGTGGCTAGCTGTCAATCAAAGTGGCGCCACTTAGATTGACAGCTATGAATTGTGCATAATGATGTATGCTGTATATTTTAAACGAATGCCTTATAAAAAAATTCGCCCCCCCCCCAGAGTTGTCATGGAGTAGAAAAACAGCTTATGAGATTAGAGCCATGTTTTGAACCAGGCTGTAAATATATTTTTTTCTGTCATAAAATCAGACATTTTAACATGGGGCTCAAATGTAATTGACTCCCTTCTGCAGCCTGCTCTAGTGGTTATTCGAGGAACTGCAGCTTTTTTGCACTTCGGCATTGGCTTCATTTTTCAGCGCCGGAGGTTGCCGCTTGGCTGCTACCTAATAAAAGAAGCTGTCGAGTTGCATCATGGGTGATGAAGGATCCAGTGTTATTGGAGCTTGACCCATACTGGGGATCAAAAATCTGGATATTAAACAAAACAACAATCAGTGGTTCATTTCTGTGTGGTTTGCAGGCGGTGGGCATCTCCGTGGAGTTTGTGTCCCATATGACAAGATCCTTTGCTCTCAGCACTAAGCCGACACGTGTGCAACGAGCTATGGAGGCGACGGCCAACATGGGCAGCGCTGTAAGTGACTATGCGGCAATCGAGGCCAGATATTATTATATTGTAATCCACCTGCAGTAACAGATAAGTTACTATGTTTACTTTGAACCCTGTAGGTGTTTGCTGGTGTTGCCATGACCAACCTGCCCGGCATCATTGTGTTGGCGTTTGCCAAAGCGCAGCTCATCCAGATCTTCTTCTTCCGATTAAACCTGGTCATCACACTTTTGGGGCTGGCTCACGGACTCATATTCCTCCCTGTGCTGCTCAGCTACTTTGGTACGTACTTTAAAGGTGCTTGCATCACAGAGGTTTGAAGAGATCTTGTAACGTGGAATCATTTTTTTCACATCTTCCTGTTTCCTCTCCTCAGGTCCTGGTGTGAATAAAGCCGTGCTGCTGCAGCGCCAGCAGGACAAAGAAAAGGCCGAACGGGAGGTCGAGATGAAAAACAATATCAAACAAGTATACAATAACTTGAGCTACGAAGACAACGAGGTAAAACAGAAGCCACACTCAAACGTCGCCAGCAGATCTTCAAAAGTCACAGAAAACCCACGGGAGGAGAAAGAGGAGAGAAGCGACCAGTTCTGAGCAGCTGACAACAAAACTGTTTTCAAGCTCGAAATACCTCTGTAACAAACTGAGCAAGGGCTGACACAGAAAAGGACAGAGATAGCAAACAAAGAGTTGCTTATTAGGCTCCGTATGGAAATCATTAACTATGTACCTCAATCAGAAACGGACCAGCGGGACTGAAGACATGCAGTTGTGCAATATTACTGAGCAAAGCCAGAGTGGACCTTCCTGTCTCGACACGTGGGGAAGCAGCGACACTCGGCAAGATTTGTTGTTCAATTGTGGAATTATTAAACAGGACGGGAAGTCGGCAAATGTTCTTGAATTACTCATTTTGTTTTTTTTTTTTTTAAATAAATGTAATTATTTTGTATGTGTGACTATTTCTGTTTAGAGTGTTTCAGAGGAACTTACACTCCAACATTTCATATCATCACAGTTTTGATAGCAGGGTGGTGGCATTGCTGTAAAATGTGCAATCAGTGAAGAAATATTAAATGTATTTAAACACTTGGCAGTGTTATTTGAGTTATTTATAGTGCACACTAGATTCTGCATGTAATTAAATAATTTGTGCAGATTTTAACGTGGAAGCTTTTTTTTGGACCATTGCCTTCCAGCACCTACAAAGACTTCCAGCCAGGTGAGTGCTGACACTTTTATGCATTATTATTCATGAAATTATTTGCCTTGCAGAACTTTTCAACATCTCCATGCATCTGAATTTCTCTAAGAAGTATATGAAATGTCAGAAATACAGTATGTCAGGAGAAATACTGTTTACAAAAGCAAACAGATGAAGCCAGTGCACAGGTGCATTTTGTATTAAATAGAGTTAAAATGATGACAGAAAATGAGGAACTCCAACCCAGGACACAAGCTTATTTCTCTTTTCTGTAATTTGACAGTAAAATTTGAGCAATTTGGAGGTCAATGTGTCTACCTTTAGAAAGAGAGTGTTAAATAATTGTCAATATTCCTACATCTATTGCAGCTACATCACATGTCCATCCTGAGCCAACACTGTAAAAGTCAGAGCTTCTTCATTGTTTCTAGTTTCAGAAAGAACATTGAGTAAATTCAGATGTCAGTTATCAATTAAAAAAAATTAAATGTATGTCAAAATTGGGTATTTCAAATTTTGTTTTATTAACAATGCATCCCTTTGATAGGATTGTATGTTTCTTTAGGTCATCAATGCCCCCAAAAACATACTGTACACATTATACAAGGGAAACCACGATTCAGGCAAAAAAAAAAAAAAAATGAAAAGAAAATCTTTTTAAATTATAATACAGTCTTGAGGAAAAAATATAAATAACTTTTTTTCTTCTCTGGTTGAGCTCACTCTATGGTACAGACATATAATAAATAGATCGGATCTGACATCACTCAGCTGATCTATGAATCATCTCTCTATGAGTCCATTTGTGTAGCAGCATTATAGCAAAAAACAAGCCAATGGAAACAGAGATCCCCCGTTTCCCTTGAAACCTTTTACAAATCCTTTAGTCATCGCACTCCCCCCCCCCCAATCCATCTCAGCCAATGACAGACAGTGATATTGCATTGCGGAAACAGATTCAGGGGTTATTATATTCCTACAATGTAATGGCAGCATGTAATGGCAACCTATTTTTTCTTTTTTTAAGTTTTACAAGCAAGAAACACGTTAAGGTGACGTTACAACTTTGCCATGCTTGTTGCACATGCAGTGGAAGTGGAGCACAGAGGTAAGAAGGCATAGAGTCGGGCAGCTGCTGGGGCTTATGCAGGTTTCAGAAACGTCTGTGAGCAGAGTTTGGTACTAAATCTGTAAGGGATCGTTCTGCAGATAACTTGTACAGCCGGACATCTCTCCAAAGATCAAGCCGCCTCCTGAGAAGCTTACTAATAATGCAATGGCTGAAGTAAAACGTTAAAGGTCCTAAGCAAGTAAAGGATGGAATAAACTAGCATTAAATCACATGCTATTCTCCTCATGTACTGTGTAAGGGTGGCATACTGTATATAGTGCTTTAGAAAATACAATACTAGTGATGTTTGATTGTCTGAGATACAAGAAATAGAAAAGTAATTGGCTGTCTGTGCTGACAAGAGGCTACAGGTTGTAGGAAGTGGTGAGGCAAGAGAAGCGAAAGCACATATCTGGCTAGAAGAGCTCACAGGCCGGGGTGGGATGTGAAGCGGGAAGGCTCCGGATAAGATTTAAAAACAGCAGGACCCCTCTGTAGTGTTTTGTTTCATAAGGAGAAAAGAGCGCCGGGTCCGAGGAATCACTGGGTAGACACAACAACATGCCTTATTCATTTCATATCAGAAAAACACCACCTCTGGAAAGAGATAAAATGTTGAGAGAATTTTCTTCTTTTTTTTTCTTTTAAACACAACGTGAGTCTTTGTCTTAATGATCCAGCTTGTCCTTAAGCATTATGTTGATGTATTATTGAGTGTTGCTCGAGATTGCCAACCCATCTGAAAACAGTATTTGGTTAAACTGCTCCCCCTTTCTCCTGTTAAAAAATAAAAAGTCTGAGACAGCTTTAGGCGTGTCGGGTTAAATTTTGTTTACAGATGCCGACGTCCTTTGTTTCTAGCTGGTGTTTGCTAGAAGAAAGGCGAGCGACGACCTCCTCCTCCTCTTCCTTGGTCGTCTGTTTGGAGCAACAGAAACATGCCAGACGCCTCCCCATCCTTACAGCCATATGTTATATTCTCTCAGTCGTTCTTTCCGTGTGTGTAGGGCGGCAGGATCGGGGCTGTGCAGGGAACACGAGGGGGAGGATGATCAGGATTCTGCGGGGGGGTCAGTGTCCTCTTCAACAGGTTTTGGTAGCTTCGTCAGGATGGCCTCTGCTTCCTCATACATCTAGAAAAGAGGAGAGAAGAATGTAATACATGGGATAGTAAAGACAAAGATGTGGAGCTTCAGAAAACATGGTGTTCTGTCTTACTGGCATGAATTGCACGTCCTGGAAGAGTTCCTGTATGAATCGTCTCGAGGTCAGGCGAAACATACAGTGGGCTAAGAGGTGAGAAACCTCGGAGTACAGGCAGATGTCGTCAAACGCATAGGGAAACTTCTCCTTTATCCTGCAGGGAAAAAAAATGAACAGGACTTAAAAAAAAGAACTTTTGTGCTTCTGCAAATCACGAATCTCATGAAGTGCATGCAGATAAAGGAGGTGTGAGAGCTTTACGTCAGTAGTCCTGTTTCGTGGCCTTTGGTTCCTACAGAGGAGCTGAGGTTGATGATGAGGCGGAGAACCTCCTTCCTCAGCAAGACTCGAGAGGCAGGGCCGTCTTCTGATATCGCCTTCCCACCTAAATGACACGTAAGAATAAATATTCAGTGCAGGCCATAATAAATATAAAGATGTTAAAAAAATGTTTTGATAAAAATGTTTGTTTCTTTTTTTTTCTTATTTTGTTTCACTTTTTAATATATTCACTACACTGGTTATAAATCAAATTAAAACTGTTGGATTAAACTGTTTTAAATGTTTGGTAGAAGGTAATTAGTTACTATGTCTTGTGCATAGCTTTATTTATGTAAATGGAAAGGTACAGATTTATTTATATGGGTATATGGATGTGGGTATATAAGTACGTATATATGTATATGGGTATGTACAGATATGTACTTCTATATATTTAACTTAAAGCAAAAGAATGATGAAATCCTTTCCTTTATCTATTTATACATATGTATTTTTTTTTCTTCTTTCTTTTCTTTTCTTTTTTTCCTCTCTTTATTAATTCTGGTTATATGTTCTCTTATTTATTATTTATTTACCCAATTACTGATTGACCAAAGATATGTACATATATATATATATATATATATATATTGTATTTTATTTTTGTTTTATTTTTTTTTTTGCATTTGGAAAAAAGGAAAAAATTAAGTAATTATGTACCAGTTGTATGTAGGATGTATGATTATTACGCACAATAAAAATAAATTAAAAAAAAAAAAAAGAAAAGTGCCCTGAGATGAATTCTGTCGGTGGTATGTAAATAAAATTGAATTGAATTGAAACTCTCCAGCGAATCCAAACTAAAACTGAAAACGTCCATAAGTCAAATTTTTTTGCAGGAGAATCAAATGAGCTGTTTTTCTATTGACAGAACAGTATTGATCAGCCTCGTCACGAGGACGAGACCGACCTTCTTCCACAAACTCCCAGTCCAACCAATCGCGGCTCCCGCTGCCGTCTCTGACTCTAATCGAATTGTAACAGCAGCGATCATGAAAGCACGAGGCAGAAATGAAACGGTGCACGGAATCAGGTTTTTTCAGCCGAACAAAACGAGTNATCCCCCTTAGGGGAAATTTACTTGTCACAGCAGCAGTAACAAACAGTAAACAGTAACTCAAAAATAAATACCAGAAAGTGGCTAGTTAAAAAATAAGGCAGTAATAAAAAAAAAAACAAGAAACAATAAGTGGCATAGAGACAATAAAGTGACAAGTGAGGTAAAGTATTTACATTATGTTACATGTTTTCCTTGTCTTTGGCATCCATAAGTAATAGACATACTATATTCATATGAGAATAAGGATGATATAAATGCTATTGCACAGAAATTTCTATGTTATTGCACTGGAAAGATATTACATTATTTACAGTGTGCAGCAGAGAAGATGCAGAGAAAATGCAGTCATCACTTAAATGCAGTTGTCAACTATAATGAGGTGTTAAAGAGTCTTATTGCAGTTGGTATGAAGGACCTGCGGTAGCGCTCCTTCTTGCAGGGTGGGGGTCTCAGTCTGTTGCTGAAGGAGCTGCTATAAGCTCCCACAGTCTCATGCAGGGGGGGAGAGGGGTTGTCCATGATAGATGTCAGCTTGGCTAACATCCTCCTCTCACCCACCTCCTCAATGGAGTCCACAGAGCAGTCCATGACAGAACCAGCTCTCCTGACCAGTTTGTTCAGTCTCTTCCTGTCCCTCTCTGTGCTCCCCCCTCCCTAGATCATTGGTTATCTTCTGCGCTGCAGTGAAATCACATCTGTGTGAATGACTGAGTGTGGCCTCACCTGTGCGAGCGTGTGTGCTGTTGATCTGCGGCTGTGTGGGGTATCCCAGGACGATGGCTCCTACACAGTAGAGACAGTTTTCGTCGGCGTGATCCTGCAGTCCCGTCTCCTCGGAGCCCACCGTGTGGTTCTGGCTGTCGCCTCGGCACACGATCAGCTCGGAGATACTGAACTGCTGCTTCAGGATTGGGTGAGCAGGGCGATCACCTACAGAGGGAAAACACATGGTGAGCTCAAAGTTTTTTCCTCCTCGCATGTTTGTGATTTACTTATCAATAATCATAGAGTTGCATTCACCATCTCCGTCACCAAAGAGAAAGCGTTTCCGCTCTTCCGACGGTGGGCTGATCCTCTGCTGAAAGTAGGCGGAGTCTCGGATGTGGAACATATCGTTGATGTCCATGGGCAGTGCGAGGCCGATGTAGTCATCGTTACACCCGTAGGTGGCGCTGGAAACCATCGAGCGCACCGAGGAGCAGCGGTGCAGGGTGCTTTGGTTGATGGGACTGAGGAGTTCCTCTTTGTCCAGAGAGGCAAAGCTCAGAGCCTTCAGAAACCTAGGGAGGGCAAGAGGAGAGGTGCGTGAGAGGATCTGGGGGGAGAGACTGGGACAGAAAAGGAACGTGAGGAGTGCGTGAGAAAATGTTGGATAAAAACACAGAGACAGAGACTTAGTGAACAGAGAGTGAGAAGGAAGTTGGGATCACAATGTGCTGTAGCAAGCTAGCTACGGGTAAACTCACAGCAGAGGACCTGTGTGATCTCACTGCCTTAAAGCAACACCAAGTCCCTACAGGCAGCGTTTTAAAATACACTGAAGCACCAAAGGATCATCATAAAAAAATACTAATGAGAAGTTAAACAGATGCAGATGTTCAAATGCAAGGTACAAAAATGATGTGACCTTGGAAAAAAAAATCTGCACATTTTTAATATCAAACAATACAACTGTATGCGATTTCTTTCAATCAACAGAAACTTCATCAGCAAATCTTTTGCTGCATTTCTCTGTTTTTATATAACTGAATATGTTTGAGCTTCAGACAAAACAAAAAATTTAAAACTTCAGCTTGGCCTCTACAAACTTGTGACTTGTGAAGAGTTTTTTGTGTGAATCAAAAAACTACTCAGGCTGTTTAAATATGTCACTCTGGGCTCTGAAAATTGTGACACTTCTTGTTCGCTATTTTCTTTCCTTTCATAGACCAAATCATTACTAAATTAATCAAGAAATAAATTTACAGGTTATTTTTGGAATGTGATTTAAATGTTGTGCAAGACTCTTAATCACCTGTTTTTATCAATTAACAAGCAAAATACTTCACAGTCGGTGTGAAGAGTTTAATACAGTGTTTCTAATTAAAATCCATTTCACACTGCAACAAACACTAAAGCCACATCTATATTGTGGCACCTGTGTCTGCCTGTGTGCTGCCTGTAGGAGGGGTTACAGCTCTGAGAGGAGGGAACAATCGGCAACTGACCACACTGTCACACTACAGGGCTGCGGGAGTCAAAGCCATGGCTAAACAACTGGAGGCACTAAGCTGTGGTTGTTACTACAATGAAAGCAGCAGGGGCACATTTGTCTGGATCTGTGCTAGAAGCTACATCTCTACAGAGGAGGACGCTGGGTCGGTCCACCCACCGCGGGACGAGTGTTCTGGACAGCCTGTGGTACGGATTAAAGACGCTGGGTTCTGGACAGGTGTCCCTCCTATCTGATAACCTGACAGACAATTTGGACAAAAAACATTCTCACACCTGTCTTTGCCAGAGTAGACAGTAACCAAAACACTACCCCAGATACTGCTTAAAGTACAGCATCACACATCTTTCAGTCCAGGCAACAACAGACACATCATTCAAAACAAAGCAGACATTCATGTAGACAAAGAAGAAATAGACAGATTCAGTGTCAGCTTCCGATGGCCGTCTTACCTGCGAGGTGTTAATCTGGAGTCCAGGCTGCCGGTCTTCATCGTGATGGTGTCGGTGAACAGCACGTCTTTGGCTGGTGAGGCCAGCGCTTCACTGTGAGACAGAGACGGGTGTATCCTCTGCTGCTGCAGCCTCTTCAGTGTGGCGTAGCCCAGCGCGTCCCGTGGGCTGGTGTACATGAAGCTGCAGTCAGCCAGGCTCTTGATGGTGGTCACTGAAGGAGACTTGAGGGACTGAGCTCGGCGGGGCAGGGTGTGCGAGGAGCCGGGCGGTACCAGAGAGACAGTGGAGGACTTGGACGTGGACATGTGGTTGGTCTGAGCCTGGGGGGTGAGGGAGGAGAGGGTTTTGACAGTCTTGGCCGACACCACCGTGTTCAGGCTCACGCAGTCAGAGGAGTCCGGCTCGGGCTCGGGGTGTTCAGGGTTTCCAACGGTCTCCCTGGAGGGGCTGGAGCTCATGGAGCTGATGCCGCTGGTCGTGGTGTCCGTGTTAAAGCTCTGACTGCGGCTTTTGAACTGAGTACCTCCTCCACCTCCTCCGCCCCCTCCCACATTGCCTCCACTCGATGAGGAGCCGCCGTCTCCTGCCAGACGCTCTCGGCTGCTCTGCTCCCTCTCCCGGCTGGGGTGCTCCACGACCCCATGCCCTCCTAGACCACTGAGTCCGAGGCCTGAGCCCCCTCCCCTAGCCAGCCTGCCATCCACAAGCTGCTCCTCAGAGCCCCCCCTGGTCCCAACAAAGGACGTCTCTAGACTGACTGTGGGACTCTTCGGCATTCCCCTACCATTAAACACAGTGGTGAAGACGTCCCCCTGGTTCGGGCTGTAGACAGACGGCTCTGTCACTGTCCTGTTCCGCCTTATACTCCCAGTCTTGAGTTCAGTGGGAGTACGAGAGCCTGATGGGGTCTTGGGGTCACTGGTGGAGCGAAGCTTCTTGCTGGGGAGTGACAAGGAGTTGAGGAAGCGAGTGCGTACAAAGCGTGAGGAGGCCAGGATTGTGAAGGGGCTGCGGTCCTTCACCGGTTTGGAGTGTATATAGAAAGAGGGCTCGTCTGACTGGTCCAGAACATCACACTTTTCATCGTCCAGGATGTACATGTCTGACAGCACAAGGAGTGAATTAGAAACAACAATAATGTATACTTGCAATAAGTACACCAAAAATACCTGATACTTTACTAAAATGGTGAAACGTCATGAATAATGTTAGTCGAGTCTTAGTGACTGTCTACAAATGTAAATTAAGTCCGACGTACTTGGTTGAGACTCGCTCTCGCTGTTGTGACGTGAGCTGGTGGATTCAGAGTTCAGACTAAGCGTGCTCGGTACTGAGGAAAGTTCAGAGGTCAGCTGTGCGTCAACCTCTTCTGGAGTGACAGGCCACAGCGTCCTGCGACTGTGTCTGACTGCGTCCCAACCATACTGCTTCAGCACCTCATAGCCCTGCCTGGTCTTGGAGATCACACCCAGCACATAAACACATGTCCTGTGGACGGGAGAGGACGGTTAGTAAACATACTGAACATGTTAATTATATATAAAAAGTAAACTGTGAACATTGTGCTCCTGTAAGAAACAACATTTAGGTGCACAGGGACATGAAATCTAGATGAACATCAGTTTACAGTGATCTACTTCTTAGTAGGGATGAGCGAGTACACCACTATCTGTATCTGTATCTGTTTAACCATCTACATTATCTGTATCTGTACTCGGAGTGGGCGGGGCCTAAACCGAAAGTGAGTGCAGAAATGGGTGGGGATTAAAACTGTACATTATTTTAAGTCTGAAATTGATATGGATTGATCAGAAGTTGCTAATCTACTGTATTCAAAGCCTATATACAGTATATCTCAATAATATTTATACTATTATTTTCATGAACTGCAGAGAGAAAGTGTCAGATACTGCATGCAGCCACATACTATAAAAATATTAATATGCGCTAATTTGTATGCTCAGCTATATGTGTGTATGTGTATAAATGGTCTGTAAGACTGTTTATTTTTTAATGATCTGTGTGAACTTCATGATTCATGCAAACATCCAGTGATGGCAAACAGGGAAATAATATGTCAGCCTTGTTCACTGTATTCTTCTCAACAGCACCGCGTTCAGTACGAGCAAAGTTTTCCAACTGACTTCATATCACCAGCCAAACTAAGAGCAAGCAGACGGTAAAAAAAAAAAAAAAAAAAAAAAAAAAAAAAAAAAAAAAAAATCGGACCTGCGCGGAAGCATTGACCGACGCAACGTGAGCCGTTTTCAGCTCTGTCTTGTCATGCACCGCGCGTATGTTGGGAGAGACGTGCAGAGACCGGCAGAGACGTGTCTGTGTAGGGAGGGACGGGCGCTGTGTGTGACTGGCCAATCATAGAGCGCGAAGACAGTCAGTTACACAATGAGGATTTTCCTTCAGAACGAGCACAGATATTGACGGATTTTACTCGTATCATAATCGTATTCGTCCAAAATGCCAAAATGCTTTATCTGTGACGGATACTCGTCTGAAACGGCTCATCCCTACTTCTTAGACAATATTTGGTGAGCTTACCCTCGTACTGACAGCACCTCACAGTGCTGAGCCAACGCAAGGATGTCAGGAATGACATTCTCCTCCTGCAGGAGATTCAGACCCCAGTTTGAAGAGCCAATGTTGCCCTAAGAGGAAAAACAACACCAGAGCAATCTCTGTGTAACTATTAATAATACAGTGACAAGTAACTTGGGTGACATACATTGAGAGTAAGTGACACTGACCAGGGCCCAGAGAGCAGCCTTCAGCTGTTTAATGCCCTCCCAGGTGTCCAGCATCGGGGAGCGAACCGTGTAGCTGAGGTCAGGAACTACACTCTGGAGACAGAAAAAGACAGACATTAGGACGAAAGGCTGAATCTGAGTGAGCTGTGGAACGGCCGAGGAATGAGCTGACGTAGTTACCTGAGCCTCCAATAGATGACAGCCCGTCTTATCATGGACCAGCTGACCATACAAGTGCACAGGGAGATAGACATTTGGTCGTTGTAACCTGGAGACACAACCAGAGAAATTAGGAACGTGCTCCTCAGTGCAACCTGCGGCTCGTCAGGTGACGGCAAACTCCAGCTCCTCACCTTTGGTTGCTGCGTCTGACGTAGTTGTCTCCATCAACAGGTTTGCGGTAGGTTGTTAGTGCTTCGTTGAGCTGCTCCTCTATCAGATCCACATATTTCAGGTTGTATTCCTGGAATCAAAAAGGCATTTATGAGTAGAGTAACACACACACATACATACATATATTACTACAGGGACTGCAAATGAGAATGTATAATATTATCTAGCAATATCCTGATAATACCTTCTGCCATTTATCCAGCTGTTTGCTGACGTAGCCCCTCTCGTTGAGGTAGGAGAACCCTTTAGGAATGGACAGGAACCTAAACAGCAGAAACAAGAGTGCATTTAAGAAGGCATGTCATTGCTGCTGGACATGGTTAGCAGTGCTGTCATGGCAAACACCCACCTGAGGAGCAGCAGGAGGCCCTTGTCTCCCAGGTGGGACAGAGCTGGTTTCAGCTGGATTAGAGCGTGGAGGTTGGCCTGTGAAGCAGCACAACATACCAAGTCAGACAACAAGCTGCTGATAGATAAACAGCATCAACTCAATCTAACTTCCTTTCAACACATTAATATTTCAGCCTTCACTCGGCTCAAAGGAAGGAAGGATGCATCTAATCTGACAAACAGCTCTTCAGTTCTACTGGACTGACAGCACTCAATAAGTGTGTTTACAAGCAGTCACCTTGTCCTCACAGGCCTCGTCCAGGATGTCCAGGGCCTCCATGGACACGGCCTTGCTGTGGTCGTGGAGCTGTGTGACCAGCAGCTCCATGCCCCAGCTGCTGAAGAACTCCACGCTCGCACGCAGCAGCACGCGGAGGTGCTTCGTGGCATACAACCTACACGTCTGCTCAGTGAGACCAGAGAGAGGGGACGTTAGGATGACAGGTGCAGGAACAGGGCCGTGATTAGGAGTGGCTTTGCTGTGCAATCTTTTGGTAATAGATGGGTATTTGTGAGATTTAAACATATTTTTAAACTCTCTTTAAAGTCTCAAGCCAACTTCCTGTGACACCATTTACAACCGAGGTCCAGAGTGTGTCTTTGTAGCAATATAATTTTGTATCTTTAATGACTCTGTAATGTTGTGTCTAATGTGTTTTTTGTTTGTATGTCGAGCCCTCTGGGTGCTGTTATGTCTTACATCAGTAGCAGCAGTGAGGATCTTGGAGAGGATCACTCTGGCCAGACCGTCCCTGCTGTAGTCCAGTGTGGATACAGCAAGTTTCAGCACAGCGTCCTGGTTCTTCACAGAGCACAGATTCAGCAGGCTGCGCAAACAGAGAGTTGGCAGATCCTTAATAAACTTGAATTCATAAACACGTCTGTCATTCTCTGGGTATGTGAAAGCTAAGATGTGCAGTGACTTTGTTTTGTGTAGACTCACCACTGAAACAGGCCACATTTCTCCAGCAGTTTGACTCCCTGTGGATGTGCAGAGAGCGTCCCCAGGAAGAGGAAGTAGTGTTGGCTGAGTGTGGTGAGCAGGCCGTTACTCTGCAGACAGCGCTCAGGCTTCAGCCCTGAGGACGAGGACAGCCATGACACCATGTCCCTCACCAGGTCCTCCAGGTAACCCTGGCCATCCTGGTGACAGCGGGAAGAGGAGAGAACAAGAGGGAGAGGGAGAGAGAGAGACAGAGGCCAACAGGAGAGACAAGTGAGAAAATGACAAAAGCTAAAATGGGAATGTGCATTTTCGTGCATATATACATCTTACCTCATCTGAGTCCATGAGGAACTCAACAAACTGACAGCCGACCACAGTGAGCTGTCTGGCCTTTGAGTGATCCAACGCCAGCCCTGCGTACAACTTACTACTGGGCTTATAAAAGTACAGCAGCCTCCGCACAAACCTGCATCAAACAGAAAGCAAAGACATATTTAAAACAAGATGTCAAACTATTAAAAAGTCTTCATAACTTCTGATAATATGAAGAAGTCGTACTTGTGCATCTGTTCGTCTTTGTTGTTCCTGAGGTTTACATTTGGCCACTGGGAGAGAAACAACAACATTTAAACATTCGATGGGGAAAAAAACAATTGACAACTGAGTGTGTGGTGCGACAGGAGAAGAGCCTGACCTTAAGGATGGTGGCAATAAGCAACCAGTTCCACTCCAGGTTCTGTTTGTGGTTGAGAATGTGACTGTCTCTCAGGTTCATCATCAGTGCTTCTTCTGTGTCCTGAACACAATCACAGATAACAATGTCACAATATAGGAAAAAAAAACAAAAAAAACAAATACTAGCACAAATGCTAGCAGAAGGCAGCAACACTTAAAAAAGCTAGAATCTGAAAAACATGTTCAGATTTACCTTGATGACATAGATGTCCCTGTGGGAACGCGAGTGTGACTCTCTGCGGCTATGTGAAGACACAGACTTGCGGATGATGTGGTCCAGATAAAGACTGTGTGGTTTTAAACCTTTCTTCTTCTTCTCATGGAAACGCTTTAGATTGTTGACGGCTGCACTTGCTCGACTGGAACAACAATAAACACAAATGGGACGATTGGATTTCTTGAACATTGAAACAGACATTACATGGGTTATGTCCATAACTCACATCTGTCAAGTCAATTTAATTTTTATTCACATAGACTTGAACTGAGTTCTAC
Source organism: Centropyge bicolor (assembly GCA_037975185.1). Taxonomy (NCBI): domain Eukaryota; kingdom Metazoa; phylum Chordata; class Actinopteri; family Pomacanthidae; genus Centropyge; species Centropyge bicolor. The sequence goes on from JBBMOC010000084.1 coordinate 483,739, forward strand.
TGATCAGACTTTTTTTGAGAATAAGTCTATAAATAAATCCAGTTTATTGTGAGAGAATATATCCTGTAGATCTAGTAAATAAAGGTTAGGACTGAAAATGATTTTGTAGGGACAACAGACATGCATGTCTGAGTGTACTCACAGTCGTTTCTGCTGTGGGATGTCAAAGGAGGCTGCCATGTTGATGAGGGTGGGAAGGCAGTGCAGGTGGTGACTGTGGGAATGAGGAAGAATGGTGTTTGCCTAAACAAGAGAGGGGCGGGTGGAGGAAAATGGAAAAAAAAAAAAAGCATTTAGTATAACAACCCTGATGCCAAAGAAGTTAGGACACTGTGTAAAATGTAAATAAAACCAGAATGTTCATTTGCAGCACAGCTTTTTTTGTAGAATTACAATAATTCAGTCGTAGCAGGAAGCTTTTCTGAAAACACAAATCATCCAGACTGTCATGTTTATTTTGCAGTGACACACAAGCACAAACACTTCAGGCTAACTTCTTCTTTTGTGGGCTAGATTTCAGGATGCCAAACAACACTATAAATAAATAAAAATGTCAAAGACGTTTCCTGCATTTTATTGTTACCATGTGTAGAAGTTCTCCCAAGAGGATGGTGGCTCTGACAGCAAGCTGATCATCGCTACTGGTCACAACTTCAACAAGACCCTGTAGTGACGAAGACGATATGGATCAGCAACATTCAAAACCCGAAACCGCTGTACACAAATGTAATGCAAATGTGTGGTGTGGTAGGTAACAATCAGAGGAGCCACGATGTGTGAGGCCCCTAAAACAATCAAGTTAAATCTAATAAGAGACTCACCTCTAACAGCCCACTGGTGATGAAGGCAGACAAAACAAATGCCAGGTAGTTGTCCATCAGATCAGGCCTAATGAAGCAAACAGAAAAAAAACTCATTTCATGGATCATGTGAACACTGAGCTGACACTTTTGTTCATCTTATTCCATTTTTATTCTCTCATATCATCTCCCACCTAGAGCGGGCCCGATGGGGAAGGATGACTTTGGCCTCAGCAGCAATAAACCCATCAGACAGTCTCCAGGTGTCCTGGAACCTGGCAGGGTCTGAGGAAGACCAGAGCAAAGATTCACTAAGATATGAACTCACTGAGGCATTTTAGTGCAAAACTTTGGAGTATGCTTCTTGTCATGATCATTAAAGGGCCCCTTAGCCAAACCACAAACACCAAAGATGTTTTACTCACCAACACTAAGAAGAGCTTCCGTGAAGTCTTGAGTTACTATGGGCACAGGGAGCCTGAATATCTCATATAACACCTCCAACAAGCCTTTCTGTAGGGCAAATTACACAAGAGCAATCAGATACATTCACACTTGATACAACTCAAAAGAGTCCTTCTAATATCTCAGTGTTACTGTAGGAAAATACTTGAGTGTAGCCTTGTTTTTCTTTGAATCCACTGGAAACTGTGATAACATCTGAGTTGATCTATCTGTGCTGCGGCTGCCTTAGAGTGAATCTCACTCTGTGCTCTGATACTCTGACCCAAACCCGTCTTCATCTTAAAAAAAATAATCTGGCTCATGTCATCACTCTGTGTATTAGAGCAGCTCAAGCCATAGAACTTAGTGCTAACATAACAATAAGGCTGCAAAATGAAGAGTGATGGGACCAATAAAGTTTATTATTTGCCCCGAGACATTTGTTTGTCTGCAGCTGTTTGAATACTCACCCTAACTTCCATATTTGGTATGCAAAGTAAGCCAATTAAAGATTGGATTCCAGAATTTCCAGCCTTGCATAGGTTGATAATCCCTGAATAAAGAAAGAGATATTTGAGTTACATTCAACAGTAAAGCAAAGGTTATATAAAGCAAACTAATGTGTTTGCTTGGACTTCTGACTTAACCAGCTACATTTATCAAAGTCCTTACCAGACCAGGAGCGAAAGGCTGCCACTATGGCCATTCTACTTGACAAGAAACGGGACTCTCTGTCCTCCCTGTGAACGTGACACACACAGACATTAAAAAGAGGACACCATGTTCCATACACACAGCATCATTATGATCTCTGTACGGCACTTTTCACAGAACATTTAAAGCATTTCACAAAGGATCAAATATCAAAGAGAGTCAGGGAGAATCAATAAAAGATCTTTTTATGTAAAAGCAAATCTGTCAGAGTGATTTAAAGGATTATCATGACTTGCTTCACATCCTCAGGCAAGTCATGCTGGAGTCAAGCAGCCCTGATAACAAGGGTCAAATCACAAAAACACTACACAAAGCCTGGACTTTCTCAATGCATGGTGTTACCATTATAGCAACACAGCGAATGGTAAACAGAGGGAAATGTCAGAACACTATCTTTTTGTTTCTACTGTAACAGCGACACTCTTCATACCCCCCACACACACTCACTTGAGTTGCCCTTCAGCCGTGTCTGCGTTGTGGCGGTAGTGAAAATCTGTGAAAGGCGCGAGGATTTGCTGGAGGACCAAACACACACAAAAGATTGATGAGTATGAAACACAACAGACTTCAAGGCTCTTCATTAGGTCTTGAAAATTGAGTGGACACATTCTTAAATATTCCCACGAAACATCCTGCAGTGATAATTAACCTGCTTTAGATCTCATATGACGCCCATGTGGATATTATGACTGTGGTGATGAGATGCTTCTGTCCCAGGTGTCTGTTTACAGACAATGAGGCTTTAGAGAAATGCTGTAACTGATTACAGTAAGCTCCATGGGAAAGAGACGGGCAACCTACGGCTACTAATCCTGACTGGAATGACTCCCAGCACACTGTCTCATTTAGAAACAGCAGCTTCCCCTGAATTCACATCTGTGTGTGCGTACCTCCAGTTCCACGTCAACGCGCACGTACTGACGGGTACGTGGGTGGTTGAGTAGATGGAGAACGGTGGTGATGAGAGCTTCGTTGATGCGGCTCAGCTGACAGTCAATCACGCTCTTCAGGATGGTGCTGAGGCCTCCCCGTTTGGCCACCACCTCTGGGTTCTTCAGGGCTACAGAGGCAGCAACAAAGAAATATTAGAGGCTGTCACATTTCTTCATAACAAACCAGGTGTTATGCAAGGTCCACTAACTTCTAGTGGTCTCCTCACAAAGTTTGTGCAGAATTAAAGGTTGTCTTACATCCATGTTGTGTTGTGCACTCACCTAGCTCACACACGATGGCGATGGCTGCTCGGACCATGCGGTCTCTCTCCTGTAGACCATCGGTCCCCACAGCAATTAGAGAGTTTGCAATAGAGGTGGGGAAGAGCATCGCATTGACTGTGATAATCTAGAGAGTGAGGGAGGGGAGGAAAACATGAGTCATCAAACAAGTCCGGACAAACAGGAGCAGAAAAATGACTACAATGTCTTTTTTCTAGATCTCTAGAAAAAGATCAAATTTTGAAATACAAAAAAAAGGTAACTGGCTGCTTTCTGACCATCCCATATCTCAGAATGTAAGCAGTGATGACAGACATGGATTTTATAATAGGAGGCTTGTCTATATGTCATGGAATGAAAACAGGGCTTGTATTACTGCCTGGATGGCCGATAGTACTTCCCTGAAACCAGATCCTGACTCTATGTGTGTGTGTGTGTGCACATGAGTATGAGCGTGTATGTGTGAAGAGAGTTTACAGTAAACTACAGAAAGAGCTATAAATAGCCTCGCCTGCAGACCGTCCACACACTAACACTGCTGCTAACCCAGTGGTCTTTCTGGTGGCACTCTGCTGCCACTAAGGCAAATCATTGAGCATTACAACAATCTGACTGAATCAATCGGACAAAGAACGGCTGGGGAGGTATAAAAATAAAAAAGTCATATTATCTTACCTTTCTGACTAGTCTCAGAGCCTGAGTCCTCTCCCCCTCATTGCTCTGTTGGATGTCAATGCATCTAAACAAGCACACAAAAATAATTAGTCATGTCCTTTTCCTTTTTACCACAGCCAGCCAGCGAGAGAAAAATAAATGTGTCAGCAGGAGAAAAACAAATGTGACTGAAGCTTAACATTTCAAAGGAACTGGCAAACCTTTGAACAAATTAAGTGACGTTCATAAAAAGGAATATTCTTTGACAAAATGAGAAAAGTCAGACGGCACTTTTTCACCAGACCTCTGTGGTCATAGCAGGATCTCACCTGGCTACCAAATAGTCCACCTGTAGTCTGAGGACCTTCTGCAGCACGGTGGTGTCTCTAATGAGGTAGCGGAGCGACCGCAACCCTGCAGCACGCACTTCCTTAGCCTCATTGAGTAGAGCTAGCCGCAGACTGGGGGTTAAATAACAAACACTTTGATGAGTGCACAATTGTAAAAAGGACCTGATTTACTGAGACTTTACCAACTGTTGTTATTTCCTGCATTGTTTCATGAGCACAGTGATTTCTGATTCCTGCTGCTTTTTAATTAAAAACTCATCAAATTAATGTTCCAAATGCAAAACATCCCAATTGATCAGCCACAGGACCTGACTCACAAACAATCTCACTTTGCTGCATAAATAACAAGCCAATAAATTGGAAAGAGGGCACATTTTGATATAAAGAACATGATGTACAATCAGTAACTACTGGTTGTTGGCAACACTTACCAAATGATGATTTCTTCGTATGTAAACCCAAAGTTTTCCTCACGGTGGCTAATGCTGCATAGCAGCTATAAGACAGAGACAGGACAAAAAATAAACCAACTGGTTCATACAAGGACTGCGTTAACATGGCTTTGGTCAAGAACAGAAATGAGCTCAGAACAGGTGTTATGGTAGAACTAGGGCCCCTCAAGGTGTTCATCAAATAAGCAACTCCTAAATAGCATCATCCTTCACCTTAGAAGCTCACAGTTTAACAGTGTTTGAGTCAAAAAAAGCGTCGAACTGTGTGACCATCCAAACCAACAAACAGCACAACACTTCCCTGCAGGGTGCTGCCGGAGCCATGCAGGTGTGTTTGTTGTATTTTTCCACTTGTCTGTTACATGCTGACTTGTTTGGAGTAGGTGAATCGTGACTGAATGATGTTATGCTCACTGATGGTAGATGGAGGTTATAATTACAAAGCGTTGGGGCAACACATTCACAGGACCAGCAGTAGGTGTTGGCTTGTGTCACCTCCACCATTTGTTGTTTATGAGTGCGTGCGCTTGTACGAATATATGTGTTGGATATATGAAAATAGAGGGTGGTAACAGGAAGTAAGCAAAAGGTTGACTAATTCTGTTGTATTCTTTGACTATTTGCTCCTGTTTTCTGTATCCTACCAGGCCTGGCAATGAAACCTGTTTTTAGCATGAATTGCCACTTTTAGCAGTTCCCTCACCACAGGTCCTCCATCATTAACAGAGGCCCACACACAGCTGGTGTATACAAGATTCAAAACGTATGTACACAAAGGCAGTTCATTATAAAAACAATAAGTCTTCAGCAGCAGTCAACTGGCAGGCCTGGAAACTCATTACACGCACAAAGCAATGAGCTCCTTGGGCAAAGGATGCTGTGCCATTTTAGGGCTGCCACCTTTCCTGTGGGCACCCTGAGGCACCTTCATGCTACCAACACGTCAGTGCTACTCCATCACAGGAGTTCAGCATAGCCTTGCCTATCCTGATGCAGCACCAGCAGAGGAGGCGATGAGTTATTTAAACTGCCACTTTTTGTGTAAACGATTCCTCAAAACTTGATGCGAAACCCCTTCTCTCTCCTTCATCGGAAACGGCCGAGCAGATCAGGAGGAGAGATGGAGCAGGATGGGATGGGTGAACATGGTGAGTAGGGGGTTTTAAACCAGCTGTGATGTCAGAGCCCAAGCAGGCAGGAGGAGGGGAGAGGAGATGGGGAGAGGGGCATGTGACACTCTCCGGGGGGGATTAGGTCACCCTTACTGTCCTGGAACCCTTATAAGGAATCAGAGGCATGGTGCTCTAACAGACGTATACACACAGACACACAGACACACACACACACACACACACACACACACACACACACACACGTCATGGCTATTACCCTCCTGTCAGTTGTAAACAAGAGAGTTAGGCATACACACCACTCAGACCCACACTCAGCCTTCAGTCTGCTGCAGTGCCAGCTGCAGAAGGCCAACACTCATCGTCTGTTCGGCCACCAACGATTGGTGAAAATACATCCGTGACAGACAGTCAGACCGGGTTTAAGGCAGCGGGTTGCTCAGCAGAATGCAGCAAATGTCTAAGCAGGAATCAGTGGCTGAGGATGGTGAATGTGGGAATTATTCCTGCAAACTATGCAAGTATGTGTTGGCTGGAAGGCAGAAAAACACGCTGGAGAGGTCACTAGTCCATCACAGGGCTGACAGACCATGTCCACACTATGAAAAACAATAAGATCCAAAGCCACTGTTGACATGTGAAAATCACTTCCTTCTGCACTTGTTTTTAAAAAGTGTTGAAAGAGACTGAAAGTCCAACACAATCAGAGTTAAATCTCTACTTCTTCCTCCTTTCATTTGCAAATAATAAATCAGTGCATCACAGCTATTGGCTGCTGTTAGACGGGACAGACACAGCTCAAGTATTCAGCTTGGTCTCTGCTTTTTAAACCTTTGTTCTGATGACTCCTGTTATGGTTCAGTTACTTTACTGCCATGAGAACTTTGGATGTACATCGTTCGGTATGTACTTGGAAACCTTTGTAGTTCATGCACAAAAAGCTAACATTTAACCAGATGAACAGAATAAAGTTGGGATTTTTACAAACAAGAGTGTCTGAGGTTTATTAGAACAATAACCAGACATTACAAATCTCAGGTTTCAAAGTCAGTGGGCTGCTCTTGATGCACATTAGTTCAGAGAGCTTTCGCATCGCTAGAGCTCCTGTTACATTCACTGTCAGCGTCACAATGACAGGCACGGCTAGGCCTGCTGGCAGCAACACCCAAGAGAGGAGGATCAAGGAGAGGTCGGTGGTGACACTACAGAGGAGGGGGAGTACACCCAGTCAATCTTTACAGACATCTGAACAGTGAGTCAACCTTCTTGAAAGGCTGCATGTTTGTATTCACAGCTTCAGCAAGTTCTTCATCTTTAAAGAAATAATAACTTAGCAACTTTGGTACTTTCGCGAACTCAAATAACAATTGAAACACTGGGGTAAAAGCATCATAACTGGGCAGTGTTACCTTTATGAAGTTGTTCAGGTGGCCCAATTTTCGCATGTTACTAACTCCGTGCGGTTTGGCCACATTTTGAAGGATTTCACGGAAGTTTTCTGATGGTTCTGCAGGAAAAAGAAAAGGAAATACAATGTAACCAAGACAAGTATTAAGGCATATTGCCATAATATCAGTCGATGAACCGTAATTGAGATGTTGCAGGAAGGAAGTTGGTTTAGCTGGTCAAACTAATTTTGTGTGTACACTCAAAACAAGGTCTAGACAGTAAAAGCAGGACTCGAGCTGGGAAGTGCTTTTTGTTTTCAGTTCCTTTCTACAACTGTGATATTCTTCACAAAAGACAGATGGATTTTAGAACAGTATTCTCTTGGCAAGAATCAGCACCTTAACAGAAGTTTACTTTACATGGGAACCAGTTCCAGATACTGCATTTAACAGAAAGAATATAAATACACCACATTAATTCACTGCATTCAATATTTTTTCCTCTGTAACAGAATTTGTCAGAGGATCAGCCAGTTTACATTTAAGACAAAACTATAATTTAAATGCATGAAAAGACAATTAAGAACTTCAAAATATTGGACTACTGCAAACTGCTTTGCAATCACTGGACTTAATCTGCTTATATGAGTACAAAATGTCCAAATGTTCTTTTATAGACAAGAGAAAAATAAACTAAAGGGTGAACTCTGCAACCAGAAATCTTGCAAATTGATTTGGGCTGGTGTGAGCATGTGTCCCATATAAGAATATGTATGCAATAAAAACAGTTGACATAAACTTTGCATAACAATGTTTTGCTTGTTATTCTCAAACCCTTGGGGGCAGACAGGGTTTAGTCTTCAGTTTTAGGATGTGAAGTACACAGCCTGACCTGGAACGAACCACTGACAACCATCATACACATATTAGATTTTCACTGCAAATCCCTGATGCTCACAGATGAACTGCAGCCCACCTTTAATGCAGGGGGCTCGAATCCTGCCAATGAGGCGAAAATGCTCTTTGGCCTTTTGTGCAGCTCTCATCTGTCATTTCAGGTGCAAAACATCCTCTGTAATAAAAGGGCCAGAGAAGTGCTGGTCCATGTAAACAAACTGTTCTGCTGTGCTGCTTCTGGAGGAGTAAATCTGAGCAGACTGCAGCTGTGTATCAATGCCACAGGAAAAAAACAGCCTGCGCACCCTGAGCTGCCTAAATGCTCCTCAGCTAACAACCCTGAAACCCTATTTCTCACACAGCCGGCGATGACCGATGCATGACTACAGCACTTATGGTCGGTTGGCTAAATAACAGGCTATCTTGCCCACTCACACCAATCACAACAACAGAGCGTCGTCATGGCTGGTTAGCCCTGGCAGCTAGCTATCGCTAACTCAGCTAGTTAGTTAGCTCGCTAGCGCCTGTTATTATGATATCGCTAGCAATGTTATTAGACGACACAGAGGAGGAAAACTGACTACATGACAGCAGCAGTGGCAGGACAAGTGCACCGACAAACTGGGTTTTCACTTCTCGGGGCTCGTGTTTGCAGAAAAGCTCCTCATCCATTTTGAACAATAATCGCTTTCAGGGTGATGTGATGAAGCTTACCTCTGCTCAGATCCAGCGGTACGTTTTCTTCCCCGCTGTCATTCCGACCTGTCAAAAACACACACAGCCGACATGTTGAGGAATCACTCCGGGGCCATCAGGTGCCTCAGAAATTCTATTTTTGCAATATCCCGCTATTGCAGCCATCAGTGAAACGAGTTTTACACGCTTACCTCGCATCCGAAGACTCCGGATAGGACGGCCGCGGAAGCTGGCCGCCATGTTTCCAGGAACATACACAACACCGGAAACTTCGCGGCGTCTCGCGAGAAGACAGAGAGGCAGACCGGGGGGTTTGTCGCGACAGCAGACCTGAGATCAGCTGGATCCTCCTTAATCCCCCTCTAATCTTATCAGGGATGAAAACATACATCTGACCTGGCGGCAGTATTATGGGTCTGTGAAGAGGAGCTATTTATGGATGGATGAAACAGTATCATTTAAAATATAGTAATAATAAACCTAGAGGTGAAAATGGGTTCAGAATTCATTTCACCACACCCAAACTTGAACTCAAAGATCTTTATTGTTGATCAAAAAAGCCACAATAATTCTCAGAGCAAATGTATGAATCAGTAATGAATAAATCATGCCAATGTATTGATCAATATGTTAATAACAAGTTGCTTAAACAAACATTTTTACAACATACATTTTTTGCAGATCAAACAATTTATGAAGATAAACAGAATTGATCAATACTGTATTTGTAAAAGCATGTAACCAATGCAAATTATATTCACCAATATCATGTATTAATCATAAATGGATATATTCCAGTATCAAGCATGCTCTTTGATCATCCATCAACACTGTACAAACATACTGATATTTGTTGCAAAGAAATGATCCAGGATTCTGATCTGTGCTCTTCACATAGTCACGTTTCCATATGTCTGTTCTGTAGAAAATAGAAAACTGTTAAGGCAGTTATTTTACATTAATCCGAATGAATGAGACGAACATTGTGTAAACTGTAAAATATACTCTATTACAAGTAAAAGTCCTGCATTCAAAATCTTTGCTATGTAAAAGTACATAATTTATATCAGTTGGATGTATGTGCTTACTTTTTAATGTACATTTTCTATGAATATGAACTAGTAACATCCAGAAAATATGCAGTGCAATAAAAATTCCAATATATCCCTCCATCACAACTGTACTCAAAAAATGTACTCTAAGTTATTGAAACATACCTTCTATGACGTTAGCATAAATATCACACCTGTGTAAAGAAACAATCAGACCTCTCAGATACTACATATTACACTGTCTATGAGATATTAACATACAGATCACAATGTGCAACAGTTACATGTCATTGTCTATTTGTATAGAGTTACAGTTAAAAAAAAAACATTGTAAGAATTTCACTCTCTCGCTACCTCACAAAATGTAGGTGAAAATATTCTGACATGACTATTGACATTATTACCCATGAAAAGGCAGTGGAGGACTCTGGGAATCAACATCCTCATAAACATCATCTGTGGGCGAAGAGACAGTTCATGTTTAGTATGTAATGATGGCATGACCTTCACAGCAGTTTGTATGGACAGTAAGTGGCAAAAATATTTACCTTCATCTGTGTTTGGCTGTGGCAGAGGAGAAACTCTGATGGGAAAAGAGAGAAAGCATGTTAAAGCAGACCTGCAGGTTGTATATTTAGAAGCTTTGAGTAAAGTTCATGGACAAGAAATCATAAACATTTGAAAAAAGGGTTGTCTTAACAGTAACTGTGCACATTAAAAGAATCAAAAGGGTTGCATTTGTAGAAATATATTATGTTAGATTAAATTAGTTTACAAGGTTTCTGTTGCAACACCAGCATTGCAGCACTTTATGATAGTTGCAATAATCATTTGACCACTAGGTGGCACCCATACATAATCCACACTGTCAAATTTATGAACGATTTTAACAAATAAAAGTGACACTACTTTAATAAACTGTAGTAAATACTAAAATATTTCTGTAGAGAGTGTTTTTTTTATATTAATTTTACATAACACATCATTGCATCAAAGAAAGTAACTTTCAGTTTTTGGTTAAACACTGACCTCTACTGTCTCTACTCCATCTTTTAAATTAAATGTACCCTCTGCAATTTCTAAATGACTGACTAAATCTGAGCCATGTGTTCAAAACATATACAGAGGTACAACCTTGTGTCTGCATTATCCACATTGTTGTAAACATCATTATCTTCAGCTGTTTCATGAAGAAAGAAAAAAAATACAGTGAGTGAGTAGAGAGCTGTCTATTATATTGTCATATTTAACCAAATTAATTAAAGTCACAAACGACAATATAAAAACAACTTACAAATTGAGAAATGAGACTCATCCTTCTCCTCTTTTAAATCATCACGTCCTGCATTCACCAACTCAGTCTTCACGTGTTCATCTGACAGAATATATGACCATATATCAGTAGACATGTGTTTGTGCACATATCATCCCCATCACCCTCTCGTCTTTACCTTCATAATGTCTGTTAAAGTAGCCCTCTGTGTTCCTGACCAGCCATTTCCCCTGTGGTTTACCTGTAACGTGGACAACCTCGACAATCTCACCTTGACTCAAAGACATGTCATTAGTTGTCTTCCCCTTCTTGATTAACGGAGCAGATCCTTTCATCTGGTTGAGGATAAGAAGATGTCAGTCATTTTTACTTGATCTCTGTCATTAAGGTGATTTGCTCTGCAGAATGCATGAATTTACATACACATATACTGGCGTCACAGTGGTAGTGGATCCAGATGTTTTGTGCTTTTACCTTGACCTTCTCTGCCTTTTGTGCCTTCTTCTCTTTCTTCTCCTCTTTTTTAGTTTTCTTGTTTTCCTTTTTCATTTTCTTCTCTTTGACTTTCTGTTGTTTCTTCTCTTTCTTCTCCTCTTTTTTAGTTTTCTTGTTTTTCATTTTCTTCTCTTTGATGGTTCCTCTCGGCTCCTGACGATCATAGTTATCATTGCATCAAACCTTTATGAAGGCACCATTTTGGTTGCAAATATAAAGTTTATGCAAGAACTTACTGTCTGTTTCTCCTCTGTGACTTTGCCATGGCTTCTATCGTCTTTTCTGCTTTTACTTCCTTGATTTTTTTTACATTTCTGTGCTTGTTCCATCCTTTGGAAAGATATCACATCTGCCTGTAGAGACAAAAGAGACCTAACTGATGGACACAGTCAATTTAGGTATTATTTCCTCATTGCACCAATCACCTTGAGCTTCTGCAGCAATTTAACAACGACAGCACGAACAGATTACCTCTGTCTTCTTTGGATGATCTGTGAAGACAATGCAACAAGTAATTCAGAAATCTTCTCTCTCAATATTACACTGAGCACCTGACTGATCAAAATAATGTTGGATTTATTCATTTAATGATACAAACACCACCTTCACTGGGGAGCGGTGGAGGCTTCATGACGCTGACATCATCATAGTTCTCATCTTCATCCACTTGTTGACTCCTTGATTATAGTCAGAAAGAGGTTTTGTCAGTTCAAACACATCATGGGCAGACTGGGGTAGACTTTGTCTTTGCAGTCGTGCGTAACTGAAGTCCCATTTCTAGCTATTGTCAAGATCAGTGAGGATCAGACAAACAGCTTCCTGTGAGAACTGTGAAGCCTGAATCCACTGTAGATCAGTTTGACGAATAACCAAGGACTTAACATCTACACTGTGTATCAGCATGGGTCATTATGTTAGCAAGTTCCCTGTGTTGGAGTTTGCTAAAAAGCAGCAGCTCTACAATATAGACACTTACAAAGCAGCTGCATGGTTGGATGATGGACACAAGCGTAGAGGTGGAGGAGCAACAGGACGAGGTATCTTCATTCCTGCTGCTGTAACACAAAAACACCATCTTTAATTTAACCCTCGATTCATCACATTCAGATACTGTATATGTAACTATATACTATGTATTATTATTATAGTACTGTAGTACCATATTACTAGATTATATTTACCATAATGCACTATAGTATTAGCATTACCACTGCTGCTATTGTACCTTGTACACACTCAGGTATACACATTCAAACTTCTGTTATCTCTACTGCCTAATTTATTGTGTCTATTCTTAGATTTTTTCTACTTTATATTCTACTTTATATTTTGTATTCTAAACAGTGCAATATAGGAGAAACGATGGAGATGTCAATTTCCCCGAGGGAACCTCCCAAAGGGATTAATAAAGTACTCTGTCTGTCTGTCTGTTTTCATTTGTTAACATTATAGTATGTGAAGTGACAATAACCTTATGTGGGAATTAGGATTTTTGCATTTAAAGCTGTTTCTCACCATCATTCAAAAATCTCATGTTCCTTCTAAATCGCTGAAGGTCAACTCTTGGGGGTCTGTTAGGCTTGGGAGGAGGGTTTCCCACAACAAGCACTGCAGAGAAGCTCTTAGGAACAGGGGGCTCCACGCTCTGCCTTTGGACTTCACTCTGGGTTCCACATGTTCGCATATAATTAGGTTTGTGCCTCTCTGGAAGTTTAGGGGGTTTCATACTGATGGTGTTTTCCATTCTATTCTCACTGTCAGTCAGACGTTGCTCTCTGGTCGCCCTGCTTTGCTGAGCCAGAGATGGTTTGGTCCTCTGGTGCACTTTGACAAGTGATGGCACACTGGATTCCTGGGTTGCTGGTTTCAGAATTGTGGTAGACTCCAGTCTTCTATAATTAATCCATGCTGGCTTGGCTGAAGCAAAAGAGACACTGGTCTCGCTGAAAGCATCAGTATTTGCTTTCAGTGCATATTTCATGACCACATTTTTCGGATAAGAAGCCGAAAACGATGCAGAGGAATTCCTGCCTGTCTGTGTTTCAGCAGGTTTGAATGAGTGCACTCGGAGTGACGACGGCTTCACATTTTGAGCAGATGGGAATCTTCTCTCAAAGACGTTCTGAGGAGCGTGAGAACTTCTGGTTGTGTAGGGGGCACCTGATGAATTCCTCTCCAAGGCAGCTATTCTTTCTTGAACAGAGGCTGCAGAGCACATCTTTTGTCGCAGCGCTAGTTTATAGGAAGCATCTGACACACAGCTGCGACTTATGTTGAACTGAGCCATGAGTCCACAGCTGTATGACTGTCTTCTATATAGAGAGGAAAATAGAAGATAAGGTAAGATAACTTTTATTGATCCCCCTTAGGGGAAATTTACTTGTCACAGCAGCAGTAACAAACAGTAAACAGTAACTCAAAAATAAATACCAGTAAGTGGCTAATTAAGAAATAAGGCAGTAATAATAAAAAAAAAAACAAGAAACAATAAGTGGCATAGGACAATAAAGTGACAAGTGAGGTAAAGTATTTGCACTATGTTACATGTTTTCCTTGTCTTTGGCATCCAGAAGTAATAGACATTCTATATTCATATGAGAATAAGGATGCTATAAATGCTATTGCACAGAAATTTCTATGTTATTGCACTGAAAAGATATTACATTATTTACAGTGTGCAGCAGAGAAGATGCAGATAAAATGCAGTCAATACTTAAATGCAGTTATTAACTATAATGAGGTGTTAAAGAGTCTTACTGCAGTTGCAGTAGAATGAAAATCTTTGCTTTCACCTTTTAATTTTGCCAGTGAAAGAAAAAAGACAGAGATTACTCTGTAACAAGTATGAACATAAACAGCATTACCTGCAGACTTCAGGAAGCAAAACAATGAGAACTATGAAACAAGATGTCACAAATATCATCAGTTGCTTGAAAAAAATGTTGGTAACCACTCACCTGATCTAAGTGCTGTGTGTGTCTGTGTGGCCAGTGACTGTGATGCAGCTGTTCAATAAAGAAAGATGCTCCACCTATAAAAGAAACGTGTGACTGAGTGGAAATAGGCAGGACTGTAAAATCCACCAACCCATCTGTTCATTAGGATGTCAAATAAAAACACTACGTATTTTAGACACATAACAAATTCAAGATTTAAATATGAATGATTCAAGTTTATCGTGACATAAACTTTGATAATAGATAGTTTGAGTATTTATCTTGAAAATGTACAAAGTTTTGACATTTATCCAGAGAAATGATCATCAAGAAAGACAAACTGTAACAGAAATGTTAATATAGATATATGTAAAATATAGATGCATAAAAGTACTGAGTCCATACAGTAAGTTTTGGAATTTGGAGACTGGAAGCTTTGTACTGAGAGGAGGAATTTGAACATAATATGAAAGCGTCAGTACAGGTCTTGCCAGATGTTTTTTCAACTTAAATTTATTGAGAAATTAAAAAAACAACTTGGAATATAAGTATGCATTCATTTTTATATATTTCATCATGTTATTTTTGAAAACCCAATACATTCACTAAAGGATTTTTTGGTGTTTTTTGCCTTCAGACGATCCTCATGTGGATAAAAACTGTCATTTAATTTATCCAAAAATAGTTTTTAAAAAAGTGTGATACTGAGGCCTTGTCTTTTATCTGTTGTACCTTGTCAATTATAACCACAATATGTGATGGGTGTAGGAGGAAACATCAAGTCACTTTGCACCATTGCGAGTTCTTATCTCTGATGTTCACAGGAGGGGCCTGTGTGACAAAGACGTGGTAATTAGCAACTGGGAACACACTTTCTGTTTGCATGTTGTTAGAGTCTGATATAAAGTCAGAGTTTGTATTGTTGGCAGTCAAACACAACCTTCTACAATAAACACACTAATAAACAGTAGACATAAATTAAAGAGTTAAAAGCCAGATGCCAGCATCAACATAAATCTTTATTTCAGTCTCAGCCTATATGTGAAATCCCAATATTCCATCTTGTATGTTGAGATTCTTTTCTTTTTAAACGTTCCTCTTAATCAGGACTCTTTCCAGTGAGTGTGACTGCCGACAGCAGAGCATCAATGTCCTGTATGGCTCTGGATGTTCTCTGAAGAGCTCCTGTGATGCTGTCCTCATTCACGGCTTCACGAGTCAGCTCTTCTGAAGAGCTGCCTTCCAGTTCTTTACATTGTTTCTCACTTCTCAGCTGATGGTTGTTCTCTAACAGAACTGGGCACAGGATGTTAAAGAGCACACACAATCCTCCTCAGCATTGTCTATATGCAATGACAGTACAAGAAACCAGCTGAAAATATATGATATCCACAGTTCAGCATCTCAGGGTTTAAGGATACAGTTGAATCGTTTGATCTTCTCCAGTTCTGTTGCTACAAGATCGGACCTAAAATGAATGGAAAGAGTTATTATATAAAACAAGCTGACAACACAGTGTTCAGCTTTCTGTGATACCAAAGGAGCGATCAGAGAAATACAACTCACCGACATTCAACTGTCTGTGTGACATTCACATGCTGCTCAACAGATACAGGATTGGACACGTTTTCTTCAATCATCGCTGGTTGAGAAAAGTGTCTGCCCTGGAAAACAAATTACAATCACTTCATCAATACTGTGTAAATACTGCAGATGTCAACAGTTGTAGTCGTATCATCAGATTCTATTTCTTCGACCTCTTGCAAGCAGCTGGGAGTGGCAGAGAGCTTCAGTGATTGCTTGGCCTCGTTGTAGCAGGTGAGGATCCTGTGGAGCAGCGACGCGATGGTCAGGGACTGATGAAATAAAGTCATCACTTTCCTCAGACTGTGATGAAGCAGCGACTTACCTGCCTGCACGACTCACAATAGAGCGTATAGAGTACAGCTGTCCGGGTACGTCAGGTGGAAGATTGTTCAGATGGTACGTTACCTCTTTCACCTGCCAGATAAACACAATCAGTTCATTAGCTATTTTGCATTTAGACAAAGATCCAAATAGGTTCATTCTTGACTCGCGTTACATTTTTGCTTCAGTGCTATTTTACATATAGTAGATTAGACAGTTTCTGATGAGATACTGAAATGTACCCCTCCTGACAGGAGCTCAGGTTTGTGATGGGTAAAATAAGTGTTGAGGACGCCGTTAGAACGGATGACTGATCCATCTCCTGGAGAAACCTCTACGACTGAGACAGCCCCACTCAGTATCCTACAGAGGACACATGCATGTAAACACACAGTTAGCATGTATTGTATATATGATAACTACTTCTTCTTTTAAAATAAGAAAGGTTAAGGTAGACACTAACTGTTTCCTTTTCTGGTGCAATATCTTTTTCTTTTCTCTCATGTTTGAAGCCTGCAAACCTACCTGTATGTGACTCCATGACACCACATCACTTTTACCGGCTCTGTCGGAAGATCTTGGTCTGAATGTTCTTTTTTGTCCAGGGGGTCTTTAACTTTCCACCTTAAATACACGAGTAAGGAGGGTTACATCGGTCAATAAAGCCTGTTACATAGTGCTCTACGTGTCTGTTATTTTATTGAAACTGACTGATCATTAAACCTGTGCCAGTGAGGTGATGGGCATGTGAGGGGCAGCGCCTGAGGAAGGTGAGATCTTCTTACTTCATCAGATAAGTCTGACATGTTTATTCTCCTGTGATCCTGCCTGGCACCTTCAGTTTGAGAGAGACGAGCCGTCCACAGATGGCGAGCCAAGGAGAGAGGGTAGCACCAGATGGGGGCAACAGTGCAGCAGGAATGATGCTGGACCACTGTGGTGGATTGGTACATCCCCTCTGGCTGAGACAGGAAGAGAAGGGAGGGACTATATTTAATCAAAGCTCTGATATAAGCACAGAAATATTAGTGAGAAACTTTACCTTTGGCTGTGCGCTGCTGGTAACCCGTGGAGAGCAAGACCTTGATCTAATCGACTCATTCCTTCTGCTTCCTCTTCCCTGATGAACTTCTTTGGTCTCATCATTGGTGGTCTGACAGATCAGAGGACCTGGGCTGCTGTCAGAGTCTCTGCTGAAGCCCTGCGTGTTGTGGTTCTGATTCTGAGTCCGACTGAGGCTGCATGTGAACTCGACAGAGAATTCTTCACCCGAGGGCGACAGCATCAACGCAGCTCGTCCCTCCTCCGACCTGATGACCGTCTCGCCTCCAGGTCCGAGCTCAGCATCACAAGAAGATGCCTCAGGCCACTGCACGTCTGAATCAATGCTGACAAAAGGCTGCAGGAGGAAAAAATCCAGATACTGACATCATTACTAAAACATGATTTGAAGGTCTCATAGCGGGCTGGGAGAAAGCTCTTGGTACCTTCTTGCAGTCAGCAGGGATGAGTTCCTCTGGCAGATACGGTCGACTAGCATATTTATTTCTGAATGTCAACGCAGCCACCATCAACTCCTATAAAATAACATCAATCAATCTACTTTGAATGCTGCAAACTGTGTACTTTTATTCCTGCAAACCACAGCCTGTAGCCAGTGGTGGATAGTATGCTTACTTTACTTAAGTACAATTTTGAGGTACTTCTTCGTTACTTGGGTACTTATCCTCATTATCTGGAGACAAATGTACTTTACACTTGACTACATGTATATGACTTTTTACTTTGCAGATTTAATACAAAATATAAATCAAGTACTTAATATTGTTCTACTGTTACAGGTTAGTCTACATTAGATTATTGACAATTTGTCATTATTGCATCTCTAATTATAATCCAGTAAAATAAAATAGACATAATATGTACTCTGACCTTTGGCACTGTCAGCACATTATGATGCTCATACGTGTATTATTACTTTAGTAACATCTTTTATTTGTAAAAGAGTACTTCTACACAGTCTTACTACTTTTACTTCAGATCTGAGTACTTCTTCCACCACTGCGTGTAGACCCAGTTTGAGCCTCTTGAAACACACAGTCTGCACAAACAGCAGCTTTAAAGAGATGCTTCAAGTTCAGACCTGGTAGGAGCTGATGGTGAACCTGGTTCTCTGTCGGACTCTCTCATGTCCTGATGAGGAGTCTTTCACCAGCAGGAACTCACACCCGCACGGCGACAGCTGGACCTGGGCTCCGTTTCCGTAACGAACATCCACTGACTCGTCCTCATACATGATCATCAAACTGACACCGGCTTTCGTTTCCATCGTTAAACCTGAAAATCTGATCAAACTTTTTCTCATTTATTGACGCGCCGAAACTCAAAACACACTGACGCGTCAGGCAACGTCATCAACTGGGGACGTTCGTTATTGTCAGACCGGAAGTGCCATTATTAGCATTAACGACATTATTAACAAATATAAGTAATTGTTTTATACCGTTTTTGATAATTACACATAGTATAACATGGTGTGTAACTTTACAGTCAAGCACATAAAACAAACGCAAAAACAGAACAGAACCCAGAGATACATTAGATACAGAGAACATTTTACAAGTATTTACATTACATTACATTACATACTAGAAAAATAATAATCCTTAGCTACCAAATTTACATTCATACATCCGTATATAATCTGGCCATTTATTAAGAAATATAAAATATTTGCTTATGTCTTAGCTCTCAAAATTAAAGATACCTAAGAAGCAAGTGTTTTTAAATATTATTATAACTTAATAATAAAAAAATAATAATGATAATAATTTCCCAGAAAACATAATACATTCAATTCTACATCTGACCTGTTGGGGGCAGCAGTACAACGCGGCTGCGTCCTGCCTGCTGCAGCGTCTGAGAGAAGAAGAAGCTTCAGCAGCATCAGTCGGGACTCGACCGTGTCTCTCATCACATCAAGACGCTTTCAGGCAGTTCGGCTAAATAAGCAACATACCACATTGCAATGGTTACACCGCCAGCCTGCTCTTTCTCAGTAGACACGCCGGAGCTGCAATGAAGGTGCATTTTTCTTTACATAACTCCAGTTTTAGCTCTGCTCGGACTGACGCTAGCAGCAGCGAGCTAACGTTAGCGAATGTCGGAGGAGCTGACATTATGTTACCGAGCCTGTGTTAGCTGAGCCGTGCAACGATCAGATCAGTCACTGTGACAGCTGTCAGTGAGCATCGACTTGACAGTAAGGTTAAGCATGAAATTATGTCGGTGAATTAGCTTGAAGATGAGCTATTTTTCAGCTTCCTTAAGACATTAACGCCAGCTTGTTACTAAACATTCAGGCAGTTAATTGCTTGTGTTGTGACACTGTTTTGACAGCTCGAGCCGCTTCCTCTTCCTGTCTGCACTGTTTCTGCTTTATTGTGGCTTTTAGTCATCTATAATAAGCATCAATATGTGGCCTCTGTACAAGCAGTAGGACTTGTTTCTGTGGTAACATTTGCTTAAATCATGCAGATAGGGATGCACTCATTCATGTTTCATATACCTGAAGCATCATCAGTAACAGCATTAAGATGAATGTGAAGATGGGAGATACTGAAGTGCAGGTGTTTTGTGACTGTCAGGCAGGGGCCTCGTCCATGTGGGCTTCATGCTGTGGTCTGCTGAATGAAGTCATGGGTACCGGGGCCGTCAGAGGCCAACAGCCAGGGTTTGGAGCCGGTGCTGGACCCTTCAGATTTGCCCCCAGTGCGGGATACTCCACATACCCACCCACCAGCTCAGGGAGTCCCAGTCTTGTATGCAAGGCCTGTGGTCAGGCCTTCTCAGTCTTCAGGAGGAAGGTAGGTTTGTGGATGTCTCTGTTTCTGATGGCAGCACATGTTCATTGAGAATTCTGCTGATTTAATGAGAAGTGCATGTGTAGAAGCAGAGGTGGATATTAGATGAATATTTTAGGCAGAAGCACTAATTACTTGCTGTACTTGGCTGTGAATCTAGTTTTCATGCTCATATTCTTTCCTTCATTTTAGTGAGTCTTAATATTTTTATGTTGTCTGGCCAATAGACTTTAAATTAAAAATGAATCAGTTAAGACTGTATAAGCATAAAACACTAATCTTTAGCTTTAAAAATCTTCTTTAATCTTAGTCATTACATCAATGAAAATGTTAAGATTATATAACTGACCACTGTTTTCTGAACAACAGAAACAATGCTGTGCTGTGTGGAGAAAAAAAAAAAAAGGACTCAAGTTAATTTGATTTCCACCCAGAGGCTACTGATTCAACAGCGTGCTGTTCTAGCTGATTGCAGAGACAGATGGACAACATACTTGTTCTGTAATATCCTCTTCAGAGTGCTCATGTTCATGTATGGCTCAGGGTCTCATTCTGTCTGAACCCTGTGCCTCACCCGCTCACCGTGCCAGTCGAATCCCACGTCTTGCATTTATTACCGTTTGATGTTTGTCACTTAAAAGAAATGAGCTGCCTCCTGTCTCTGTGCCTGGAGACGCAGAGCAGATGTGAGGGATTGGAAATGTAGGAAAGGTCTATTGGCATTGATATGCTTTCCAGTAATTTCTGAAATATTGTCTTTCCACTTTTCCTGTTTTCCTCATTTAATAACATGTCACAGTTGAAATTTTGAAATAACTGTTTAAATAGGAACTTTGCCCACATTTTTATTTCTATGCACTTTTCTTTTATGGCTGAGTTTTGACACTAGCACATGGTACAAGTTGTACATGAATCCCTAATTGCCTCATTTCCATCATCTTGTTTTTTTCCACTCTCTGATTCTTCAGTATATTTGCTGCGACTGCAAGAAGAGCTTCTGCTCTCTGTGCTCCGTGCTTCAGGAGAATCTGCGCATTTGTGCCACATGTCATTTGCTGAAGGCGACGGCCTTTCAGCGGCCGCGGCTCATGCGCCTACGAGTCAGGGATCTGCGTCAGTACTTGCTGCTCCGTAACATCCCCACCGATACCTGCAGGGAAAAAGAAGACCTGGTGGATTTGGTGCTCTGCCACCAAGGCATCGAAGAAGAGGACGACCCCGACACAGGCAGCCTCCACTCGCGGTCCCTGTACACGCCGACTCCCTCGACCACGCAGTCGGCCTCAGAGCTGTCTGCTTTCGTGGCCTCTCAGGAGGAGCCCCTCAGCAGGAGTGATAGCTCTGATACCAACCAGGTCAGGACGCTTTGAAACATGTATGATTTTTAATAACACCAAACATCAGCCTTATCCTTGTTATTCTTCGCTGAAGCACAGGTGTCTGCAAGCCTCTCAGTTCTGAATCTAGTCATCACAGGGCTCGTCTTGCTTGTTCTTAAAACTTAGTTGACAGGTGAAATAAATAATCTAACTGGTGGAAGTTTAGATTTTCAGTAACGGTGGCTGCAGGCACAAAGCTGACATCTTTGAAGAGTCCACACAGATGTTTTGCCACAGGTCTTTAGAGTCTTTGTCCAGGACTTGGTGCTATCGTGTCATCATTTCAGGCTGTTTACATTTTTTGTTAAGCTGCCACAAATGAGTCTGTGGGAACCACTTGATCTGTCTCCAAAGATAAATACACAAAGAAAGTGACAGTACAACTGATCAGGATTTGAGAAAGCTGAGAGGCAAAAAGTAAAAGGGAGAATAAGAAGCACCACAACTGGCAGTGAAAAGGGAGCTCAGCTCCAAGCTGCCAGGATCCACTATAAATACTTGTACTTGGCCTGCTTAGGGAGCAGTAAGCTTTTCTATGAATGGAAGGAAGGAGACATTGTTGTTCCCAAGGTATCAATGAGCTGTCTGAAGAGTGTCTAATCCTAATCCTCAGTGAACCGGCCTGTTCCTTGCATGTAGGCCTCACTAATGTTTGTTATTGTTGCTGTTGTATTGCAGGATATCGGCGATGCCACATCTGTGTCTCTGCTCAACTTGGACCCCAGCGAACACACTCCTGAGGTGATCACATGTCCTGCTGTTGTTATGGAATCATTTGTATGTGAAGTATTGACTAATGTATTTCAGTTCTGTTGCTGAATATTGATACTGGAGTATAAGAAGGAAAACTTGGCGACGCAGCTATACATGTACATAATTCTGTGTTGCAACTTTTGGAATGCAAGGAAAGCAATATAAGAGTTGTAAATGAGATGCTAATGTTTAGAATTTCTTGGCTGGATGAGAATGTGAAAACAATGAAACACACTTTATTGGCCCGTGATTCGAGTCCGAACCAAATCGTCCTGTCAGCATGCTTTCTGAAAGAGCTTTCTCCAGTGCTGCAGAAACTGCAGTGTCTTGCAGATTGCAGCACTCAATATACTTTGAATTTAAGTCAGAAATTAAAAATTAAATCAAGTGGTGGTGCTTTTATTACTGTGAGGATACACAGAGGATTGTGGGAAAATATCAGCTGTGTTTTAATCTAACCACTTTCATTTTTAATGATTCTGAGTGCACCTTTTGTCACGGCATGTCATGCGTTACCTCATTTCACTGTTTCGCATGAGGCTGCCACTTAAGTCCCGACTTAAATGCCTCTTTATTAAATGTTAATCTAATTTATCCATCGTCATTACAACTGTGATCGCTGCTCCTGCAGGTCAGCCCTCAGACGCGGCGTCGGGCCAGAGCGTCTCTCTCAGACATCTCCAGCCTGAGGGACATCGAGGGCCTGTCTGTCCGGCAGCTGAAGGAGATCCTGGCCAGGAACTTTGTCAACTATTCAGGGTGCTGTGAGAAGTGGGAGCTGGTGGAGCGTGTCAGCAGACTGTACAGAGAGACGGAGGAGAACAGGAAGTCATGTGGGTCTAACTGCTTACTGTAGAATATATATACACATTATACTTTATATTTTGTTTTGTTGACCTATAATAACCTCCCAGATGATATTAGAGAAGCCCAGACTAAACACCTGTTTTTAGCTTCATTTTAACTGTGGGAGTATTTGTTTTGTTCTCTTTGAACTGATTTACTTTTAAGTCTTTTGTATCTTTTGTCTGTACATTTGCATTTTTAAATTAGATTTTGTACCTTTACTGTATTTTCATTGCTTTTCTTGAATTGCTCCAGTGTACGAAATGGGGTGTACAAATAACATTGTCTTGCCTTGTCTATACTCTGATATAGGTTGCTATAATAAGTTGCTATAGTAACTTTCATTTGTTTTTCTTGCAGTGGAGAATGTGAGCAGTACTGTAACCACAGGTAAGCTGTCAGCCGTCTGTGTGTCTGTCCAGGATGTCAGCATTGGATACCACATCCTGTTTTTAACCATAGAAACCTAATAACTCTGCTTTTTCTCACATAATATTTATCTACTGTCGGTAATAATGATAGTTTGCACTGTGTTGCACTGATCACAAACAGGGTCACTCAAATTAGTTTTCCCATTTAAAATGCTGAAATGTCTCTTGCTTGCTTTACTCCTCCCACACTAAAGTGGTGGCCTTCCCTCCCTCCCCTCCAATCTGCAATGGTGCCATCGGAGGTAAGGCTCGTGGATTCCTCGCCACTGTTGCCGTGGTCACACTCGCCATCTGTGACTCTCCATCGTACAGTGTCAGCAGCACATCTGTATTCACCATGAACCCATTCTCATGGCTTTGCCTCCTGTCAGTACGTGGTTCTCCCTGTGGAGCCGTGTTCACTGTGACGACCTGTTTCATCGAGGTTCATCATGTTCATTTATCCCATAAGAAATTTGAACGTTTCACTTTCATTTGTCATGAAGCATTGATCCAGCACGAGATCAATCTCCCTCAGTCATCTATTCATGTGTTCACCATGTGAAGCCAATCATCCTGAGAGCCGCCGCATGTCAGACGTGTGTGTTCACTTTCTTACCAGCACGCTTCCACCGATAAAGACTGTGTGGTTGTCATAGCAACATCTTGACACATGGCAAATAACAGGCGTTGACATTTTGAGGAGATTGTGAGCATGACCTCACCGTGATAAGGCGCCCTGGATAAGATGAGGTGTTTTATTAAGCCTCTGAATATTTCGCTGCCCCCTCGCCCCCCCCCAGTGATGTATCGCTCTGTGTTGGGCAGTTTCTTGACATTTCCAGTCACCTCTCTGTGTCTTGTTTCGCAGACGGCGAGAAGGGTCCGCTGACTATCCATGACGACAACCTGTGCCGGATCTGCATGGACGCTATGATCGACTGCGTTCTCCTGGAGTGTGGTCACATGGTCACGTGCACCAAGTGCGGCAAGAGGATGAACGAGTGCCCGATCTGCCGGCAGTACGTCGTGAGGGCCGTGCACGTCTTCAAGTCCTAACGCACCACTGCAACACTGCGGCGCCTGCTCGAGAGCAGCTCAGACTGAGACTGTACCTTCAATCAACCATGCAGCTCAACACCTTTCAATCCCCAAAAGACTTATTTTGTGGATGTTCCATGTTTGTATTCTCTAAATTCTCACATTATTTGCACATGGAAAAATTATGAGAAATGTGTTTTTTGTTTTTGTTTTTTCCAAGAATTTGACTCTTCAGTTTCACAGTGGGCAGAACGTACGATCGTATCCTCCGGAGTCATTCCTCAACTAAACATATCTCTAATCTCTGTTCATTCCGAAGTGTCTCTTTTGCTTTTCTTACAATTTTTCAAAGCAAAGAATGTGTGGCACTCAGCCACGTGCAGTCTTGTCAAACACAACCCATCACCTTCAGATCTGCCTATAAACTGTAGCTGGCACTCGGCACTGCTGAGCTTTCTTCACATCACCTCTCTGTATAACTGCTGCAAGTGACTACATATCTTAGTAACACATGACAGACACATGCTGGACCTCACCACAGGAAGGAGGGGGCGAGTGAACTAGGTGCCAAATAATGGGTCACGCCCTTATGCTTCTCACCCATTTTTTCCCCCTCGCCTGTGTTGGGCCAGTGTGTGGCTGTTGATTCTTGGACACGTCTTATCAGAAAGCACTTTGTTCACACTGTGTGTTAAAGCACCACTGCTCACAATCCACTGCAAACTATGACCAGTATCAGAGGCTGAGGTAGCACGTGGACTAAATCTAGAGAACCTGACTGTTAGAGTCAGTGGAAAAAACTTCACTGCTCTCATGTTCTCTTTTCCAGTCAAACCTGGTGTTACCCAGCCGGCAACTGAGCAGGTGCTCTGCTGTTGTGATTGGAGGACGTTGGTGGTTGATATTGGTGATTTATGAAGTCGATGCATTATCAGTTTTACTCACTTATTTTGTCATAGAAGCTCTTATTGTGATGCATTAACACATTGAAGTCGTCCTACAGAGGCTGTCGTCACAGCAATAGCTAACCTCCGCTGTCACCTCTGTCCTGTCTCCGCACTTGAATGGAGGCAAAAAAAGACAAGACAAACGGTGCTAACTCATCCAACCATCTTCCCTGATTTCCAGCCGAACTTTGGATGTGAAACTCTGAATGTTTTTGTTTTTGTTGTTGTGTATCGTTGGGAGTGGAATGAAGTGTCTTAATGCGTTTTAGTTGATTTTCTCTCATGTAGGAGTAATGTATTGAACTAACTATTCAAAGATATAGCTACGAGTTTACTGACACCTGTGGTATAGAAAGTATATAGAAATAATGACTTGCTAATGTACATTTGCATATATTGATCATATGAGATGTATATATCTATATTTTTTTCCATTTGATTTAAATTGTGTAAAATCAGATTATTGATATTGGGATTGGGTTAGTTTGTTATTACAGAGTTACGTTTTCTTGTCCAGTGGTTTAAAATGTGTTTCATCAGCATACGTTTGCTTGAACTATCTCTCCTGAATCAGAGCATGACAACAACCTGTATGACACTGGTTATGCTATTCCCCATCTTCTCCACCCGAAAAGCTCAATTTCCTGGTTTTCTTTCCCCCCTAATCCAGCTCACTGAGGAGCGTCCAGCTCCACACTGTCCCACACAAAGTCAACATTGCTGCTACTACAGTAAAGATGTCCCCCTGCAGTCTTGAACAGTAACGGAGCAGGTTGCACTTTTCCTTTAGAGAGGGTGTAATTGTGTGCAAGGTTCAGTCTTTGTATTTGGGAATGTTGAACTTTTTATTTTGGTAATTAAAGATTTTAATTAAAAGTCTGTTTTTGTATACTCGTGCATCACAAGTAGAGGTGTGCGATACTGCAAGATTTGGTATCGATCTGATACCAAGTAAATACAGGGCCAGTATCGCCGATACTGATACCAATACCGATACTTTTAATATTTAAGGCTGATGTACCATCACACTGCTGACCCTTAGGTGTTTTTGTGGGGGGTTTTTTTCCTTGGGATTTGTTAAAACCAAGGACAGAATTTGGGCAAAGTTTAAAGGCGACTGCAAAATACTTTATCATCAAAAACAGAAGCAATAGAGCAGTAAGTAAAAAAATTCCCCCAAAACATTGTTATGTGTGCGTTTTTTTCTTAAAAAACAAAAAATTACTATATGAGAGCAAATTTAAAAAAAATTTTTTTAGAGGTAGAGTGTTGAGAAACTTCAATACAAATATAAAATTAAATTGATAATGTACAAAATTATCACACCACAATGAATGTCATTTAAAAAAATTCTGCTTCAGTGTGTGTGTGTGAGAGAGAGACATTAAAGTATCGATCTCACCACGCTAGTATCGATCCGATAGCGATACCAACTTGGTATCGATACTATCAACATTTGGATTGATCCGCCCACCTCTAATCACAAGCAGTGTCCCTGTGCTGTCTCACAAAAGGTAATGAGAGCCGAGGTGATCAGTCGATGTCTTGATCAGCACAAAATAATCAACAATTCCAAAAGGTGACTGAATGAACAAAGGGACATTTATGTTTGGTTTTATTAGATGATAACATTTTCCACATGGTGAGAATTAAAATATAGACATTTACTTATTAGCCCCAAATGAAAAGTCCAGCTGAGGCCGACGATGATGCCACTTGTGACCTGATGATGGCGCTATGTTAAAAGTTTACTTCATGGACCACCAAAGTTTTTACTTATTTTCCTCAGAGGGACGTGGATGTTTGCACCAAACTGAATGGTAATCCATGTAGAATCCATCTCTCATCGTGTGTACACTTACTACAGTACTGCTCGACCTGTTTACAGTACAAACATTTTATTATTCACCAGGCTCCCACAGGATTTATCTTATCTTATACTTTATTTGCTGCACTTTTCTGTGTTAGATTCTAATTAGATTTTGTTACACTTTCATTATTTTTCTTGCCTGAGATCTTCATTGCAAACAATTGATTCACTGTAATTCTTGTGTCCACGACAATAACAGAACTCGAAATGTCAACTCCACAGTGATGTTAGTGATGACAGTGTCTGTCAGGCTCATCCTCTGGGGAGCCTGAATGTCTGTGCAAAGTCATGACAATTGATCCAAGTACTTGAGATGTTCCTCGAGTTTTACTGCCAGCACAGCTATAACTGCACAGCCACACTACTACTACTACACTTGTACTACTACTACACTTGAGCTCTGTTTGAAATCAGCCTGGCACATTTCCTTTCCATCACAAAACAGTAATGAAAACAAGTGACTCAGTGATGGTACAAATGAAATTCTTTTAATGCATATTAGCACTTAGTTTTTGGATTTACAAATATAAACATTATCACATTCACCTGAGGTGATCGATTACAGCACAACACACCCCAAAGTACACACAACACCTACTGTATGGAGTTATTACTGAAACATATGCAAACGAGTTCTTTGCACCTTAACTGTTTATTTGAGCCTGAATGTGGAGCCAGATGTGTGAGGCTGACTGCATCACAGAAGGCGTCAGATGAGTTGTCAGTCACACATTTGCTGTGACTGTCGACTTCCTGCCCGAGGCTCCAACAACTCGATCTGCAACAGGCTCCAACCGCCCATGATAAATTATCTGCAAGCATTATTCGACCCAGCTATGAGACATCCAAGACAAGTTACTGAATAAATGAATAAATACAAACTGTAATAATAATAAAAAAAATTCAATAAATTAATGTTGAAATGTCGGCAACCCCCCCCCCCCTCCCCATCAAACACAACACTCAACAATTCAAAAAAGCATTAAGGTAAGTGAAGACATGAGGGTGTAACAGGAAATTTGTTTACTACATTTGATGATTTTTAAAATACATTCTAAATATTCAGGAAGAATTTCTGATAATTTAGTCAGATATTTGTTACTGTACATGTTATTGTTTGTCTGATACTGAAGTTCTATTAATGTCAAACACAGGTTATGGCACATACAGTTGTATGAAGGGGACAAAGTTCAGCTCACTCTCTCTCTCTGACATTTAGCTCCTGAGACACAGTAAACTAATGAAATGATGCTTGTATAAAAATACTGCGTTTTCAGATATTTAAAGAATAAAAATAAACAACCCGACAGCCAATTACAAGCACGTCTCTATAAAAAGTACAATCTCAACACAAATACATGCAGGTTACTTCCTCTTTATCTGTCCAGTGACTGGGTATCACCTCTTTACATGAGAGTCCATCAAGGATCTCCATCTGCCTCCTTTCAGTTTGTTTACTGTGACACTGAACCAGAGACTTATCACAGGACCAGTTTAAAAAGAAAAAAAAAGAAACTTGTTCCATTAAGTGCAAAGAGTCTGTTAATCGTGTTAGTTAGGAACTAGCTGGACTTCTGCAGCAGTTTGTCCTCTTTCAGTCTGAACGGCACGCTCACAGACATCTCGGCGATGAAGCGCTCGCATGCCGTCTTGGTCACCTGTTTGCAGAAGCGGAGGTCGATCTGACAGATGCTTCCGCAGCGCTTGAAAAAGTTTAGGGAATGGTCGGTGACCCGGTTACAAACTAAAAGGGGAACAGGAGAAAAATCAGTCACAAGATTTTCATTTTCTTCTCTTTTCTTGATGCCAAGAAAAGTACAAGATCCCAAAGTGGATGTGCAGGTAGGACAGATGCAGATCAGGTAGCAAACACCCAGCTCTCTCCTCTGGGGGCCGCTCAGACAGGCCCAGTGGCAGACTCAGGTCATTTACATCCTATTTGCAGCGATGACAGGCAGCTTTCATCTCTAACTGCTGCATTCAAGAAGGTGAATGTTTTTGCGTAGATTAACAAAGTGCTTCCCTTGTCATTCAAATTAAACTCAGCAGTGATGCTTCTGTCCTGTGCTGCATTAATGTATAAGACACATCTTCTACAGTGAACACTTGAAGGTGCCTCCAAAGAGTTTAGTTTAGTTACCTGTGGCAACAATTTAAGTACAGTCTGGGAAACAGTAAAAAGCCACTCAGAGAGAGGACATACTGACATGTCACAGTAGAGAAGCACAGTGGGAGGGTGGAATTCAATTATAAGGATCTGGATCAGTTAAAGGGTCCTGACTGCCGGCTCATTGTCACCTGTCATGGGTCACATGACAGAGTGAAGCCATTCTTAGTAGTAACACCTGCTTTTCCTACTGTGACAGACAACATGGCCGATTTTGTGTCGGACATCAAATGAGATACACTTAGTGGTTTGGCTAAAATTGTTTCTATTCACATATTTGCTACATATGGGGCAACCCCCCCCCCCCCCAAAAAAAAACATTGATTTGACCAGTCTGTTTGTTCTCTTAAATGGATCACTGGCTACTAATGCACATTACCGGGTCATTTTAAAAGACCTCAATAGAGTAACAGGTTCCCTTTATCAAAAAAAGACTTTCAGTTGAAGCCTCTAGCTCACTTCTGTATCACACCTGTCTGCCTATTTTACTACTGTGATCGTGGCTGCGTCCCTGCTCTCACCTGACAGGTTGATCTCTGTGAGCGAGTCCCTGGTCGTGGTCCCGGCTGCTGTCAGCAGGTTGACTGACTGGTCGTTGATATGGTTGCAGTAGCTCAGGTCCAGGTTGGAGAGCAGAGGCATCTGCCGACTGATGAGACGCAGAGACGTGTCGGTGATGTCCAGCCCGGCCAGCCGCAGGTCCTCCACGTTCCGCAGCTTGCAGCGGTTATCCAGTTGACCTGTCAGTCAAACAGAGCATCTCCCATCAGTTCTTGGATGATGTCACACAGTGGGGAAAGGAGGAGTCCAAGCCAAACGGCAACCTCCGGCGCTGAAAAATGAAGCCAATGCGGAAGTGCAAAAAAGCTGCAGTTCCTCGAATAACCGCTAGAGCAGGCTGCAGAAGGGAGTCAATTACATTTGAGCCCCATGTTAAAATGTCCAATTTTACGACAGAAAAAAACATATTTACAGCCTGGTTCAAAACATGGCTCTAGTCTCATAAGCTGTTTTTCTACTCCATGACAACTCTGGGGGGGGCGGATTTTTTTATAAGGCGTTGGTTTAAAATATACAGCATACATCATTATGCACAATTCATAGCTGTCAATCTAAGTGGCGCCACTTTGATTGACAACTAGCCACTGACGGTCTAAAGGGCGTCACCCCGGCTAATTCTAGTCACTGAGTTTGGGAAAGAGATCGTCGTGGGGTTAGCCGGCTAGCAACGATATTTAGCATTTAACCTAGCTGGTTAGCCGTAGCTAGTTTGATTATTTCGAATAAAGCGGCTTTTTTCAGCCAATAGCGTTCATTCGACCCGCCTCAGCTCCGCCCTCGCTCCACCTCTTTGTCCATATTTGGAGTAACCGGAGGTAGGCTACCAAGATGGCTACGCACTACGATTTGCTTCATTTTTGCTCTTCAGAAACCTATGGGTGACGTCACAGACACGACGTCCATATTTTATACAGTCTATGGTCAAAGCCCACTCAAGGCAGTTTGTTGACACACTGTTTTACCTGGTCTGTTGTCTGTGGGGGGGGAGAGGAGGTCCCTCATCTGTGCGTCTTTGAGTCCCTCCACCCACTGGACGTCCAGGGTGCGCAGCAGAGGGCAGCTGGAGGTGCAGAGCGCAGACACAGCAGCCCAAGAACATCCCGACAGCTTCAACACTCGCAGACCTGAAAGACACAGCAGCAACATAGCAGCACTGTAAAACACTGATGCAGAATAAGTGAAAGAGAAAAGAATCTTTGTTGCCCACAGATCAAGTATCACTCATAGTTATGCACCTGGTAATCTGTTAATCAGCCAGCTTAATTGTTTCTTGGAGATGTTGGTCCAGCTGAGGTCCAGGGCAGCTGGCTGTCTGCGGATGATCCCGCTGAGCATGAGCGGGGTGATGGAGGTGCAGCGGTTCAGATCGATCTTTGTCCAGAGTCTCTTATCACAACACCTGAACACCAGAGAGGAAGATTTGAGGTGATGTCATCATGTTAAATGTAAAATGTAAACATTGCATTTTAAAGGTGTGCTGTGTATTTACCATCTGTTCCACGTCTTGCAGACTCTCATACAGACGCACAGCTCCTGGTGTGTGAGGTAGCCGAAGATCTTCATCCAGACCTCGCGCTGTATGGCGTGTGCTTTCCCGTCCTTCAGAGGCAGTCTGTCAGGGGGCGGGCTGATGGGAGGGGGCCGGATGACGTGCCGCTCCATCTGGACACACTTGGGCGGGGAGTGTGGCGGCACCGGCCGGGTGGTGGGGGTGCTCCTGTTGAAGCCCAGCGGAGTGATGTGACTGGGGTAGAAGTGCCGCAGCTCCCAGGGGGTCCCGTTCATCTCTTTGGTCTTGAGGTGGGGCCTCTGGTCTCCAAGGTCGCTGCCGTTTCGGAACAACCTCTTGGGCTCCTCGTTTTCCGTCTCCGGCTCCACCTTGAGGGGCTGGCGATTCTCGTTGGCCAGGCAGTCCTCCGTCTTCTGGATCTCCTGGTTAAGAGCTTTGCTCAGCTCTCGGCTCAGCTCTCTGTTTGGTAAACGCCGCTTACGGCGAGCTTTTGGCCGCGGGCCTTTCTCCTGGGTCTCACTCCCGCCCTCGCTGCTGGGGCCGGCCTGCGGAGAGCTGCAGAGCGACTGGTCACTGTCTCCAACAGGCGTTTTAATGAAGGGGTTCAGGAGTTCATTCTTGGAGTCCTTGTCATCGCCTTCGTCTTCAGCTTCTCCAAAACGCCCTTTCCTCTCTACACCTGTCCGGAAGTGAGGCTCCCGTCCGTCTTCATTCTCCTCCTCATATGTGTCCTCGTCCTCCTCTTCTTTCTTGATTTGGTGCAGAAGTTTGGAAAAATAAGGATCATCTGATTTTTCCTGCAGGAAGAAAATGGTATGAGAAAAACTTATATGAGTTTGGTGCAAGTGCAATTACACCTAAACATCAGTCAGTGTAAATGACACAGACCTTCTTCCTCACACCGAGATCTTCCTCCTCCTCATCCTCAAACAGCTTCCTCTTCTTCCTCAGCTTGTCCTCGGGCCTGGGCCGGGGCAGGTTGCAGGGGGACAGCAGCGGGGGCTGCCGGTGGAGCGCCTCCTCTGGTCGGTACCTGGGCGTCTCCTCCCTGTCCGGTCTCCTCTTGGCTGCAGAAGAAACGTCCCCCTCCTCCTTCACAGGCTTCTGTTCCCTCAGCAGAGAGCCAGGGAGGTTGGAGGCGTACTTGAACCCCGGACCCCTTTTTTGCTTCAATACCAAAAGGGACAAAAATTGCGAGACAACTTTATACCTTTAGCCTATCGTGACGAGGACAAGCAGCTGTGTTACCAGTGTACCTACGGTTTAATAATCTCATCCCTGCAACCAAAACACAACACGCACTGTGTGTCGGTGGTTTCCTGCTTCTGTGACAGACAGTCACATGTGAGTGACTTTCACAAACCAGGAAAGTGTAAACAGGAAGTGGCGAGTCGATGAACACAAATAAAATGAAACACTGAAACAATATTGAATCAGGAAAGCGACACCGACACTAAATGTCAGAAATCTTTTGCAGTACTGCGAAAGTACTTCCCACACACTCTCAGTAAGCAGTTACATAATCCAGATCCTCTGACTCACACATATTTGTACTCACTTTTCCACTTTTCCCAGCGTGGTTGCATTTGGGACATTCCCAGCAGTTTGGGAGTTCGTCGTTCACCACTCCCGACGCATCGTTCACCTGACAGAGCAACGAGAAAATCAGACTTCAGCAAAGAACAACGAGCCTCTAATGGCGTCCTGCGTCTTACAGCTTGTTTAACACAAACAAGACGAGGGAAGTGAAAGTGACTGTTGTGCCTGTTGGGCAGGTCAGCACAGTTTAACTTCAGCCACAGTTAACATGCAGACTCTTGCTTCATGCTTTAAACAGAAAAGGGAAGTTGAGCTGATACTCCTGCTCGAGGGGCTGTGCTGTGCTAATTGTTGCATGTCGTGTATCAAACTGAAGAAAAGATATATAATACCTCAGGTGTTGCAGGCTGCAAAACAACTAGACTGTGCTTGTCTGAAAAACTGGTTTGACCAAGCCTGAGCTGGAAGTGACCTGTTGTGTTTTTGACATAACCGTACGAAACAGGGCGTGTGCTGGTTTACATCTTGTTTTGCCTTTACCTCACAGAACTCCCTCACCACTGCCACTCACTGTCTCACATCCATTTAAGGCAACACACTCAAATTTCGGTCATTCAGAACATTTTTTGAAATCCCCCAATCCCCTGTTTTCTTGAGCATGTGGTGGGAGTGAAATCCTCAAACATGATGGTGTCACACTCGAGCCATAAAACTTGAACCTCATAAAAACGATGAGTGTGTTCAGTGTTATATAAACAACACCAGTTCCACGTCCAATTACCTTCAGTGACTCCAGTCCAACAGTCTGAGTCACTCACATTATGTTACGATGTCCCGGGATTCCTGGCACACTACTTTAACAGAAATGAGTCACGAGCCAATGACTTGACTAAGGTGGAGTTGTTGAGCTGCTGCCAGCTTGGCCCTCCGTACCTTCAGACAGTTGGGGTGGACGATCTCGTTGCAGATGGAGCACTCCATCAGCATGAAGTTGAACTTGTCCTCCTCCTCCTCCAGTGTGTCCTCCTTCCCTGCCTCTTTACACACCACACACACCGCTGTGTGGGGCAGAACCGGCTGCAGAGAACAAAACATCAAGAACAAGCAGGAGTGAAGATCTTTAATTCAAAATAGCATCTTATATTGACTTTTTTTTTTTTTTTATGTGTGAAGGTTTTCTAAAAATACAAATTCCAGTGTAAACGTGCTACATTTTGAATATGACAACGAACTTACCGCAATGCACTGTCTCATAATGCAGGACTGCTTCATGCGTCCCGGTCCCCCAAACTTCTTCATGTCCTTGCAGAAGTGACACTCTCCACACTCGGTCCGGAGGCACGCCTCGCACTTCCGGCAGCGCGTCCTCCGGCGCCTGGCTCCGGACGAGCTGCGGTTGGACGGCAGCTTAACGGCCGACGTCGTCCCCATCTTGGGCTTCGGCCGGTTGGCTGCCCGCTGCTGGAAGACAAACAGAGAGAGCAGTTGGAGACGAGTTTCTACGTGGAAAAGCACCTGTCCAGTAACAAGGGTCTTTGAGCAGGATAACGGGTGAAACTGTGTAACAGTCCCTTCAGTGCTGAGCTGGTGAAGCTGAGCATCAGGACAAATATCAAAATTATTCCTGATATGTTGCATCAACATGACACACAGATGATTCACTTGTTCGGTTTAGTCATAACAGGCGGTTCCTTCTGCTTTTTCACAACTGCACGCCAATTTAGAATTTACAATTTGTAATTATTCAAAATTTCTGTAGATTTATTTGTTGCAGTGTTTAAAACAAAGCAAAGCTTTCAAAGATCCGCCTGCGAGAAAATAACTGAAGTTGAAGGGAGCTCATTCACCAAATGAAGATACATCAACAGCTATGAGGCATCTGCACCAAGCACTGTTTTGATTGTTTAGTCTGAGTCTTGATTAATTGACTGATTAATCGTTACAGCCCAAGATCTGAGAATCTGAAATGGCACCAACTGAAATGATGTTAGAGGACAGCAGATCGAAAACACACTTGGTTTAATCAAAGTGCAACCTGCACCACAGCTCTGAGCCTTCTGGTGAATGACATACTATGATCTCTCTGTGTGACTCATGGAAGTAAATGAGAGACGAGGCAACCTGGTGATTAAAGTCCTCTGATGCCAGTTTACACCAGAATTAGCGCATCTATGTCGTTTAATTGAAACATGTTTAAAATAGGCGATTCACTCGTTTCCTAATGCCGGCAGCCGAGTTTACCTTTCTGTGTTCCTTGCATTCCCTAATCCCTGACCCCAACCTTAAACATCACAACTAACCTGAACCAACTAATCCAACTCTTAAACAGTCCGAACCCTCAAACACCATCTGAAGGTCTGTCTGATGGTGAGAACCTGCCAATGTGTCCTCACCTTCCAAACATGTTCTCACTCCCAATATCTCAACCTGGTTTTCACAAATGAACAATTTTAAATCACATTTATTTCTAGTCTCTTCTTCTTCTTGCTGCCATGTTGGGACCATAAAGCTTCGTGAAAATCGGACCAATCACAGACCTTTAGATGATTCCTGTTCCAGCAGGACATGTTACCTTGGAAACACGTTTGCCTGTTTGAATAGAGGACCTCAGGAGATGGATAAAAATAATCTCACAGGAGGAGGTTAGGAATTAGTGCGAAGCTGTGAGCACTTTTCTGATGTCATTTGTTCCTGTTCTGTTACTACACAGCAATTAAGCGCACGTTGCTTTCGTTTCTAGATCACAATGCTGGAGTGGCGTGGACAGGACAAACAGGTACAACTAGATGAAGGTAGAGCAAGACAATCCAGGCTAACGGCAATCGAGACTAATGCCTCGGGAGCGACAGGACTTTGAAAGAGAACCCAGTCCTGAATCTGTTGTGACAAAGAACCATCTTCCATCTCAGTAGATAATTCACGTTGCCCTGACTTATATTTTCCCTCAGGAGGCTTCTGAAAAATTCTTTTAAGCTGGATGTTTTCCCAGCACAATATGTTTCATCTGCTGCTGCTGATGGAGAATTTAGTCGAGACAGGGAATAATCCATCTGACAGCTTTCCATAAATCCATCAGAGGACGGTGGAAATATGGGAGGGAGACATCAAGGGACGGGCTGCTGCTGCTGCTGCGACTGTGACTGTCAACACCACGCAATGTTTTTAGTTCAACTGCCTCATTATTTTCCTGACCTCGTCTGACACAACTCTAATATCATATCCAAAGTCTGGCTGCAGAGTCTCTACAGGAAGTTATTTGAATTCAAGTGTCCTCAAAGTTTCATTGTCAGTTAAACAATCACACACAGTGAAAACATGAAGTGAAATTCTTAAGATTCCTCTGTTTTAAGCTGGATCTCTGTCATGCTACTTTACTACGATTACATTAAGTAAGTAGCATAAAACTGTGGTTGCAACACATCAGAGCAGCTGGGGGCTCTGTGCAAAGCGTGGTCACTAAAGCAAAGATCAGCTGACTCGTCTTTACTGTAACTCTGCGCAGTAATATGTCAGGAATTTGGGATCGGTTCCTGAGGCCCGCGAACAAAAACATGGCCTATATTCTGAGCGTGGTCTTCTGACTCAGCCTCGGCGTGGAGTTCAGTGGGAGGAAGTCACAAGGCTCATCACTTGTGTACAGTGGTCCTCGGTGTGTTTACTGCCTCCAGCCGGGTGTCACAAGAGACCAGATCAAAATAACCTCTGGGATGAACTGTTGGTGGAAGTTTTAGGTGTAAACATTGTGTAAGAACAAGGAGCTGGCTCTTGTGTCAGCACTTCTCATATTTCTCCTGAGCTTTATAGGCCAAGTGGAGACTTGTGCAACATCCCATGAGCTTTGTTTGGGAGCATGTTTCAATCAAAAGTTTATCATAAGAAACCTCATGATATAACAAGAGCAATCACATGGGCTGTATTTTCCTCCTCCAGGTGCAAAACAAGTGCACAAATCATCAAACCTATGAAATCAGTTTTTAGGTCTGAGGGGTCACCAACAGAAGTAGAGCCACTTCATTGTTCCCTCTCCCATCCCCCCTCCTCAGCCCCTGCCTCAACAACACTTCACCCAAAGTCTCCTGAAACGCACAAAGTGTTCAGATTAAGCTTAGGAAGTGATCACAGGAAAACAAGTTATAAGAGGACATATAGGAAATGAGTGTGCATGTGTAAATCAAAGTTTTTGGTAGCATGAAGCTGGATGGTCTCAAAGCTCCTGGAGGACATTGAGGTTCTGGTCTGAGTCCTGATTTTGTACTATAACAGCTGTGTTTTAAGATGTGTTCAGTCCAAATGTGGCCAACATGAGAGCTGGTGGAGAAGACATGTTGAGTTTGGGCAAATCTGATAAACAAGCAGAGTGTGTTTGGCTAACATTAAGCTAGCTAGTCGTTTTTATAATGTGTTTAGCTGTTGGAGAAGGTTTAAAAGGCACGTTTCTGTTTTAAACTCGACTGGATTCAGAGAAGAAACGCGGGTGAAAATCTAAGCCACAAGAAAAGAAGCGATCCGCTCACAAAAGGCTTCATTTCAAAACAGCACTTTGACCAAAACACGCTCACAGAGGTCACATGAAGAAATGGAGGAGCTCTGACCTGCTCGGACTCTGAATCATATTCCTCGTCGTCTCCGCTCAGTGACAAGGCCATGGCCGCTCTCTCTCATCGTTCGCGGACACCAGAGAAAACTAACATGGCTGAACGAGCCTCCACCTCAGATCATCTCCTCCTCCTTCGCATCACAGGAACTCGGGCAGCTGCTCGCCATGTTCGCTGTGACACATTCACGTACCACGTTAAACATGGGAAACACCGCCTCTCGGCTCACTTAATGTTTCACAACATTCAGGTTGACCAAAAAAAGTCAAGCTAAAAGACAGATATAGTTAATTATACGCATGTTTTAATCTTAAAATAGCAACGTGAGGTAAAAAGTGAAGTAAATATAAAATTCAGCGTCGCAAAAATCTTGTCATACGTGGAAATCTCTTATTAACGTGTGCATATAAAGGCAGCATCGATGCTAACAGGAAACGAAGATCAGCGAGCAGCTAAAACAAGAAGGTTCACTCTTACACACTTCCGCATTCGCTTCAGCTCGGTTATTTTATTGGCTGTGCGATTCAGTGAGTGGGTTAAATTCTTTAAAGGTTAGTTTGATTTATTTAATATTTTAATCCTCAAGGGCTTATTAGTAGGTATTAGTATATTTAACATCGTGTGTTATAGGTTTGGTGCCAGTAGCCTAATGATTATTCATCTTGTCTACATGATGTAGCTTCATGGCCAAACAATGTAGTAAGTTTTGACTGGCTTAATCAGTCACCTGACCTCAGTTTACCTGAGCAGGTGTTTTACCTGCTGATCACCAGACAGAGGACAAAAAGCAAAGTACAAGTATCACCAGATGTTTATGAGTCACAAGCTTCATCTTTGATTACATAACATGTGATATCAGATATTGAATATGATGACTTTGTTTATTTGTCCAATACATTTTGTTCCTCTGACATTGAGGGATTATTTACAAATGAAATGTTATCACACTGTTAATCTGCACTTTAACCTCTGTTATCGCTTCATTTTAAAGTGCCTGTGTACTGAGTCAGTAAATGTGTTGCTGTCTCCCTCAGGACAGGTCTGTGTGATATAATGATGATGATGTAATAATGAATCATGTAAAGTCACTATGTTCAGTCTCTTACTTTGGCGTCATCCAGTGGTTGGATCAAGAATGAGTTTGTGTAGACAGTTTGGGAAAACAGATTGTGATGTGAAATATTTTTAATAACAGAGTTCAGAAGTTTGTTAAAGCTCACATAAAAGTAAAGGAGATTTCAACAGATTTATTTCAGGAATTTACATATAGAATTTGTATACTACATATATACATATACTTGTTTATTCTGTGTAACACAGGATAGGGTGAGTAATCATGGACACTCTCTCACAGCTACACTATGTTTGTCAGAAGGTCAATTTTTCTGCCTGCGACAACATCAGATTGTTGAGCTGCATCTGGGGATAACAAATCAGTGTCTCTCTGTAAACCTGCAACAAATGAACTTTATTTAGCAAATTTTGAATATTAGTCCACCTAAATCTTATCTGGCCACTGACTATGGACCAAAACAAACACAGCCTTTGGATACTTGCAGATGTAACAGTATAAGTTCTAGTCCTTTTTTCACCACTTTTAATAAAGAGGTACTAAGATCAACATGCACACCAGACAATAAAACCAGCAGATCCAGCATCTGCATACATTGGTGCAAGGACATGATCCCTCACCAGCTTCCTGCCAACCAGTTCATATTGATGGGGTCAAACCCAAAGCACTGTATCTCTTATGATGGATCTGTTTGTAGGCTACTTTTCCTTCTTCATCATCATCGTCATCTTCTTCTTCTTCTTCTTCTTCTCCTCTCTCTCTCTCCTTCTCTCTCTCTCTCTCTCTCTCTCTCTCTCTCTCTCTCTCTCTTTACAAAAATCAATTCTCAATTTCTGAGTCTCTCTCTGAGATGTCCCTCTCTGCCCTCAGGTGGTGGAGGGCTGCTATAGCATTTCCTGCTCACTCTCCACTGTGGCACCAAAAGCTACTTTATTATCCAGATATTTTAATACTAACACTAATGCATATACATGCACTACAGTCAAAATTACAATAATTTCTAAATTGTAGTGGATTAGAAGTATGAAATTGCATTAAATAGAAATAGTCAAGTAAAGTAAAAGTTCCTCAGTACTTGAGTAAATATTTGTTTTAAACTCTTTTTCAATTTATTTGTAAGAAATTTTAATGTCTGTTTAAAATAAAAAGACATTTGCAGAGACTTTTTGTTTTGCTTCATTGCTCAAACTTTGGATCTGAGACACATTTTCACCTCATTCATTTGAAGCTATTTATTCGGAGGTTTTAGTGGGCAGCGAAGACAAACCGCTGAAAGTTGGTATATTGCAAAATCTGAGTGTTTTATAGATTTCACATCCTGAGAGGAAGCAGTTTTCTGACACCGTGTGAGTGTGTGTGTGTCTGTGCGCGCGCGCGGCTGCGGAGAGCAGGGGCTTGTGGGTATCTTGTGTTTCCTCATAGGCTCTGACAGCAGGTCAGCTGTTACAGAAAGTTTTGACACAGAGCTTCGTATCTTTCTGCTGTTTATTAGATGCAGAAGCTCCAGTTTTTTTCCGCCTGCTGCTCCGAGAATCATCCTGTCTGTCCGTCCTCTTTGTTCTTCACTGTTTGATTCTGAGACAGAGGAAGAAGTTTGTTGCTTCATCTGTCGGAATGAGTCTGAACGAACACTCCATGCAGGCTCTGTCATGGAGAAAACTTTACTTGAGTCGAGCCAAACTTAAAGCCACCAGCCGGACCTCGGCTCTTTTGTCCGGATTCGCCATGGTGAGTTTTCCTTTCGTTGACTTTCTCTGCTTCCTGATCCAGAGATCAAAGTGTTGACAGCACGAAACTCAACCAGCAGCTGATTCATATGTGACGCAGATGATTGCTTTTCAGGCCCAATGACCGCTAATATTTACCATTAATGACCCTTTGATTTCCATAAGGACAGAGTCAAGAGTCGAGGGAGACAAAGTGAAAAGGTCTCACTGACTTTGTGGCTTTGCTTTAGACGTGTTTAAGGTTTTAATAACAGCGCGTCAAGAGAATAAAAGTTTATTCAGAGGACTCGACTGCGCGCCCTGAAGTCCGGGTTCATCTTCCGCCACAAGAAGTAGATCCTCCAGCAACTCTGCTCCAGCATCAACATGCAAATCAACACCAGTGTTTTTTATATGTGCAATAAAAAACGTTAATGAATAACCATATTTATTTCGGAAATGCAAAACACTGCCTGTCATTATGATGCTATTAAGATTAGATAAGACTTTATTCATCCTTGTTGCAGTACAAAGCAGGAAAGAGTGCAAATATGAAATATCAGAAAATACAAAAGTCAGTAATAAGATATTTATTAAACTGGGCTAATCAAAAAATGACAAAATGACTCAGTTCTTTAAACATTAACAGTTGCTCATATACAATAGATATATGTTTAATGCATAGTTAATATAATTGGATTTGCCACCGTTTTACTATTTCAATATTCACTTTATTGTACATTAGTTTATAATTTAGTGTATAAGTTTGAAGGCCCAGAAGTTTTGTCAACAAGACTGTTAGATTTAGAAGAGACCAGATCGAAGAAGATTTTTTATTATTACATATGATTTGATAAATATGAACGTTGTCTTTGCTGTGTGGTGAGAACATCTTATCTTTGCCAGACTTGTTAAAGCATGAACACACAGCACTACAAATATGACAGCCGTGTTTACTGTGTTGCTTTCTGATGGAGCCTGGTTTGAAAAGGTTGCAGGCAGGAACAATATTCATTTGCATAGTCACATGATGATACTGCCAGAGCCTCCTGAGTTTAGACACAAAGATTGCAGGAAACAAAAATGACTGCTCTGAAAAGAAAAGTTCATTTCATGTTAAAATGAATAGAGACACTTCTTCTGCCTATATATGTCGCACATATTGACATTTCTCTTGCAACCTCTTCCCAGGTGGCCATGGTGGAGGCGCAGCTGGAGCGGGATCACAAGTATCCTCCGGGGCTGCTCATAGCCTTCAGTGCCTGCACCACCGTCCTGGTCGCGGTTCACCTCTTCGCCCTCATGATCAGCACCTGCATCCTCCCCAACCTGGAGGCCGTCAGCAACGTGCACAACCTCAACTCCGTCAACGAGTCGCCCCACGAGCGTATGCACCGCCACATAGAGCTGGCCTGGGCCTTCTCCACGGTCATCGGCACCCTCCTCTTCCTCACCGAGGTCATGCTCCTGTGCTGGGTCAAGTTCCTGCCCCTCAAAAGCAAAAATGAAGAAAACAACGGCACCATAAGTTCTGGCGAGGCGGCGGCCATCGCTTCCACCTGCATCATGGTGCCGTTTGGACTCGTCTTCATCGTGTTCGCCATCCACTTTTACCGCACGCTCGTCAGTCACAAAACGGACCGACAGATCCGGGAGCTGGAGCAGGTCATTCGGCTCCAGAACCAGCTGGACCACAGGGCCGAGAACGACGAACTGAAGGCCGCCGTCCACTTCCCCTGATCGTAGCCGGCGAACATGGAACAGCAGCAGACATTCAACAGAAGGCTTCATTTTTTATGTTTACGGACTGCGCTCAGATGCTTCTCTTTGGAATTACTAGCTTCATCTGTCGAGTATTTCAGGTTTCGACTCCGTCCACTTTTGGATCATGCATGTTCGCAGACTTAGGTTATACATTAGCAAAATAGTTTTACCTTTAACTTGAAGGTGAATCTGTTGCTCTCAGGCGCTAACAGTGGCTTGTTTAATGACGTGTCACATCATGTTGGAACTTTACATTTTAGGCCTGAAGCCACTTCAGGACGTCTGCACTTGAGTGTACTGCCATGGAACTGGGAGGGATGCTTACGTGTTCTGTGTGGTTAAATAATGACACGGATGTACTGCCACAAAAATATGTTGTTTAGTTTGACTTCAGCAGCGGAAGGAAAATCTGGGTCACATGTCGACCCGGCTACATGCTTTACAACCAAAATTACAGAACAAGTTACATTACATTTATTTTTTAGCTGATGTCCAATGAGAGCGTTCAATATGGATACAACCAAAAAAAAGCAAAAATCACGCAAGTGAATTTCTTCAAATATGCCAATCTGCTTTAAGTGCCACATTTAGGAACGATAAGAGATAGAGAGAGTTTTTTTTTTTTTACAGGTGAGAAGAAAATGTTTCATGGCCTTATTTTTTTTTGTTTGACACGTCCGAACTCACTGGACTGAATCATTACTTGTACTGTAGGAACTTTTTTTTGAGTTATATTTGCTTGTGTACTTACTGAAAATTTTCACCCTCCTGAAAAATTTACATTTTGCCATTTGCATAATTCTCAT
The DNA here is from genome assembly GCA_037975185.1 of Centropyge bicolor. Lineage (NCBI taxonomy): Eukaryota > Metazoa > Chordata > Actinopteri > Pomacanthidae > Centropyge > Centropyge bicolor. Next base: position 526,971 of record JBBMOC010000084.1, read on the forward strand.
TTTTGAAAAGCTCCAAAAAATCTGTACGCATAGGAAAATTCAGATCTGAGCAAAACATTCTTAAGGTTGTTAACGAAACAACTGCATTAATGTTAACATCCAGCTGTATTTGTGTGCAATCCAGAGGCAAAAGAGCACTTCTTCAAACTAAATGCCGGTCAGGGAGCGCCTTCAGCCAAAGTGTGTCACTGCAGTGAACATGTCGTTACAGCAGGAGAATCAGAATGAGCCTGATGGTGGAATCTGAGTTGTTTTTTCATCTTTCAGAATCTTGTAAAATAAATCTCGGGTACAAATTTGCTCAATTTCACGTTGCAATTTGAAGAGACTGTAATCTATGATGGTTACCGGCTTTGAAGAAGTATTGTTGAATGTATTATGAAAAGCATGCACATGTTGGAAATATGTTTAAGTTTGTATGTTTTGTACCTTAGTTAGAGCATGGTCACATGTTGTTATGGTTACACTTTGTTCGAGTGTGGATTGTAGGGTTTGTTCCTTTTGGCACATTGTTTCTGTACTTTTCTTTGTTGTCTTCACTGTTAAATTGGTACAAAAACACGAGGAAACGTGCACATATTTAAAGTTTCATATGAGTGTATCATATCCCATAATATTCCCCCGTAAATATGTTAAGTCTTCCATGACATCAGATTTTTAATATTTGAGAATGATTTACACATTTTTATTTTATCCACCACCACAGAACAATCTATGTGACGAGCACGAGTTTGCATTTTTATCATGTGACTTTAAATTCTTAACTGTATCATACTGTATTTATTTGAAGGGAACGCTCTTCAGTTTTTGTACCCCCCCCTTCCCTGCACAGTCTCTGCCAAGTCTGGGTGCTGTAATAGTTCCTGTGGGCCGCAAGCTCCTAAAATCTGCATCCAAATTGTCACCACCAGATGATAATATCTCTGAGACACGTAGCAGAGAACAAGGAGCCTTCAGGGTCAACAGCTTACAGACTGTCGGTTGTTATTCTCCAAAGCACTTGTTAATGGTGTTGAAGAGTTTTTTTTACAAGCAAGTTTATTCAGGTCAATGCACAAACTCTCCACGTGTGCCTTCTTTAAAACACGTCAATGCAAACAAAAGCAGTTTTCTTTGCTTCATTTTGTGCTTTGTTTTATGTGAACCCAGTGTATGTTCCTGTATATAGAGAGGTGCCACAGCTCTAAAGTGATTTCATAGTGAAAAAAAAGTAAGTGTTGCTTCTGTGTGGTGTGAACAGCTCATGAAGCTGCAGCTTTTTACTGTTGAAAGTCACCTGGACTTTTTGTTGTTGTTGTTGCCAGTTTGAGAATAAAACACATGTGAGATGAGTTTGACTTATGCTTTTTTTATCAGTATGTAACATTTGCATGCATAAAAAACAAAACAAGGAAACAATATAATCTTACAATAAAATGATCAAAGGAAAACCACAGAGGAAATGTGTCCGGACATGAAGTTTGAGTGTGTCTGTCAGTCAGAACCAAGCGGCAACCTCCGCTGCTGAAAAATGAAGCCAATGCGGAAGTGCAAAAAAGCTGTTCCTCGAATAACAGCTAGAGCAGGCCGCAGAAGGGAGTCAATTACATCTGAGCCCCATGTTAAAATGTCCGATTTTACGATAGAAAAAAACATATTTACAGCCTGGTTCAAAACATGGCTCTAGTCTCATAAGCTGTTTTTCTACTCCATGACAACTCTGGGGGGGGCGAATTTTTTTATAAGGCGTTCGTTTAAAATATACAGCATACATCATTATGCACAATTCATAGCTGTCAATCTAAGTGGCGCCACTTTGATTGACAACTAGCCACTGACGGTCTAAAGGGCGTCACCCCGGCTAATTCTAGTCACTGAGTTTGGGAAAGAGATCGTCGTGGGGTTAGCCG
>JBBMOC010000084.1:533857-557483 GCA_037975185.1 Centropyge bicolor
TCTCTCTCACACCTCTCACCTGTTAGTCCTCCCTCCTCCAACCTGTTGTGTCCTTCCGCCTCTCTGAAGGATCTATATTCCGTCCCTCTGTCGGCGGATGGATCCAGTTTCCGACCTTGTCGACGAGCTGCGAAAACACCGAGAATAAACCGCAGCTTTTCCACCATGTTGCTCCATCAAAGGATCAAACTGATGTTCAGGTGAGTGGGAGAAGCTTCTTTAGACTTGACGTTGAGTTGTTTGACATGATGTGTGAGAGGAGGATGAGGATCCAGGTGATGCTCTTCTTCACCTGTCGGGGCGTGTTTACCTGCTGGATTCACGTTAACAGCTGGATTCATCCCGCTCTGTTTTGTTTGCAGGTTTTGATGAATGTGATGGAAAGCGAAAGACAAAGTACTGAGAGAGAGACACCGCCTCAAGTCTGGAGAAGCTGCAAATTGATTATTGATCCTCTATTGACAAAGGGATTGTACAAGGTGTTCCGTTATGATGGGCAACACTTCAACATACCTGTGAGCAGCTTTTAAATATGTCCGTCTTTCATGGATCAGTGATTGTCAACATGTTTTCAACAAGCAGCTGTTTGTGATGATGATGCTGTTTGTTTGTTGTTTACCTGAGCAGGTGGAGGATTTAGGTCTATTTCCGGTGGATTCAGTCAGAGATCCTCGTATCTGCCGCCTGTGGAGCAAAAGCAGCCGGACTGATCTGCTGGTTCCTAAATTCAAGGTCATCTTTATTATATGTGTTTATATCCAGTTCCTTTACTCTAGTAAAATATTCCATTACAATTACAAGTCCTGCATTCAAAAGTAATTCATGTATTCAAGTAAAACAATATTCAAGTTTTCAAGTAATTCAAGTATAATCAGGAAAATGTAATGTAAATTGTATTAAGTAAAAGTATTGACTCATTGATATATTATTGAATCTTTATTACTCTTGCATGAATGTGTAAGGAGCTCATTTTAAACTGTTCTCCATGTAATGACAGTTTATCATTACAGATTAGTCTGCTGCTGATTTTTTCCATTTTACAACTCCATGACTGGTTGTAAAATAGAACATAGTGAGAGATTCTCATTACAATTTCCCAGAAAGTGACGCCTTCAAAATGCTTCTTTTTTATGCTTTATTTTTTATTCAGTTTATTGTAGTTAGAGATTAGAAAAAGCAACAGGTCCTCACTTTACAGAAGCTGGAAGCACGACATGTTTTTTGCATGAACCATTAATCAATTATCAAGTTACATGTTCTGTTGATCGACTAATATCTTATAGATTGGGTAGTTGAATTAATAACAATGCATCATATTGAAATATACAACACACTGTACTTCCATGATCTTAATTGGTAACTAGTATCTGCAGTTGTAGTGGAGTACATGTGTAAAGTAATAATAATAATAATACTAGTTGTTATCTGTGTCCTCTCAGGTTGATGAATGGTACATTGGCCCCGTTCCTCCCAAAGAAGTGACCTTTTCCAGGTTGAACGACAATGTGAGGGAGGCCTTCCTGACTAATATGTGCAAAAAATATGGGAACGTCGAAGAAGTGGAAATATTTTACAATCCCAAGAGCAAGAAGCACTTAGGGGTGGCGAAGGTGGTCTTCGACACGGTGAGGGCAGCGAAGGACGCCGCTCAGCATCTCCATCAGACGTCAGTGATGGGAAACATTATTCACGTGGAAGTTGATCCTAAAGGTAACTGATGCTAAAAATACCTTTTATCATTAAACATTATAAGTGTGATTAATTGTAACATGCAAACGTCCTCAGGCGAAAACAGGGTCCGGTATCTCCAGCTCCTCTTACGTGGTCTTTACACTCCCTGGACGTTGCCGATGGGCAGCAATGATCGAGCTCTTCGAAGCTTAATCGACAGTTTGCTGGTAAATAGTTTAAAGCTTATAACAGTTTGACCATTATAAAAATCATATGTTTAATATTTATAAACCAGCTGTTAAGTGAATATTTTTTTAAGGATAATGTTTCTAACTTGTTTTAATATTTCTCTGTATCATCCGTCTCTTCCAGGGACAGGGCAGCGTCTCCAGCCCCACCAGCATCTCCACCCCCCTCTCTCTGGACACGGCCTACTCCAGTATTTGGCAGGACACGCCATGCAGCTTCGGCCTCACGCCACGTTCTCTGGGAACCCCCCGCACTCCTTGCCTGTCTGCCACTCCTCTCTCCCAGGACTCCTGCTACTCCAGTCTTCAGGCGACTCCGGTCCTCCAGGGGGAGCCATCCACTTTTAGTGTTCACAAACCTTTGAGACGAGAGCTCTGCCACCGCAAACCTGCGAGGTATCACAGGGGATCCGGCGACGTCTCAGATGTCAGCTTGTATTTGAAGCATGGCCAATCACAGCCGCCGCACAGCCTCTCCAACCAGTTACAAACCAGCAGCCAGCAGCTCGCCCTGTGGGATCACAGTGCACAATCCTCGACTCAGAATAGTAAAGACACTTCCTTTAGCATTGTCTCCCCCCGTCAGGAGTCCAGAGACCTGGTCCCTGCTGCCGCTCAAGCTTTACATCGGAACTCTTTCAGCATCCTGAGCATTAATTTCACAGCTGGCCAGCAGACAGCAGCGTCCTCCCCACCTGACCACCATGCATGCTTAACAGAGTTATCGCCCCCTGCTGGTAACTGCTCCACTGGCAGCCTCCAGCCACAGGTGGAGAGTTTGGACTCCCGCATTGAAAGTTTACTGATAAACAACCAGAGAGCTGATCCCTCGTACTTTGATAGAAAGGCTGACTCTCCGGACAGCCCGACCTCCCCCTGCTCGGCCGACACCTCCCCTCTCTCAGACGACTCTCTTGTTTGCACTCCTGTTTCCTGTGCGTCCTTCACAACCGGCCACCATCGCTCCTACAATGACCCGCTGGACGAACACGAAGAGGACGAAACAACTCAAGCTGTTTCTTTTCTTACAAGAAACTCCCAGTCTCCATCTGACTTCAGTCTTTATGAAATCAGGCCTCACATTAACAACGACAAAGATGCAGAAAGGTTCCAGTCGTTATCAGGTCCAAAGGTAATCCCTCCAGATCTCTACACACATCAGGATGACAAAAGAGGTGTAGTTCATCATGCAGCAAATGAGGATGAACCTTCAGATAACAGACTGTCCAGAGTGTTGACACCCACAGAGGAGATCTCCTCTCATCCTCAGCCTCCGTCCTTCTCTTCTCTCATTGGCGCCCCTCTCACCTCCAAAGCTCCTCCTGTCATCAGGCCTGGATGCTCCCATCCACCCGTCGCCCCTTTCCTTTTCCCCGTTCCTCCCTTTCCCCCGCCCATCCCACCTCGCCTCCCGAATGGGACCATCCCCATCCCGCCTCCAGGCTGGATCCAACCTCCGGGCCATCGCACCAGCATCCCCATCCCTCCTCCCCCTATTCCTCCCCCAACAACTTTTCTTGGACCCCCTCCACCTTTGATGGTGCCGCCTTCTGTTCCACCTCCCGTGTACCCCGTACCCCTGCAGCCCACCGGCCCTTTGGACAAGGGGAATCCTCCGAGGCCTGGCGTCACACCTTCACCTTTCCCTCGACCTCCCTGGCCCGCTCCACCTTTTCCCAGGTTCAACCCCTTTGTGCCTCCACCAGACTACCCACTCGTGAGGGAAAACCCCCACAAGGTCACAGTGGAAAAAGTTTTAGAAGTCATCGTGGATGAGCTGAGGTCGATCATTAAGAAGGACATCACACGCAGAATGATCGAAGGGGTCGCTTTCAAGGCTTTTGAGGACTGGTGGGACTGTCAGGAGAAGAAAACCAAGGTAAGATCTTTACTTCCTGTATCATCTCACTGTTGATGGCGATACACTTTGGGAGCCAGTACTTTTATTATCGTTCTTGTTTTATTTAAAAGATGCAAGGTCCTCTTTTGAAAAGTGGAGCGACAGGTGTGGAAGAGAGGAACAAACTAAAAAGTTCCCTGAGTCACATCAGGGGACCGGGCAAAAAACCTCCACTACCGTCTTTCAGGGTAAAACAAGCTGCTCACTGTTACATGAAACACACCAACATTCAACCTGTGACTGATGCTTAACTCGAAATAACTTCAACTTCAATTATCATGCAGGTAAAAAGGAAAAGAGACGATGATCCTGCTGCGACAGAAGAGTCAGAAACTGTGTCACGTTCTGCTCACGAAAGCACTGGTCAGTGCTTCAAAGGCAATTAACCCTCATTTACATGCAATGTTTTACCTCAGCTGTTTGTTCAAGAGCTTAGCTTGACCCACTGTGTTGTTTCTTTCCATGTGGTTTTAGATGTGAAGCAGGGGGGCGACATATTGAGAGCTGCCTCTGAGAGAGCTAAACGTAGACATGCAAGACCGCATGAACTCGAAAGTGATGATGATGATGAAGAGAAAGAAAACACACGTCGAGATGAAGAAACGATATCAGACAAAGTGGAGGCTGTTGTTCCTGTTGATGATGAACCTCAACTCCTGGTAAATAGGAACATTGCATTAAAATTAATTGTGAAATGACAAAAAAAATGAGTGTGATGCTGCTACTTTATTTTCAGTTTATAATAAATATATAAACTGTTATGGTATAACGTTTCTTTTGAATGTCTGAAATTCTTAACTGGTGCTTTAATTAGTGTGACCGAGATGATGATGATGATGGTGATAATCAGGAGGAAGAAAAGCAGTTGGCTCATAAACACACAGAGGATGAAGATGCCGTCATCTCCGAAACTAGTGATGAGTTTCAGCGTTCGGACAACGGTACGTTAAAACGTCTCACAGTCACAGTCCTGAACACAAACGAGTCGCCTGCCTGTGAGTAAACATTCATTCTCTCCTCTATTACAGAGAGTTTTTCAGGGAGCAGCTCCTCAGAGGAAAGTGAGTATTCGTCAGACTTTGACTCCTCGGACTCGTTGGCCTCAGAGAGCTTCGAGGACTCGTCCTCTGACCTCAGTCCTGAAGATGAGGACATGGACGAGGACGAGTGCGTCGTCATATCGTCGGATGAGGAGTCGATGGAGGTCGATCCTCCCGCCACCCCCTCGGCTCCGCTGACCCCCGGCGCTCAGCTGGAGCTGGGCCTGCAGGACTGGTCGGCTCCTTTTCACAGGGAGGAGGAGGCCGAGGAGAACGCAACCTGTCAACAAGACTCCTGTGACTTGGACGTCATCATGGAGCTCGAAACCAGCGAAGACCAGGATCATCTCCAGCTCCTGTCACCTACAGGACTTCCAGGTTATATGTGCATGCTGCGTCACACTAAATAGAAGTAGCTTACAGTGATAGGATGGTTGTTTACTAAATTGGCATTCAGAAACTTTCCATTAGATATCAGCATGTTTGTCAATTTTATGGACCCTAATGGGGATAAAATCAAAGTAATTAGGGTAAAAAATGTAATGTGATCTCTATTATCTTTTGATTTTGTAATATTTGCTTCATATTTCTCTGTGTAGCCGCGGAGCCGAACCTTGACGTAGAGATGGAAAGCCCTGAATGGACGGTGGAGTCACTGGACAACATAGCGAGCCTGAGGCCTCTCACTCCGACCGGCTGCTTGTTGGACAGTGACCCCGACCTTCTGATGAGAAGCAAACCATCATCTCCAGCTGTGGAGGAGGTGGAGCGACCACAAACACCAGGCAAGGGCATAGTGGCTGAACTGGACAGTGAGCAGTCTGCTGATGAAGTCCTCTCTCCAACGAGTACTGAGCTTGTTCTGGCTCCCTCTCATCACCCGGCTTCATACCAGGACAGACCCCAGACTCCTGGTAGAGAAGACAGAAGTGGATGGACTCTGTGCTCGGGGAGAGCTCCAGCGACGCCAGGCAGAGACATGGCCGCGACAGAAGTGATGTGTCCAGCTCTTAGCAGCCCTCCTAATTTGCCGACCCTGTCGAACAATCCTTACGTCACAGCCCCAAAGACTCCTGGACGGGACATCGTCCTGCCTCGGAGACACATCGTCCACAGGAGGAAAACACAACTGCTGACCAGCTCTCAGCGCCTGACATGTGACGCCCTCCGAGGGTCTCCCATCTCCGTGTCCTCTCCATGCAGCTTCTCTGAGTCCTCGTCTGACTCTGCTGATGGGACGGGTCAGCGAGTCGGCTCAAGTTTGAGAACGAAGCCTTTGCAGGGACTGGAGAACATGCCTGGACTTCTGGACGAGGACAACAGGAGAGAGACAGAGAAGTGCTCGCTGAGGAGGAAACAGCTGAGGAGACTGAAGAGGAGATGGAGGATCCATCGACGGCAGAGGTCACTGAAAAGACTCGCCGGTCCTCTGTCCTCTCACGGCCGTCCTCACAGGTGGCGTTCGCCATGTGAGGAGAGGAGGATACTTCACAGCGTCTGGAGGGAGGGGCTGGACGAGGAGGATGCCAGACTGCTACAGTGCACATATGACAGACTGCAGGAGCAGGATGACGGCTGTGGGTGGATCAGCGACACGACGTGGACGCCTCACCCTCATATCCTTCTTAATAGAGTTTCATGTTTACGTTGAATTAGTTTGAATGAGTGTGATTCATAGACTGTATAAAATATGGACGTAGTGTCCGTGACGTCACCCATAGGTTTCTGAAGAGCAAAAATGAAGCAAATCGTAGTGCGTAGCCATCTTGGTAGCCTACCTCCGGTTACTCCAAATATGGACAAAGAGGTGGAGCGAGGGTGGAGCTGAGGCAGGTCGAATGAACGCTATTGGCTGAAAAAAGCAGCTGAAAAAAGCCGCTTTATTCGAAAAAATCAAACTAGCTACGGCTAACCAGCTAGGTTAAATGCTAAATATCGTTGCTATCCGGCTAACCCCACGACGATCTCTTTCCCAAACTCAGTGACTAGAATTAGCCGGGGTGACGCCCTTTAGACCGTCAGTGGCTAGTTGTCAATCAAAGTGGCGCCACTTAGATTGACAGCTATGAATTGTGCATAATGATGTATGCTGTATATTTTAAATGAACGCCTTATAAAAAAATTCGCCCCCCCCCCCAGAGTTGTCATGGAGTAGAAAAACAGCTTATGAGACTAGAGCCATGTTTTGAACCAGGCTGTAAATATGTTTTTTTTCTGTGGTAAAATCGGACATTTTAACATGGGCCTCAAATGTAATTGACTCCCTTCTGCAGCCTGCTCTAGCGGTTATTCGAGGAACTGCAGCTTTTTTGCACTTCCGCATTGGCTTCATTTTTCAGCGGCGGAGGTTGCCGCTTGGTGTGATTATCTTATAGGCTGTACTGTACTGTGCTCATATACATAGATAATGAATCAGATAAATGAGTGATGTTGACAGCCTGAACTGCTGCTCACTGACTAAAGTCCTCCCAGAGAAGACTGATGAGCACAGATCCTGGCTGCCTCGCCATCGGACCGGCTCCGCTCGCAGTGAAGGTTTCTACAAAATCAGCAGGAAGGATAAACTGAAATATCTCCACAGCACGAAGCTGAACACGCAGCTTCCATCTCCAAGCACTCAGGTAAGAAAGAGAGGAAAGTGTGATGATCTCAGTGCTCAGTTTATTCCATTCAGTGATTAATGTGAACGTATATTCCAGCAGGGAACATGTATCCCGCCTCAGCAGCCGACCTCTCTGCGCTCAGGATCTGACTTCAGGTCTGAACAGCGCCGCCTGCTGTCCTCTTTCAGCTGCGACAGTGACCTGGTCAAGTTCAACCAGCTGAAGGTAAGTAAAGCATCAGGACACTCATCAAGTATTATAACTTTTTCTTTTGTCCTGAAACTCTTCATATTTTCTTCCATCAGTTCCGAAAGAAGAGGATTCGCTTCAGCCACAGTCACATCCACGAGTGGGGCCTGTTTGCTATGGAGCCTATAGCAGCAGATGAGATGGTGATTGAGTATGTGGGTCAGATCATCAGACAGGTGAGACAAACACAGACTAATGACGAGGCCTGGTGTCAGGGAACAAGCAGGAGGGGGCGAGGAACACAGGTGTTTGTTGGAAAAGAAAGGGTTTTTATTAACCCAAAAACAACCAAACAATATAAACCAAGAATTCAAAATCAAGGCCCATAAAAGAGGTCAACAAAAAAATAACTCAAACTACAGCTACAAAACAGGAGTTCACAAACTGAAACGCAATGAAACACAGGGGAACATATATACTAGTCTGGTCAAACCAATTAACACAAAAGGGGGAAACAAAATGGACATCAACTAAAACTAATACAAAGGAAAACCGAATTAAACCCAACCCCCCCTCTGACATGGCTGGAGATGGTCTGGCCTAATGACCTTGTCCAGCCCCTTGACCACACCTTTTGCCTCCAGATGACTCCTCCCACATGCAGCAGGTAACTCAAAGAAAGAAAAAATGATTAATATAACAGCAAAACAAAATACTCATTCTGACCTTACAATGTGAAAATGTGCGCACTCCATTTAAACAAAGCCGAACAAAAATAAAGAAATTATAAATCAAATAAACTGTGGTGTGGACATGAATTGTTTGAGATGTGGTGATTGCAAATCAAATGAACCTGTGTAATGTGGTTGACTGCAAATTAAATAGACTGTGTGCTGAAAGTAAGGTGAGTGTGTGCATCCTGTTACCAACTGTCCTGTGTGGCCTCTGACATCACACCTGGAAATACCCACCAATGTCACTGTCAAGCTGTTTTTCCCCTGGATTGGCCCAGAGGCCCCCCCGGGACCCTCTGGTTGTTCTGGGTGTTTTCCAGGACTGTGAGTAGTGAAAGTGATAAACAACAGTGAATCTGTGAATCATGAATGTGTTTCCTGTCTCCTCAGGTCATCGCTGACATGAGGGAGCGGAGGTACGAGGAGGAGGGCATCGGGAGCAGCTACCTGTTCCGGGTCGATCAGGACACCATCATTGATGCTACTAAATGTGGGAACTTTGCCAGATTTATCAACCACAGCTGCAACGTGAGTGCGAGCCGGTGGTTCTGTGTGAGATTGAAGTGATTTGTTTAATAGGATACTTAATGCAAAATAACTTCACATCCTCATTACAACGTTTGCATGTGTGGATTTGTTTCTCTTGCAGCCGAACTGCTATGCAAAGATCATCACGGTGGAGTCTCAGAAGAAGATAGTGATCTACTCCCGGCAGCCGATCAGCATCAATGAAGAGATCACGTACGACTACAAGTTTCCCATCGAGGAAACAAAGATTCCCTGTTTGTGTGGAGCCGACAGCTGCCGCGGCTCTTTGAACTGATAAGTGTCCTGATTGTGTCAAGAGCCAAAGTTGCCTGAAGTGCTGAACAATGGAAACACAGCCCCTGAATATGTGTCCAAAAGCTTTAATACTATTGAAAACTGTGCAGTCAATAACTGTGTGGAGGCCAAACAGGAGCTGGTGAACGCACCACAGATGAATGGTGGTGCAATGAAATGCCCTTTGACCTCATCGTCCAACAATAAGAAAAGTGTATAGTTACATGTTTTCATTAATGAGAGCTGAAATGGTGTTTTGCTTGAGTCAAGCTTGTATCAGTTATATTGGTTTTCTTGTAAAAATGATGAAAGTTGAAAGCTGGGATGCGCTCTTCTTCATGACACCACCCCATCATTTTTCATTTTAACGAAGTACTTTTCGACTCATAAAATAAACGATGCATTGTGATAAAACATGCAAGTACAGAAAAATGAAAGAAGAACAGCTTTAATAAAAATGTTAAGTGAATTTTTATTTGGTATCTCAGTAATATGAGAGCACTGATGAGTATGATCGTCTAACAAAGGAAACAGACAGCGTCTTTTCATAATAAATTGATATTTATTCCAGGACTATAGACAAACTGGGGTCACATGTTCTTTGAAACTCCATTTGGTGTCAGGATGGTCAGGTTTCCTCTGGCGTGCTGATCGGCTTCGATGGCTTCAAAGAGAGATTTGAAGTTTCCTGCACCAAAGCCCTGTGGAAAAATCACCTATTTAAGTTACTGATTCTCAGCAGAGACATAGTGCTTTGTATGATCCCTCCTGTAAATGTTAGTCTCACCTGGTGGTTATGCCTCTGAATGACTTCCAAGAACACGGTGGGCCGATCCTGAACCGGCTTGGTGAAGATCTGAAGTAAATAGCCGTTGTCGTCGTAGTCCACCAAGATCTTCAGCTCCTGGATGAGAAAGATCACAAGATATTTGTACTGAATTTCTCCGATATGAGGTTGTTTTAAAGCTGAATATTTGACTCAGTGTGTGTTGGTAAAATTTGATGAACATATATAAGAATAGCTTTGCCCAAACATGAGCTTCAAACTGCATCAGTTTGTTGGAACACGGTCTGGGCTCTGACCTGCAGAACATCCAGGTCCTCTGAGATCTTGACCTGTGAGTGTTTCAGGTTCTCCCTCAGCTGGTCGTAGTAGGTGTCTGGCACCGACATGAACTCCATCCCACGCTCCTTCAGGTTACGGATCTGTAAATGAGGGATTCATCAGAGCGTTCTTGTTGCTGTTTCTGGGATGGATCCTCATACAAAGCCAGTGTTTTCTTCAGACTTACTGCAGTGATGATGTCTGATGTGTTCATGGCTATATGCTGAACTCCTGCACCTCCATAGTACTCCACATACTCCTGTAATGATACCTGGCATTTAGCTATCATTCCACAAGTAAATCATTTCTAGTCGACATATTTGTGTGGAGAGAACCTGCCTGGATCTGAGACTTCCTCTTCCCCATGGCCGGCTCGTTGATGGGCATCTTCACCGTCTCCTCGTAGTTTGCCACGACGATGGAGCGCAGGGCACTGAACTCTGTCTGCAGCTGCTTGTCATCCACTGACCAGAAGCGGTGAAAGAGAAGGTTTCTCTGATACCTGTTCGATCATGAACCACCAAAGGTCGAGGGTCAAACCAAATGTCACATGTTGGGTCGAACACAGTGTTAAATCCTCTGTGTGCAAAACCATCACAAGTTGTCTTTTAATCGTTAACATGCCCAGAACTGATGCTCCAGATCTAAATGGGAGAATTGCAGTGACTTTTTGAATTATGAGCCGTTTCTAAGAACCTCCAGCCTGTGTTACGGCCCTCTCTCCAGGATCAACCAATGAGCTCGCTCATTTGGAGAACTGCCTTTCCCAACCTTTTCATGCTTCCGTGATGGGCTCCAAACAAGATCCAGATGTGCACAACCATTAAGAAAATGCAAAGTCATGCCGGCCCCTCACTCGTGCCAAGAAACCAGAGTTACACAAGAATCAGACGCCCTGTGGCTCCTCCCCTCCTCCACCCCCCCAGACATGTGGATCACATCAGGACACAGAGACACAAACAACAACAACAACAAACATAAAGTGTATGTTGAGTTCATTACCAGTCCACCACTGGAACCATCTCATCGTCCGGTTGGTTTCCCACAACGTGATCAATGAAGTCCAGTTTTCCACTTGGTCTGCAGGCAAGAAGCCAAATCACATAAATAAACAACACAATAGATGTCATTTTGGACGTATCGTCCTATAAACATCAGAACTCCTGTGCACTCACAGCTTGGCTAATAAAGGGTCCTTGAACAGGGGGGGCTGGAAGCCTGGCAGGAACAGGCCGCTGTATCCTGACCTCTCCACAAACGTGTGTGTGGTGTCGCCATACTGCAGCGAACAAAGCAAGTTTAGGAATGTATATAACACGTTTAAATTCAAAGGATTCACACTGAGTGACGTCTCTCACCGTCTGAAGCACGGCCAGCCGGACTTTGCCCTGCTTGTCCTCCAGGGTGTAGGGCTCCTTTATAATAACTGCACCTCGCTCCCGGGCTTTCTGTGCAGGAGGACGTGTGGTAGGTAAATGTGTCCTCACATGTGAACAGTATTTTAGAAGATAGCTCAAAGTGCACCTTTGACTTAAAACCTGTTTTATTCACCTGCACAAGGAAGTCACAGTCCTGCACTGTGAATGCAATGTCCTTCACTCCGTCCCCGTGTTTGACTAAATGAGCTCCCATCTCTGAGAAAAGATGGGAACATTTTCTTTAGTCACACAGACTCAACCATTCGGCTCATATTATTATTCTATATCAAATAGTAATGAGGTATAAAATCATGGCATGACAGTACAGTCAATGTAAAACAAGTGGCCACTCCAAAAATATGTAATAATGTAAAAGAATTAAAACTAATGTTTTTACATTCCTGGAAATTGTTACGACTGAAAATAATTTTTCTTGCACATGCCAGATAAATTACTGATTATTAATTCCATGCAGATCTTAGAAACTACAGTTATCTTGTGAGTATGGTGAGCACACTGAGAACAGAGCTCCTGGTCTGTGCTGTACCTTTGTTTCCAGGATTGAGGGCGGATGAGAAAACATAAATGATCTGCGAAATACAAAGTAAAAACACATGATGTAATTTGTTTTAACTGAAATCTAGTGTTAAAATCCACATTATGAGAACAGTGGTGTCATTAGATAATGTGTGCTCTGAGGTTACTTTACCTTTCCTTGTCTGACTGCATGGGACACCACATCTCGACTGCCCGTCTCCAAACCCTGATAGGCCAAAGGCTCGAATCCCAGCTTGTTACAGTAATATGATGCAGCCTGTTGGAGACAGTCATCAGAAAATATTACATGAAAACATGTTGCAGTGAAGTGAAACTGACTGCAACAGGTTGGCCTTAAATGTCCTGCTAGCGCCATCTCCTGGTGACATGCGAGGCTCGACTCAGGTTGTGCTGTGTGAAAATGAGTCAGTGGTCTGAGATCTAACGTGCTGTGTCACCTCCACCCCTCTGGAGAACCAATAGCCTGGCTGTGTGTTCAGTCTACCCACAGTCTGTGAGAACAGTTCAGAAAAATATAAAATGAGCCCAAAAAGTCAACTCACCTGTTTTGCATTTCCAACCCAGAATGTTAAGTGGTCAAAGCAGAGGAACCTGCCCTGCTCATGCTGAAGACAAGGAGAAATAACGGTTCAATAAATTAATCAGTGGTGGAAGATTTCATTTTTAAATTCTTGCTGTAATTAGTTAAAACACATATTCAAGTCTGCGTAGTATGCAGAGTATCGACTTGAGCTCAGTAGTACAACAAATGTTCTTACCTTTTCACCTTTATCAGTGTATGTTGTCTATAATCAGAAAAGCACATTATGAAGTCATTATCAGAGAAAAATAACAGTCATACAGAAGCTCATTGACAAAAGTTATCTCATGTAAACACAGGGTCTGAGTCACAGGTGATGATAGAAAAGAAGCCATTTGAAATGTAGGGTAACTCACCATCGTGCTCCTGCTGACCTGAACTGCTGTCAGAATAAAACCCACACTGAAGTTCTGAATTTAAAAGCTGAGAGGGAAATTTCTGAATCCACACCCACTGGTGAGGAGGAGGAGGAGGAGGAGGAGGAGCAGGAGGAGGAGGAAGAGGACTGATGCTTGGTGCATTTTTGCTGTTACACAATGATTACTTGGAAAACCATGTCGTCATAAAACAGGTCTGATTCGACCTCAGCATCACTAAAGCCATCATCAATTGGTTGTTGTTGACAGTGATTCATTATATATGTCTTATAAAAACCTGGACGAACAGGATATTTTTTATGGCCTTCCTGCTTCATAATGCATTGTACACAATCAGATTTAGTTTCCTATGAACAGATATATAAAAAAGATGTTTGTTACACAAGGTTAGAATTACAGCTGCTTTTTCCCTAGAAGAACGAGTCCATGTGTTAGCGTTTAGTGGCGAGAGGAGGCTCACTCATGCAAGACTCTTATTGGCTCACTGGGGTTGAGCTGAAATGCCCCCGTCCCATCAGTGCCCCTACACAAACTCCTATAACTGCAATTATTCCAGTTAAAGACTCGTCAAAATTAAAGAAACTGGGTGATATTTTTTAAAGAATGTGATATGTCTAAAATCAAGTTGATCCATTGGTGGTTGTTTTGAGGTTGAATTGATGGTTTTCAGCTGGTGCAGCAGACTTGTTTTCATCAGCGGCTCCAGGGACCAAGTGAAAGAATGACTGAGTCAAACCAAGTATGCAGATTAAATAAACCGATTAAATAATACCAGCATGCAAACTGAGACCAAAACAAAAGAAACACCAGCGAAGTGGAGATTTCCACAAGGACAATTCATTCACCATGTTATCACTGCATTAAACATCATGGTCCATGGAAACAATCAGAGCAACCTTCATGCTGAGATAAAGCTCCAGTAAACATGTGCACAGACACAAACCAGGAGCAACTCCACTGTGCAGAAAGAGTCACAAGAGCCAAGAAGCATCATCAGCTGGTTGAGAGAATAGAGTGCAAAGCTGCCATCAGGTGACTGCTTTCATGAATCTAGACTGTAATTTTGCTTTGTTTACATCATAATTCCACATGTGTCGGTTCATAGTTTGGTTTCTTCAGTATAAATGTACAATGTAGAAAATGTTTTTTAAGAAATCACTGACTGATGCTTAACTGTCATGAGTGATGTTGACGACTTGAAATATCATAAACAGAGCTTGTAATTAAGTTGAATGATCTGAGCATGGAGCTGTGTGGAAAGGCAGCAACTCTTAATAAGTAAAAACTGCTTTTACAAAGTGTATTGACACATTTACAAAACAATATGTGGCGAAGTAGTAAATAGTTTAAAGATGACATTAGGATGGATAATGGTAACGTAATCATAAAGTAATGAGGGATGATATGTGGCTCTGTTAATCACATCACAGAGGAGGAACTCATGATGAAACAGTGAATAATTAATGGGTTGTTTCTCTGTGCTGCTGATTGACATGAAACAGAAACCACTCCTGAAGACAGTGTTCATTCAGAGGTTTATTAACCAATCATCACATAATGTTTTATTATCACAGCATCTTTCAATCTGTTCTCTCTTAGCTCACATTATCTATAGTCCTTGTTTCATTATTGATTCATTAACCAGGTGAACAGCTATTCTTGATGCACATTTATCCAAGTCCTGCACAGAAAACATGTTGATGAGCAGCTTCACTGTGTGTTGCAGCGCTGCATTCCACCTGCAGCTCGCTAATGACAATTCAAAGGCCGCCCCTCGTCGCTCCCCCCCCCCCTCGCCACCGTCCCTGCAGACCTTTGTTTTTCATGCTGTAACCTGGAGGTGGGCTGTTGTCATGGGATGCAGCTACACACATGCAGACGGAGGAACACAACATGTGGGAATAAATAATATCAGCTGCTTTACATAACTGCGGCTGTTAGATCATCTGATGGAGAGAGATGGGAGGCGTCAAAGTGCTGTTAAACAGAGGTGAATTTGCATGACACTGAAGTGCTGCTTCACCAGATCAGGAGCAGTTATTAAGATAAGATAAGATAAGATAAGATAAGATAAGATAAGATAAGCCTTTATTCGTCCCACAGTGGGGAAATTCACATGTTACAGCAGCACAGGGGATAGCAGCAGTTAAATATTAAGAACAAATAACAGTCTAAAAAAAAGGAGATATACACAAGTTCGCATTACTCATTGACACTTTTGAGTATGGATATGAAATATAAAATCTGAAATATAAAAATATACGACCAGTATAAAATATATGACCAGTAAAAATACACAATGGGCCTAAACTGAGGTAAGAAATGACAGATTAAATACGGAATATTAAATATTAAGTACTAAATACAGAATATTGCACGTTGACTTGGTGAAGCATTGCACAGTGAGTGGAGTTACATAAAGAACAAGTACTGCACAAGTGTACTGAGTGTACTGAAAAACAGTATGTGGTCCATGGTCTATTGGGAGCAGTGCTGGTTGTACAGTCTACAGAGTTTTAATGGATTGATCTGCTTCAAAATGCTGGATGTTGATGAATCTGATAGTTGAACTGGTTTAACTTGTGTTGCTGTTTTCTCACTTCAGTGTTTTCAAATGTTATCTCACACATTGTGCTGCATCACACCAGATTGTAGACCCCCAGCCCTCTGGGATTCAGCCTCTCTGAGGACCAACACCTCAGTCAATTAAGTCCTTCCCACGCCAGCACTCCTCACATTATCGTAGTAGCTCAGTTCGAGAGAGAGTGAAAGAGCTGTCGAGACGAGAACTAAAGATGAGTCAGTCATCATCTGAAGAAAACCCACAGATACTGGTGAACGGTGAACAGCAGGACGAGGCCGCCGCAGCAGGAGAGAAGGTCTCCTCCGTCAGTCCGGAGCAGGAATGTTCAGAGGACGGAGCTGCAGAGAAGGACACACAGGCAAAGATGCAGTCTGTTCTGCAGCAGGTACGTAACCGGATCAGATCACAAGGAGGCGTGAAGGCCCCAAAGAACAGCATAGTGGAGCTGATGCAAAGAATCAAAGAGAGAGAGATGGAGGCTGCACAGACGAACAGTCAAGCCGAGGGCGAGGACGTCAGGGAGGAGGAGAAACAAGCAGACGACAGCAGAGACGAGCTGGATCTGAAACTGGAGCAGGTGTGTGCGTTGTTTGAAAAAAAGCTCGAGGCCAATACAAAGGCCTTAAGGGAAGAGTTTAAAGTGCAGATGTGTCAGGTGCGTGCTGACATGCAGGTCTACACTGAGCAGGCTCTCAAAGACTTGGAGGCGAAGCTGCAGAGCCGGCAGCCTCACAGTCCACAGCAGCCCAGAGGGCAGCAGGACAACAGGGGTCCAGACAAGAAACAGAAGCTTTCAGCGCCTCCTTCACTGCCGTCCAGAAGAGGAAGAGTCCTGACCCGGACCATGACCACCATCATCCCCAAGACCTGCGCCCCCATCATCGTCGGCCCGCGCGCCAAGTCAGAGACTCTGAGCTCCTCCAAGGTGGAAAGCTCTCGAATTCTGCTGAGAGACCCGGTGCCCTTCATACCAGCCAGCAAGTCGTGTCACAGCCACAAGCCGCTGCTCCCCCCTGCTTACCCCCCCCTGCACCAGCGCAAAAAGCCTGTCAGACCGAAAGCTAAAGCAGGGAACTGACTCAGCTTGGAAGGCAAAGGAAATCACCTAAAGCATTCTGGTCACATTGAAAAAGAGAACCTCTGTTTCTGCTTGTCGCTCTGACTGTACCTGCTGCACTGTCCAGTTTATGGTTTGCTGCTATCTCATTTTCACCCATATTACTAGAGTCTTGTAGAAATAAAGAGTATGTTTGAAATTTGCAATTACCATGTTAAAATTAATAAAGCATTTTGAAAAGAAGTTTCCCATTCACTTCAATACAGTCACTGCATTATTTTGGTGCCATTGTTTAATCCAAAGTGCATTAAGAGGACGGAGTCCGCTGGGTCATCTCAACAACAGCTTGATATAAAATCCAGGCTCCAATCAAATTATCAAACAGGTTTGTAGGACAAGATCACAAGTTCTGACTCAAGATGCACTGTATGTACATTTTTCACAGAAGAAATTTTCCATAGAAAAAGCAAAATTATAAATAATGAAAATCAGAGCTGACTGAGTTCCATTTAGCTGCTTCAGTTTCAGGGTCCTGGTGTTGTGGATGCTGTCTCACTGTCACATCATGGAAGAATACTTTTGGTAATTGTACAATCTGACCAACAGGTGGCAGCAGCTCATTTATATGAGCTCACTAGATTCACATCTGGATGAGAAAAACTTGTGTCACCAACTCTGCAGAAGCGATTTTTCTAACTGCAGGTCTGTTGAAACTTGAACTATGAGGAACTCATGTTTTGTCATATACAGGACTCATTCATAAACAAGATATGGATTCATGACCCATAGAGTTTCCAGGTCTGTAAAGTGAAGCCAGTGCAGAGGTTATTTTTCAATACAGCTTGATGTTCATTTTGTAGATTATGGTCCCATTTAATGTAAAATAGATAAATTAACTGGGTAATCTTCAGAGCATGGTGACCTCATGATTGACTCTCAGTGCATGCAGGATAGAGGTGCAGTAATACATCCATCCATTTCTCTGAATATGGTCACCTCTGGATCCAAAAAACCATGTTGATGATGATCATACAGCCAAACTCAAGGCTTCAGAACCGTAGTCCAGAAACCAATGGATGACGTCACGGTGGGTTTACACTGAGCCTGAACAATCAGAATCAGAATCTGATTTATTGAATATAAAAGGTTGTTTGTATTGATTAAACTGTGTAAAATTTTGACTGTAGAAAGCAGCTGGAAGCTGAAGTCACCTCCTCCAGTTCTGCAGTCTGCTGCCCCCCAGTGGCCAAACAGCAGAGGACTCATCAGCTCCACGACAGAAGAGTATGATGAAGTGATGAAGGGAGGCAAAACGATTTTACTCCAATCTTTACATTGATATGGCCTCAAAATGACAGATTCAAGACAATTGTCTGAGTAAATTACCTTTTCCCCCCAATTATTTAAATATTTTATCACTACGATGTTAGGGTTAGGGTTAGACTGTTCCTGATATTCAAAGCTCACCACATGTACTGACACAGACACACTAAACTTTTCAGTATTTAAATATCTGTACATTTCCTTTCTGCAAAAATGTCATGATAAGGATTGAAAAAGGTTAAACATCAGTAACATTTCAAATCTGACACCCCCCATATTCAACTCCTTAATAAAGCTTTGCTGCCTGTTTGTGAGGGCTCACATCCTCGAAGCTCCAGGTGCGCCTTGTGCAAAAAGGTGATCTGAACCCTGTGGTTTACCTCTGACGTTCACTCGCACCTGAGCGCCTCCAGCAGCTGAACTGGCACTGAGACCAGCCAGTGACAGGAGATGCATTTAAGCCCCAGAGCAGCCACGGGAGCCGCGAGCCTCGAGGCGGGCCCTTCACAATGGACGGGATAGAGAAGGATGTGAAGAGGAGCTTTGTGTCTAAGGGCTGATGAGGCCCGAGCGACCATATCCGGAGGGGACGAGAGCCCAGCACATTCAGGTCTGGCCAAGCCACGCTGCCCTCGGAAGCTGCATCTCTCGCCTAACGATATCCAGCAGCAGCTCATTGCTATGCAGCCGGGTCACGGTTTGTCCTTCAGATATCACATAGATAGATAGATAGATAGATAGATAGATAGATAGATAGATAGATAGAACCCCAGCTTTTTACAGTGTACAGTAGATCCTCTTAAATATTTGCTCAGCAGACTCAAATCCTCTCAGTGGCCCATCAGATCCAGTCCGTGCTGTAACGGGCGGAGTGGACATGACCCTGACCCCCCAGTGAATCACAATAAGAGGGAGGCGGTGTTGGTTGGCCAGGATCCATTTGAAAGCCCTGATTTCCTAATCACCTCCTGAAACGTGCTACAAGATAACAGAATTACCATGAAAACACTGATCTCATGTAAATGCTGCACTTTTTTTCCAGCCCATTGTTCTCAATGCCTGGACAATTACAGTGAGAGGCCACTTCCAGGTCGGACCCGGGCCGAGACGAGCTGATTTCAATGGTGAGCAGACGTGGTTGCAATTTACAGTCGTCACACGGGGAAGAAGTCGAGGAGGGAGGCAGCAGTGTTGGTGTGTATTGGAAACTCCAGAGGCCACTTTGTGAGGCATGATTAGTCGTGTAATACCCTGAGAGTTTATTGATAAGATTCGTGGTGATTTGGCTCCGTTTCAGGTCTGTGGAAGTTCATTGATCAGTATCAGCAAAGATTAAAGCAAAAGGGAAGAGATATGAGGGAAAATGTGGCTGAAAATGGAGAAAAAATGAGTTTGAACTGGTTTTTATTTACAATCAGAAGCAGAAACTGCAGGAAGATAAAGACAAGTTCTGTGGGAAAACAAACAGCCCAACTCGACTTTAAAGGGTCTGAACCTAAAAATTTCCTTGATTAATCATTAGACTCAAGTCAAGTTTTATTAGCTCACTATCGTGATGTTGAAGAAAACCAGCAAATATTCACATTTGACAGGTGATCACATAATCAGTTAATTAATTATCCAAATTTTTGCTGACAAATTTTTAAATAATCACTAATAGTTTCATTTCTATTTTATCTACATATAAACTTTTTTTATGATACAGTTTTTGTAGTTTCTTATCACAACCTTTGGATAGTGAACATTTAAGATTTGTACAGCTCTTGTTCATGTTCAAGGTGAGTAAACTGTAAACTCACACAGTTGTTGGGAGGAGATGGGTCAGTTCTCTGACAGAGGTCTCGGCTCAGGTTTCCAGATCAGGTCGGACCGACTTGTTTTGGTGGATCAGAGGCTCGGCTGTCTAGACTCAACCTCAGACCACAGACTCAGACACTTGATGTTATTAACAGTAGAGTTTGAGCCTTAATCCTCTGCACAGTTTCTCGTTACAAAGCTGTCAATCCAGGGCTTAAAATACGTTTCCTCGTCCAAAAATCCCACCTGTTCGCTTCTGTTCATTTTTATACAGAGAAAAACTGGGCTTGTTCAGGAAACTGGCGTCTTACATAGTGAACAATGACATTTAGACAGTGTCATTAATACAAATGTATATGGTCACTCTAAAGGGATGAAAACACTATTCTGCAAATAATAACCTTGGAAATCATTCATCCTCCATTAGATGATACTGGAGCCACATACACACATTGACCTTGATCTTGAGAACATACACGACAACAGCAACATGTGTTTATAGGATTCAAATTCTGCCAAACTGTGATTGGTGTGTGGAAGTACGTGACATCACCTTTTTCCATTCTAGCCCCTCCCACTTCATCCAGGGATAAAAAAACAAAGAGAAGAAACAACCCTGATTCCACAAATTTAGGACATTTCCTGAGCCCATGTATTCATCTCTTTCATAAAATCCTGTGTTGACAAAGTGTTGAACCTCTCTCCATCCTCGCTTGAGTCTTTCCAGGATGAACCTTTCATACCCAATCATGATCCTCTCACCTGTTACCACTGAACCTGTTTACCTGTGGAAGGATCCAAACAGGTGTTTTTGGATCAGTCCACAACTTTCACAGTCATTTTCAATGGAGCATGTTTCAAACAGGATGAGCAAATTCTTTTTTATTTTCTTCTACACAGCTCCTCTGCTTTTTTGGAATCAGTGTTGTGATCCAAGCAGCTCAAACTTTGGCAGAACATTTTGTGTTCATGTGCGAGAACCTCTCCGTTTACTGGACGAAGCTGATTGAGAAAATGTGTTTTCAGGACCTTTAAAACAACAGATGATTCCAGAAAAGGGGAGAGAACGAGAAGAACACACACACACTCCTGCTCACCTACCTACCCAGCCACACACACACACACACACACACACACACAGAGGAACAAATGCAGGCCACACTTGATCACCCTCACCCTCTCTCCTGATGTTTGGGGCCTCCAGTCGACCCTTTGTGCTCCAGAGTCACAGGTAAGACAAACAGACAGGCAGGGAGAGGGACACCTAAAGGTCCTTTTGATCTTCCAGACAAAGGTTTTGGGTGGATGATAAGTGATGCTCTCACCCTCCCCCCTCCCTCTGCTCAGTGTTAAACCAACTAATGGATGGATTGTATGGAGACATACTTTACCTAACTGCATCTTTTGTGATGCGTTTCCTCGAGCTAATGCTGTTTGTCTTGACAGTGATTATAGGAACAGGGCGCTCATCATGTGTGTGTGTGTGTGTGTGTGTGTGTCAGTGTGTGTGTGTGTTACGGTCTCACAACAGGTGGACGCCAATACAGAGAAAGTCGGTTTAGCGTTGACAGCCTGTGGAATGTGTCAGATCTCTGTTTACGTGTGCATATGAACACACACACACACACACACACACACACACTGACCACAGAGTGCATTTGTTGCTGCCTGGGTGGGATGGAACAGCAGGGAGATCTGAGGGCAGGCGAGCAGTTGTGTTTTGGTTCAGTTGTCCCATTTGGGTGTGGCGGCTCACACTGACCACGGCGACACTCGGAACACACACCTGTGCCTTTAATGTGTTTCGCTCACAGTTTGGACGGGAGATGCTGAGTGATGCTCCCACCAGTGAGATTAAAGGATAAGTCTGACAATTATCTATGTTCTATTCTAGATAAAAATAACAATGAATTGATCCCGTGATGATGATGATGATGATGATGATGATATGTATTAGTCCTCAGTCGTGACTTGACCTGATCAATCAAACCTTAGACTGACTTTATGAACAGCTTCATCATCATCATCATCATCATCTTCCTCGCTCTGTTTAAAGTCTTATCCTTCAAGTCCTGCAGGTTTACTCTGAACTTGGAAAAACTGACTTTAGCTTCCGTTCACCAAACCTCTCTCATTCTGGACAATTCAAGAGGATGATCATTTCACCTCAGAGTGCTTTTGTTTTCACTGAGTTTCGTCTTGTTTTAATTGAATGTTGAATATCATGGTTCAGTCAGTCAAACATCTAACTAAGTTGTAGTAGTAGTGTGACACTGAGCAATAAAGTCAAATAGAAGCAGTTTGTGTTTTGTGTGGTTTTATTTAAAACAAATGAAGCTTCATTGGAAACTTCCATCCAGAGGAAAAGTTTCAGTCTACGAGACTTTTTATTGCCACGAACACACACACACTGCAGTTTATTTTTAGTCAGTCCCACGTCCACCATCCTGCTGCTGTAAATACTCACTGGAGCGCCATGTGTGTATTAATACGCAGGTAAAAATAGTCCCCAACAAAAGCACCATTTAATCCTAAAAACTACAGTGTGCAGCTGTTTTAGTCTGTGTAAATATCTGCTGTGGCAACAAATAGACTTGTGTGTTTTGGTCTTTTTATGGTTTGACAATAACTTAATTATGAGAATATCACCAGTTCAATTTATCATTTATGTGAAAGGAAGACACTAAAAAACAAATTCAAGTGCGATTACATCGGATTTTTGGGATGAAATTGTGTGTACAATGTGTAGTATTTTGAAGTAGAGTGTGTTTTTTGATGAGAGGCAGCAGCAATTAATGGAGGGTTCATGCTTTACTGTCCTGATAAAGACAGAGTAAAAGAGTTGAAGGGTCAGTGGATGAACATGGTCGAACTCCCTCTGAGAACACTCACACCCCAACATCCACACACACAAACAGGTCACACACGGGGGCCACACACGAACACAGGCGACGTTTATGTGCAGGCCGACGCAACTGTTGTTTCTGTGGCGGTGCTCCCCCTCCCCCCCCCCTGCATACACCCGGCGCTTTGCTCAGCTGGTATTCTGGGTGAGTTGTCCCGAAGTGGACTTGCGGGCTAACAGCATCAGACAAGCTGTCAGGCCGGCTCATCTCAATAACAACAACAAGTCTGGCCGGCCCAGCATGCATGATCGACTCCACCCCGAGACCCTCGCATTGTCAAACTCATATCTGCTGTTTAAAGATGAGGCCTTTTGTTATGGGCCTTGTGTTGTTTAATGAAGCCTCCCAGTCGCTCTCTGCTTCTTTACTTATGACACTCAAAGGTTCCACATCCTTCCAAACACCATCTGACTCAGCTGCATGAAGAATAACTGTGAGTGTTTAAGCGGTTTCTGTCCGTGTGATGAACAAACTCACATCCATCACCCTGAACTTTCTTATGATCCATTTCGAGCTGTCAGGTCGGCCGCACATTGCCGGGATGGACAATAAGTAACACATGATCCTTCACACACAAACACGAGTTTCACACATGGTGTTAGTTTAACATGTGATGCAAGGCCCACAATTTTTTTCCTGCCTCATTCACAATTTTTCCGAGAAGTCGTCTGCTCGGTGTGTCGGAGCATCTGCAGTCGGACGCTCACCCCCCCC
>JBBMOC010000084.1:572122-619047 GCA_037975185.1 Centropyge bicolor
GCGCACGTTGGCAAGCAGGATGGATGGAAGCGGCGGTCTGAATGGATTAGCCTTTAGCTTAGCTGTAAGTCCCCCGCGACCGCCGCGCTTCTGTTTCCTCTCACACCGCTTCCGATGTCTCCGTGAGCGGCCTGTGCTGATGGGAGGCCCCGTTGCTTGGAGGGCCGCTGGGTCTAACCGGCATAGCAGACCTAGGCTACGTAGCGTGGACTTTGTGTCCAGACTAACGACACCAAAATCGCTATACTGACGCAGACTAAATATAGTATTACGGTCGAGTACTGTACTTGCGCTGTTTGACTGAGCTTTTGAGGCAGAGCATACTATTCTAGATGACAAAGTAGACTGTATATCGGCTGAGTTGTCGGGAGCCAAAGCAGCCGCTGCCAGCCAGGGCGCCGCCATCTTAGAACAAGGGAGTCAATTACATTTGAGCTCCATGTTAAAATGTCCGATTTTACGACAGAAAAAAACATATTTACAGCCTGGTTCAAAACATGGCTCTAGTCTCATAAGCTGTTTTTCTACTCCATGACAACTCTGGGGGGGGCGAATATTTTTATAAGGCGTTCGTTTAAAATATACAGCATACATCATTATGCACTATTCATAGCTGTCAAACTAAGTGGCGCCACTTTGATTGACAACTAGCCACTGATGGTCTAAAGGGCGTCACCCCGGCTAATTCTAGTCACTGAGTTTGGGAAAGAGATCGTCGTGGGGTTAGCCGGCTAGCAACGATATTTAGCATTTAACCTAGCTGGTTAGCCGTAGCTAGTTTGATTATTTCGAATAAAGCGGCTTTTTTCAGCCAATAGCGTTCATTCGACCCGCCTCAGCTCCGCCCTCGCTCCACCTCTTTGTCCATATTTGGAGTAACCGGAGGTAGGCTACCAAGATGGCTACGCACTACGATTTGCTTCATTTTTGCTCTTCAGAAACCTATGGGTGATGTCACGGACACTACGTCCATATTTTATACAGTCTACGGTCTAAACATCCTGATCAGAGCCAGATTCGAGGTGTTTACATTGAACCTCAGACCCCAAGAGAATCTCTTCTCTCAGAGGGAGAATCCACTCAGAGTGAAGAGTAAAACAGGAAAAACAGTGTGTGCAGCCCATCACACGGCCCTGACAGTCCACGCATGCGAATGATGCTGTGGTTTGGCCCGGGTGCAGGGTTCAGCGGCCCAGCCCTTCCTGCCTTTGTTGCTCTTTGTTTTGGGTGGTTTTGCCTCCATGAACCGTGCCCTTGTGCTCGACCCTTGCTCTACAGGTTCCTCCTGAAAGATCACAGCTTCGGTCGCATCTCCGTCGAAATTCAGTGTTTTTTTTTTCATTTGTAAATTGAGCCGAAGCTGGAGGAAATTATGTACCTGTTTTTATGAGTATCGTGGAAACTGAGCGTTCTTTTAACAGATGGTTGTGGTGGGTTCGACCCTGGGGGCCTTTAGGATTAGGGCTGGGAGGACAAGCCTAAACCTGCTCCTTCATTCATGAGCCTGCACAGACCACTGACTTTACAAAACGGTGTTGAACGAAATAAAGGTGATATGTGATTGAACAAACTAATTATAAAATTCAGTTTTTACAAAGGGGAAATCTTTTGATCATGGTCACTCTGAAAGCTCCATAATTAAAGGCTGAGAGAGTCTCCCCCTCACATCTGTGGCTGCTTGGGTCGGTGCAGAGGGCAGGACGCTGCACGACAACAAGATCAAGGTCAGAGAGTTTGAGGAGAGGGAAGAGAGAAGGAGGACAACCAGGCTCCTTTCAGGGATAATCTCTGTTACCACAATATGGAGTGACAAGCTTTCACGGGCCCAAAAGGCAAACAGCTCTCAGCATTCCAACATGGCAGACTGATCGGTCTATTCATACGCAGAGCGAACGACGACTCATCGCCTCGCTCATCCCGACACGCGGGGGGGGGGGGGGGGGGGGATTCTGGGGGGATTTGTCTTGCAGGAGAGAAGCCTCACCTGTCAGAGCTGGAAAAGCCCTTTGGCAAGGACACAAGGTGCATAACAAAAACTGACAGGTCAGATGCTTCCTATAGACACACACACACACACAGGAGGGGCTTAGCAGGAAAAACACACTTAACCCTCACTTAAAGTAAACACACGCTGCATATTCAACCAATGCTCGGGTTATAGTTTGGAGGCAGGAAACTTCTAGCTGAGATTTATGCATTTCTGTATGTATATTGGAGAAACTTCCTGATACATGCTAAAGCCTGTCAATGATCCTTATCTTGGTTTCAACGTCCCGCCTGTATAATGCACAGAACCGGATGCATTATCTATCAATAATGGACCTCTGATTGGTTTGCATTACCTCCATCAGATTTTAAATGTCAGTTAATGAGACATTTTAGGACACATGTTCATTCAGTTACCTGCTGAGAGTCAGATGAGAAGGTCGATACCACTCTCATGTTATGCTCAGCACAAAGATTGGAAACAGAGGGAAACCTTCACATTAGCTGCACAGACCTGAGAGTCGTGTCAATCTTCTCATCTAAATTCTTGGCTAGAAGGCAAAATAATATATTCCCCCAAAAATGTTGAACCATTGCTTCAGGAGTTGTAGGAATTTGACCTGAATGCAGTGGGAATTCAACAAGTCAAAAACTCCCAAAATAAGTTTTTGGCATGAGTTTCCAAGTGAATCAAACTTTGCACTGCTGCATTGTTCAGAGGTGCCATTTGGCAGCAGGCCTGTAAATCAGATTCTGCTCAGCGAACAGTAGACAGTCTGCTGATTTTCTTTGTAGAAGATGAGGGAGAATCTAATTGTTTTTCGGCTCCTTGCCACCCCCCCTCCCTCCCCCCCTCCCTCTGTGGCTATCAGCGGGTCTCTGGAGAAGTGCTGGTTTCCGTAAACGTGATGGGGAGATGTTTCCTGTGGCAGGTCTGTCTGCTGCTGATTAGAGCACATCCATCAGCCGGACCTCCTCGGAGCACGGAGGAGGGTACTGGTCAAATCTGTCTCCCAGTCCAGACCAGGTCCACGCCCTGCCCCTCCAGCCCAGACAGCACGACCCGATAAACCCCTCCGTTGGCACTCGCTGATTCAAATATGGAAGTCGCACAATAAACAATGCAGAAATCGGAGCCAAGACTTCTTTTTAATGTGTATTTTGACAGATCTCCAACTGACGCTTATCTCGCTTTCTTTCATGAGGATCTGCAGATTGAGCTCTCTAATTGACGGCTTGGGCCACTGCGTTTGCACTAACACTCACTGAATTGAAAGCATTATATCAACCGTCTTGCTGGGAAAGTTTTACCGAGCGAAGCCGCTGCCTCCGGGCTCGCAGAGGTCAGAGCGGCTTTATTTCTCCTTCAGACGCCGTCCTTCATCAGCTCGGCTCTGCAGGCGCTGATTGCTCTGCGAGGCACTGTGCTCGGTCTCTTCCTCTGTGGACCTCTGTGCCACTGGTGGGTAAAGCACCCACAAAGGCAGGATGAGTCCGGGCTAAAAACAGGCTGCCGTCCGTGCCCCCTGCTGTGTTGAGGCATTTTTCTCCTCGGTCCCGTTCACTTTCTTTGGCCTCCAGTGTGAAGTGTAAACAGGAGGTAGTGAAGTATCCTCCCTGGGCGGGGGTCTGGAGACTGAACCCTCCTGTGGTCATCTGGTCAGCTGGGAGACTGTGAACCTCTGAGTCTGAGAAACGGCTCCAGTCTATTGTGTTGGGCATTGTTTGTGGATGGATGTCACAAGTGTCGCGACCTTGCATGAGAACGAACTCTGCTCCAGTCCTGAGAGGCCAATAATGAAAAAGGGAGATACCCCAATGGGGATCAGTTCAGGACGTCAAGACACAAACAGGAGAGATTTCTTTTAAAGTGTGACTTCACCCTCAGGTCTGAGCCTCCACCCACGGCGTGGAGCTGCTCAGTGATTCAGCTCTCTGAGATGTGTGTGAGCTCTCATAGCCTTTTTAGCTTTAAATAAACAATCATAAAAACTATTAAACAGCCATGAAGGTACCTCTCAGTCTCTCACTCTGAATGTGCTGAACTCTCAGTCGCTCTTCAGCTGAGTGGGTGTTTTCTGTTATTTCTGCAATTAGAAGGCGTTGAATTTTTCATTTCATGACGTAAATTAGTCCTAAATGATTGACTAAATTTCAACAGTGACCTCATAAGGTTTAAGATGATTTGAAATAGTTGATGACATAATGAGCCATTTTCAAACTCCTTTTATAAATTTAGTACGAAATGAACACCAGCATCATCATGTTCCATCACAGCATTATACATACCATCATAGCATTTAGTTTAAAGCTAAAAAAACTTGATAAGTGAGCAGAACCTCTTTAACAAGTGAGCAGTAATGTCTCAGCTGGTCGGACAATCATCAGCTCTGTTGTCTCAGAGCCTCCAAAAAGAAACCCCACAGGTGATAAATTGTGCTTGCAGGCCAGAGAAAGAGCAGTGATTTCCTTCATGTCTTTCAACACTGTCTAAATCAGCAGATATTAGTTATAGTACAGTCAGACAGGAGTGTAGATTAATCCCAGTAAAGCTTTAACACGACTCTGTCATGAAACTTGTCCAAACACAAATTCCTCTGTCGTACATCTGCAACGACATAATGGACCACGTCAGGAGAAGGAATTCAGCCAAATTTATGCCACACTTTGACTTTAGACTCTATTGCTTTTAAGGGCCCCTTCCAGGCATGCGTTTGTACGGATGTGACATTCCTCAGAGAGCAGTAAGTGACGGAGCACCGCTGACCGTGGTCACCTCAACCTGTCAGGCTATTGAACCTGAGGCTGACGGAGACAATGCCCAGGTCAACAGGTCCGCGCTGCAATCACTACAGGCAATAGATTCCATTACTCAGGTCCGACCTCTGACCTCTGAGGGAGTGTCAAAATAAGATCTGTACAAAAAAGGAGGAAACGGTGTCGAAACATCAGTCAAACGGTAAATTAGAGAGTGGAGATAGAGTCTGCAGCAAGCGGCAACCTCCGCCGCTGAAAAATGAAGCCAATGCGGAAGTGCAAAAAAGCTGCAGTTCCTTGAATAACCACTAGAGCAGGCCGCAGAAGGGAGTCAATTACATTTGAGCCCCATGTTAAAATGTCCGATTTTACGACAGAAAAAAACATGTTTACAGCCTGGTTCAAAACATGGCTCTGGTCTCATAAGCTGTTTTTCTACTCCATGACAACTCTGGGGCGGGGGCGCGAAATTTTTTATAAGGCGTTCGTTTAAAATATACAGCATACATCATTATGCACAATTCATAGCTGTCCATCTAAGTGGCGCCACTTTGATGGACAACTAGCCACTGACGGTCTAAAGGGCGTCACCCCGGCTAATTCTAGTCACTGAGTTTGGGAAAGAGATCGTCGTGGGGTTAGCCGGCTAGCAACGATATTTAGCATTTAACCTAGCTGGTTAGCCGTAGCTAGTTTGATTATTTCGAATAAAGCGGCTTTTTTCAGCCAATAGCGTTCATTCGACCCGCCTCAGCTCCGCCCTCGCTCCACCTCTTTGTCCATATTTGGAGTAACCGGAGGTAGGCTACCAAGATGGCTACGCACTACGATTTGCTTCATTTTTGCTCTTCAGAAACCTATGGGTGACGTCACGGACACTACGTCCATATTTTATACAGTCTATGGTCTGCAGCCGTGTTAGCATGTTGGCTATGTTCACCATGTTACAGTAGCTAATCATCAGGAAACACAGGGTATAGCTGAGGCTGATGGAGATGTGTTTGTTGGACAAATTAAAATCTAATCTGGTGATGACATCAGTCAGGGGATCATGAAAGTCACAAAGATTTGTCATCTGTGATCAGTGACTGTCTGTATGACACTTTGCGCCAATCCATCGAGCAGATATTGATATATTTTACAGGGCTTGTGAAAACTGTGACCTTCTGGTGGCACTGAGTCAGAGGGTCGCTTAGGGTTCATCCTCTGGGGACCATAAAAGTCTCTTTCATGGCAAATGATCAAACATTTGTCAAGATATTTCAGTCTGGACCAAACTGTTGGACAGATTCTGTAACAGCTCCTCTGAGAACAGCAGGAAACATGTTATCAGGCCAGAGTCTTGGGTTAATTGACATCTGCATGTATAACAGCACCAAAACCAGACTTCGTCCTCATCAGCCTCTTCTCTGGGGTTTAACTTCTGACAGGCAGAATATGGGCCACAAGAGTGACCTGGTATGTTGGAGGAACTTGGCTTCTTGGACTTACTGGGCGACACCACAGGCATCAGAGAAAACACTCTGCTGCTCTGGCAGAAGAAGAAGGGAAAGAGGAACTTCCCAGCTGCACAGCGACGGGGGGAAATGAGAGGCAGCCTCCGAAAGATTTACAGTCTCCATAATAAATTTCACAGGAAGCATTACAGCATTACATTGTAAGTGTGGATGCAGTGGAGGAGACGCAGGCAGCACTTGGCTCAGGCGGGAACCGTTCTGTTAATAGCCTGGCCACCGCCGCTGTTATTGTTCGGGCGACGCTTCGCCGAGCCGACTCCTCTTTAGATCAGAAACAGTGAGTCTCAAAGGCAGACGCTGAGATTTCCTCTCTGCCATCCAGCTGCTATCTGTCATGACTGAGAGTCTCTGAAGTTACAGCCAGCTGCTCCTGCACATCAACCCGCTGTACTCTCACTGCAGTCGTCTGTCCAGCTGCACGTGAAGCATCAGATTACACACAAATGAAAAACGTGGAATATTAGTCAGTGAGATTTTTAAGGCTGCTCCGTCTGTCTCACACTACATGAGACCTCAGATACGTCCTCATCATGCACACTCACTCCTCTCCTTCCCATACATAACTCTGAGGAGAGTTTCCACATATCTCTCATTCCTTTTCAGCGTCTATCTGACCTGGATTGTTCCCGGACAGACCCACCAGATTCCACAGCTAACAAGCACCATGGGGCAGAGGAGGAGGGAGGCCTGCTGACTTTCCACTGAGGGAACATCTTATCAGGCGGGATACCACCAGCACGCAATTAGCCGCCAAGCTCGGTCATTTAAAGGTAATTCTCAGCGATAAAACACACTGCAAAAACTCAAAATCCTACCAAGTATATTTTTCTAATTTCTAGTCAAAATATCTCATCACACTTAATATAAGACACAATCACCTAACGACTAACATTTCAGTCAGATATAGTAACGTTTTTAGACGGTGCATCTTGAATATCTTGTTAAGTGAAACAGGCTTGAAAACATCTTGTTTTGAGTCATATCTCAGATGAAACAAGCTTTTTTTGCCATAAGGTTTTTAAGCTGCTGTGCTATTTGTAAAAGATGAATCATCTTGTTTCAAGTTAACAGACTTAACTTGAAACTTCACAATACAACTAAAATATAGCTAAGAATGAGTTTTTTTTCAGCTAATTTCAAGATCTTGTAACATATTGTCTTATTTCAAGAAATCTTATCAAGACAATTTTCAGATTTTTTTCCACTTATTACAAGCAAAAATATCTTGTTGTTTTTTTTTTTTACTTATTTTTGGAGGGGCCTTTTTTTCCAGTGCAACTCATGCATTCTCCACGATGCATGGAAATATTGCGCAACTTAGTATAATATAGCTCAAAATAGCTCAAAATCACAAAAAAAAATCTAGCGATAAAAGACTTTCCATTTTCAGAGTTAAGAGCCAGACTGATTCGGTCCAGCAGAACTGTACATGCAGGCTCCCTCTTCTCTTTTGTTGCTCCGGCGTGGGTTGTCAGATCGCATGTACGCCGGCTGCTGTACATTGTGTAAGAGGAGGGAACGGTAAAAGCTGCAGAAGCCGGCAGTGTGACCCGACGCCGGCCCCTGACCCACACCCAATGGGAGCGAAGCTCAACCGCAGGACGCCACGGCTGACATGACAGCTCCCGCCGGGAGGGGAACGAGCGAGGCACCGCTCACCTCTAATCCTCAGCAGATCGGGCTTCACCCGGCCGGTGCCCTGCCTGCAGCGCTGCACCGCATTCCTGCACATCCCCACAGGGCAGAAGCCCCCGCTAAAGCAGAGGAAGAGCCCCTGATGAGCCTCACACAGAGGATGGAACTGTTCTGTGGTAAACGATGTCTGACAAGTGAAAAATGTCCAAGTGAGCTCGCAGATATTTGCTCACACTTTGCATGTGAGCAGGTAACACGGTCATGTGTGTAAGGCCCACATGCGGCGGCTTGTTCCAGAAAGCATGTCACACACACACACACACACACAGCTCAAGATGTTGCCTTTGGGGCACAATGCCCAAAGCAAACAGTGCAGATCTCTGAAGAGTTGAAGAAACAAGGGTAAGGCATTCAGGGGCTCCCTGAAAGCAATTATCCTGGCATGCACACACACACACACACACACACACACACACACACACACACACACTTCGGTCAGTCAGTGGTGAACGGCTTGACTCCTCAGGCTCTGCTTCTCCAAACACACCCTCTTCCTGTTTTACTAAGAGAAAATGGGAGCAGCAATGCAGAGGAAGAGATGAGAGACACAGCAGGACGAAGCAGAGACTGAAGAATGGTTACTCAACAGAAACCTGTGTGCTGCTTTGTGTCTCTTTTAACTCGAGCTGACACCATTATTAGATTGAAAATTAATTAGTGTCAGGGAACAAGCAGTAAGGTGACGAGGAACACAGGTGTTTGTTGGAAAAGAAAGGGCAAACAATATAAAGCAAGAATTCAAAATCAAGGTCTAGAAAAGAGGTCTACAAACTCTACTCAAAATACAGCAACAAACCAGGAGCTCACAAACTGATCTGACACAATGAAACACAGGGGAACATATATACTAGTCTGGTCAAACCAATTAACAGAAAAGGGGGAAACAAAATGGACGTCAACTAAAACTAATACAAAGGAAAACCGAACTAAACCCAACCCCCCCCCCCTGACATGGCTGGACATGGTCTGGCCTAATGACCTTGACCACACCTTTTGCCTCTCCAGGTGACCCCGCCCACATGCAGCAGGTAACTCAAAGAAAGAAAAAATGATTAATATAACAGCAAAACAAAATACTCATTCTGACCTTTCAATGTGAAAATGTGTGCACTCCATTTAAACAGTGTGAAACCAAATGAAACTAAAGAAATTATAAATCAAATA
The DNA here is from genome assembly GCA_037975185.1 of Centropyge bicolor. Lineage (NCBI taxonomy): Eukaryota > Metazoa > Chordata > Actinopteri > Pomacanthidae > Centropyge > Centropyge bicolor. The sequence goes on from JBBMOC010000084.1 coordinate 581,242, forward strand.
AACTGTGGTGTGGACAAGAATTGTTTGAGGAGAGGTGATTGCAAATCAAATGAACCTGTGTAATGTGGTTGACTGCAAATTAAAATAGCATGTGTGCTGAAAGTAAGGTGAGTGTGTGCATCCTGTTACCAACTGTCCTGTGTGGCCTCTGCCATCACAATGTATTATTATATATACATGAACATGGAAAAGCAACAGCAACTGAAAAGAAGAAATGAACTCAATCTGAATCTTTGTTCTGTTAATATGGGATTTATTTATTATATATATTGGGAAATATAAATAAAATTTTACAAAAAAGAAGACTGATTGACAACTCTTTCAATAATTGATTAATCATTTCATTTTTCAGATGTTTGTTGTTCCAGCTTCTCCAATCAGAGGATGAGCTGCTTTTCTTTTTCATGTGATAATAATAGTTGTTATTTGGGTTTGTTTCTGTTGGACTATTGGACAAAACAAGTAATAGAGAATGACGATGTCACTTCACTGATCAAGACAATAATCTGCAGATGATTTATAATGAGAATAATCATTTGCTGCAGCCGTAGTTTGATCTGACCAAGTTATGAATTCTTCTCACTTTTGCAAGAAAAATATGAAAGAGCTAACATGACTTTTAATACAAGTGCCAACAAAGATTCAATAAATGTGGTGATGCAAACATACCTCGAGCATTAGAGGAGGCAGTGTGTGAGCGTGCATTGATTGGTTTCTACAACTCATGAGCAAAACACACAACCTGACGTGTGTGTGTGTGTGTGTGTGTGTGTAATGGAGCCAAAGGTTGGACGTTCCAAGCACATGGCTTTCCCACATAAAAGCAGAAAAACAAGAGGAAACCACTGGCTTTCATCCACAGGCACGAGGCGTGCACACACAGCATCCACTGAAACATCAAGTGTTTAAAAGAAAACAACAGGGGAATTACTGGGGGATAATTGCGCCAACATGGACAGAGGGGATGTAGAGTGTGGTTCTCAGTGTCCGACAGTGTGGGCGGCGAAGGGAGGGACACTTCAAACGCCTTGCACGTGAGATGCGGCGTCTCTCAGGAAGAGCTCTGTTAGTTCCTCCGGTGAAAAACAACGGATCCGTCGTGGTGTGAATCAGAAGAGCTGTATAGTGTCTTCCTGGACCTTGAGAAAAGTCACTACTGTTTTCACTACTGTAAAGCTCCAAACAGTCATCAGAGAACAGTGCGGGCTCCTGTCGTCATCAGAGCGGATTCCCACTTCCTATGACTTCCTGAGGGGCCCCTGGCTCTTTAAGGCTGAATGGCACCAAACCATTCATTATTACACTTCAGCTGAATGTATCTGGGAGCACGCCCACCAGAAGGTATCAGCTCACATGTGATATGATTCATGCACACAGCTGACTGGAGACATCCTCAGGAGAGCAGGCACAAGAATGTAGGAATAAAGTGAATATCACAGTTTGATAGTCGTTATTTCATGAATGACTTTGGAGGCAGGAAGCAGAGCTGAGAGAAACAGCCTGGCTCAGATTTCAACCAGGAGAGACAAGTATGTGAAGGAAGATAATTTATTACAACAAAAGACATGGATGGTGATATTGACAACAGAACTTGACAGAGAGTCTTTGGCGTTTTGGACTCTGGGGGGAGACGACTTGATTGAAGATTCTCTATCCGAGCTGACGCAGGATAAATCCCCCCCAGAGTCCTGGCACTGGTGGTGGTGGTGGTAATTGGAGGCTGAGAAGCTGGATGGGTGATTCGATTTCAATTCACTTCGATCTTATTTGAATAGCGCCAAATCACAACAAAAGTCATCTCAAGGCACTTTACATACAGACCATACTCTTTAAGAGTTACTGACAGAGACCCAACAGTTCCCATCATGAGCAAGCACTTGGTGACGGTGGCGAGGAAAAACTCCCTTTTAACAGGCAGAAACCTCGGACAGAACGAGGCTCAGTGATGGACAGCCATCTGCCGCGACTGGTTGGGTTGGAGAGAGACTCTGCAGCTTCGGTGACGCATGTGCTCTTAGATGAGGAAAGGGTGACTGCCTCCTGAGCCCAGACAGGGATCTGATTCCATGGGAGAGGGTGAAGAAGATGATGATACTTCCAAGGCGAGGCGGTGATGGGGAGGTGGAGGGGCGCGCACATCACCAGCATGAAAGAGCTAGGGCAGAGAAAGATCATATTTTAAAAGAAGAGCACGAAGATGATAGGTTAACAATGAAGGTGTGGCACCGTGCTATTGGGTGGAAGCTGGATTGACAGCTGATTACAGGTGACCGCCCCAAGCACTAACAGCAGGAAATGAGCCTGAGCATGCGCAGTAGGAAACATGAGGAACAGCTTGTGAATGGAAGCGTTAATGTCTTCCTGGCTGAACTTGCGCTACAGCTTCATTTCTTTTTCTCCCCGGTGACATCTCCACCTCCTGGTTCTGACCGTCGCAGCCTCTCCCTCCACATCAGAGCGGGATCCGGTCCAGCCTGGGCTCCGTCTCCTCCACTGGCCTACCTGCTTCAGATATGGCTCAGACGTGGAGGCCTGGCTGGATCACCTCCACCCACCCAGGCTACAGACGGTGCCCCACGTGTGCTGCAGCCGCCCCCCGGATCCACCCAACCAACACTGGATTATTCACACCTGAATGAGCTACTGTATGTGAGACACTCTGGCCCATGTATGACTGTGGAACAAACGCTAACTGATGAGATTTCACTTGACAGGTCAGAGTTCATGTTGATGTAACTCTAAGTGGGATTCATAATAGTTAACGGGCACTTAACTGTGGCCAATTTACTAAATCCCTTCAAGGATCAGATAACATACAGCCAAGTGTTATTGCTTTTTTCTCCCTGCTGTTAATCTTCAGCAAAGAAGGAACTCAAGTTATTACTATTGACCACGGCTTGGAAAATCAATCAGTCTATTGACCGTTTGTTAAACTCCTTGTTCAAACAGGGATTTTCCAATTTTAGCTTATCAATGACAACAGATTGAAACTTTGGATTTCTCCACATACAGGAGTGATGTTAAGGCTCTAGCAGGACAAAAACAAAAAAGGGTCAGTGTTAAACTTTTTAGACGACATAAACATGAGAAAAACATTATAAATATACAATAAATTATTTGCAATGTTTCCACTGCACAATTCAGCTCAGCTCAACTCGACTTACTCTTATGCGTTTTTCCACTGTCAGAGGTTGGGAAATGTACTTGGTGCTGGTACTTTTTCTTGGTGTCACATCGGTCGAGGTTCAAAGTGAGCAGAGTCGATACTAAACGGTTATTGGTCAGAGAGAATCATTGTTCAAGGTCTTTTTATTTAGATTTTTCAATTTACATAGGTCCAACAAAATAGAAAACAGGACAGTAAAACCCCTCCAACCCCCCCCCTCCCCTTTTCCCCACAAACCAGGCTTACAGTATTAACAGTATAGAATACCAATTTCAAAATACAAAATTCACATCATTTCCATAACCAGACATAAAGGAGAACGAAGAGAAATAAATAAAAGCAGAGGTTTACAGCTATATTATCTGCCTCCATACCTTCAACACACATTAAGAAAGATTGCCAAATATTATAAAATTTCCTAGTGGACCCTCTAATTGTGTATCTGATCTTCTCCAACTTAATATGAGACATGACTTCCTTAATCCAGTGACTATATGTTGGGGATGTTGGGTCTTTCCATTTCAATAATATAAGTCTCCTAGCTAGAAGAGGGTCAGAGAGAATCATGACTGAAATCGTCACTGATGCGACACAGAGCAAAGCACTCGTCTCATCGTCTCAGGTGTGATGTTCAGGCCTGACAGGTGCAGCAGCAGCAGTGAAGGGGGACGGGGTTTAACAAATGGTCACTTCAGGGTTTTCAATACAGAATGAACAGCTGACTCTCTATCAGCTCTGAACCATCAGCTCCTTTATAACCAGGTAATAATGGCTCGCTTCAGCTCAGAGGACCTTTGCTATGAGAACTCTTCCACGACTCGACTTCCAGCTTCTCCTGGGTGGTGAATTCTCCCTAAGATATAATTATTCACAGCAGGTCCGAGCTGGATCTGGGTCCATAAGATGCCTGTCACCTGTTGTTCACACAGCCAAACATCTATACCAGGCCTGTTTCTCCCCCTGCTCTTCCTGCTCCTTCGTCTTTGATCAATAAATCTGCGACCACCCGTCCACCCTCAGTGTGTGCACCAGAGAGGGGCCCATTGTCATGTAATTACAGGCCTGCTCCTCTGACTGAGCCGCTGCCTGGGCCAGTGTGATTAAAAGTCAGCTGGGCCGTGCTCCGGTTCGCGGCGGCTCTTTCAACTGGAACCAACAGCTTGGAAACACGACGCAGCCAAACAGAGCTTCCTTCAGCACGGCTGAAATTTTAAACACTATTAGCGGTGACGTTTCTCTCTGATGGGGCTTCACAGAGCTCACGAGCAACGTGATTGAGCATCTAATTTGTAATGAAATTGAGAGCACCTGTGACATCTGGAGCGGCGGAAGCTGAATCACACACGGGTTCATCTTCAGAGCGAGAGCAGCGGAACATCGGGACAATAGCTAGCGGCATCACAGGAGGGACGTGAACCGTGGATGTCAGTGAGAAAATGTGTCACGAGCCAAAACCATTGTTTGTCCTGACTGAGGTGAAGGATAGCAAACACAATAGCATCTTGAGAGCTTGGATGTGAATGGGTGCGTGTGTAGATGCCGGCACGTCTGTCGGTAAGTTCCCTCCTGCAGGGTTTTATTCCATCTTGTGAAGTGCTCACTGATTGGCTGGAATATGGTTTGAATTAAGCGGCAACCTCCGCCACTGAAAAATGAAGCCAATGCGGAAGTGCAAAAAAGCTGCAGTTCCTCGAATAACCACTAGAGCAGGCTGCAGAAGGGAGTCAATTACATTTGAGCCCCATGTTAAAATGTCCGATTTTACCACAGAAAAAAACATATTTACAGCCTGGTTCAAAACATGGCTCTAGTCTCATAAGCTGTTTTTCTACTCCATGACAACTCTGGGGGGGCGAATTTTTTATAAGGCGTTCGTTTAAAATATACAGCATACATCATTATGCACAATTCATAGCTGTCAATCTAAGTGGCGCCACTTTGATTGACAACTAGCCACTGACGGTCTAAAGGGCGTCACCCCGGCTAATTCTAGTCACTGAGTTTGGGAAAGAGATCGTCGTGGGGTTAGCCGGCTAGCAACGATATTTAGCATTAAACCTAGCTGGTTAGCCGTAGCTAGTTTGATTATTTCGATTAAAGCAGCTTTTTTCAGCCAATAACGTTCATTCGACCCACCTCAGCTCCGCCCTCGCTCCACCTCTTTGTCCATATTTGGAGTAACCGGAGGTAGCCTACCAAGATGGCTACGCACTACGATTTGCTTCATTTTTGCTCTTCAGAAACCTATGGGTGACGTCACGGACACTACATCCATATTTTATACAGTGGTTTGAATAAAAAATGTGTACAATCCAAGGTGCACAGCAGAATTTGCAAGAAGCTTTCCAACTTTTTTTTTGAATGTGTTGCAACCAGCGCTGCTCTGTATCAGGGTCATCGCCTGCTGGAGCTGACTGCTGACGACGACCCTCAGCATTTTCATTTTGCACAAATCCTAACATCTCCTGCGAGCATCCACATGAGATCACCACAAAGACCCGGCAGCTCTTCTTCTCCACCGTCGTCACGATCGGTAAAATTTGATTTGATTTGCAGCAAATCGCTTCAAGATGGCGACCGAGCCTTTGGTCTGGAGCTGCTCCACAGTGAACCTGAGATAGTGGATGGAGGAGGACTCTTCCTGAGGGAACAGTCGCAGGAAACACCTTCTCCTTTATTATCTTTCCTGCTGTTATCGCTGGCAGCGCCTGCTCGCTCCCTCCTCTCCCGTCTAATCTCCACGGCCGCCGCAGCCTGCACGCCATCGCGGCGTAACTGCTCTTTCTCAGGGCCCCACTCCCTCATGCATCATCCAGGGCCGGTCTCCTCACGTAACCTCGCAAATTATTCAAAAACAACGACTTGGTATGAAAAAGTGCAATCACATTTAGCAGCTAGTTAATAAAAGCAGTGCTCAGTATCTACTTGCTCTTTAGAATTGCAGTTAAATGAAAAGGTCAAAGTCAATAACGCAGCTCTGACTCACTCATCTGTTCACGTGTTTCTCCGTGATTAAGAATTAGTGCTTTCCTCTCATCTGCAGCGATCGTGTTCTTACATCTATCACGATCAGAGGCCTGGAGCAGATGGAAGTCCGGGGGTTGAGTTTAGGTGACAACAGCACACATATGCAAACGCGGCCATGGAAAGATTTATGATACGGCGTAATGAGTTCATATTAATGCACGAACAAAAACCTTCGCAGGAGCTCGAGCTCCAGATGTGCTCTAATGTGGTTTCTCTGACTCCAGTTACGTTGGAGATATGTTGTCTCATGAAGAGTCTGTTTATTTTCATTACAGCAAAGTTCAAAAGTCACTGATGTGGTGCATTAAAATTCTATTAAAATGTGGGTAAACTATGAGTCGCAGTCAGGAAATACTGTGTCAAAGGGGAATCAAACATTGTAGCGACACACAGTTTCTCTGATTAGATCATTCATCATTAACCTATTATTACTAGTATTAATCCTTTGGAAACATGTAATAGTATAATTATTATAGTGTTGACTGCTAAACATGATGAAATACAAGTTTAAAATGTACAGATTTATGTTGACATTAGAAACTACTTAGTCAATAAAAGTGAGGGTGAAGTGAATGTAGCTGCGTTTGCTCTTGTTAAATCCCTGTAATTATCCTCTGAGCCGCCATCACAACTGAGGCCTTTTGTGCTGCATAAAGAGACCTGTGCGTGCATCTATAAGACGTGTGCATATATTCAGGATTAGGAGTTTAAAGAGTTGAGAATTGTCCCGCAGCTGAACCCCGGATAATGCCTCCATGTACACAGAGAGCGAGCTGGCACAACAGCATTAATCAACAATCAATCCTTGTGAGTTATAATCCGCCATAAACCAACAATATTTGGCAACCAGATCCAGCCCGCGGGCCACAACTGGAACCTGCCGCCAGTGCTCTATAACAGCAGTGTTAACAAGTCCCACCGCGGCGCCCTGATCCTCCTCGATCGGACCCCGGCCCGGAGATGAAGGGGCTTTGTCCGTGCAAGCTCTGAAGACACAACAGCCTGGACGCTGACACATGAGCTGCCGCTTCATCCCCACAGCTCACTGTAAATAACTGAAAAGCCAAACTGGAGCTCTTTCCATGGGAAACAAGCCTGCTCTGTGTTCCCCCCAGCCTGCTCTCGTACTGTACGCTCGTCTTCCTCTCGGCGCTGGGCTCGAGGGCCGGAGCTCTCAGAGGGGCCCCGTCCACAAAGCTGAACATCAAAATTACTGGTTAGGTTTATGGTTCCTGTTCTGCAACGCTCAGGTTTCTGCTCATCTGGTCCACATAACACACAAGCTGTGAGGGGGGGTCTTTGGCTCCAACCTGTGAATCTGCACTGTCTGATTTAAGAGACGAGGACTCAGCTATTACAACATCTATCCAGCTCAGTCCCTGCTGATTGATTTCAATCATTACATCAATCAAAACTGACATAAATGTAGATTTTTGTATTGGTAAAGTGGCAATAAGACACTTCATGACCAAGAGCTGACCTGTCTGACCTTTCAGAAAAAGTGGAGTTGGTGGAGAAAGAAGATTATTTCACATCATCATCATCTCCAGAATTTCATTTGAGGGTCATTCCAGAATTGGAGGACATTTTGGCTTCCAAATTCTTGAAAAATAAACCTTCAGTTCTGCTACATATTCATCAATAATAGGTAATAAACTACCAAAAGCTTGATTAGCTCAGCTTACAGATAAATGGTACAATTTTTCTCACATGATTTATTTGGTGTTTACAATACTTGGTGCAACGTTACTCATATCACAGTAACAGGGTTGCAAATCCATCCTAATGTTAGCTTTCTCTCAGGAGTAGAAGCTAGCTGCTTAGCTAGCTGTTACTGCTGAGGAAGAGGACAAACTTACCTATGAAAATAAGTTTAAAAAAATTTTAAATTGTCTTATTCTGATTATAGGCATAACAGGGTTGCATGAGGTAGAGTGAGACATTCAATCAAGGCTAACTATGTTATAAAAATATGAAAAACAGAAGAGAGGACATAACTTTGCTCTACTCATTCTTTTGGAAAACTGTTTGATGATGTCAAGTCCAGCATATCATGTGATTCACTGCTTTCTTCTTCTTCTACCAAGCTAAAAAGGTTATGGTAACAGGGTTGCGTGCATGTTGGGGGACACATGTTCCATGAATAATTATTATTATTTGAAATATTCTTTTTATTAAAACAAATGTTCCCACAGCTTCAAGAGACAGCAATGAAACAAATAATATAAAAAAAATGAAATTTAAATTTCATTTTAACTGTTTTATTTGAAATTCAATTTGGTCATTAGGGGGAACTCCAGACTTATTTGGTATTTTAAAAACTATTTTCAAGCATTCTTTTAGTTTTTTTTAGATTTGCTCTCAGGACAAGTAAATTTACTCAGAAACGGCATGTTTTATTATTTTGTATGTGGATTATTTAAAATTTGATGGGTGGGATGTAAAATGTCCTCCAGTTCTGGAATGACCCTTGATCATTTAAATCAGTGATTCCCAACCAGGTGTACCAGGGGCATAGGCAGATTTCCTGCAGGTAAATGAAAATAGAACTCAAATGCATCCATGTATTTGAATTAAAGAAGATAAAATTTGTTTATACAATAACCAGAAAGTGAGTTCACACAGTAATATCATACCTTGTGCTGTGTTTGATGAAAACTAGTTACCGAAGCACGTAGAGGAAAAATTCAAACAGTAAGGGCTAATGATTAACATCTATTGTTAAAAGTAATGAATATACTTCTGAAATATTTAGTTAAAGGTAGCAGTTCAACAGTTAAACAGATATTTAAATGTGTCCTAATAAATACAAAATGTGGATTATTGGCTAAACTTAATGAATAAAAAAAACAAATTATTAAGTTGAAGTAATGAACAAATGTTGAACAGATGCCTGGATGTGTAAAATTGAGCTGAATTTAACAGATAAATGGTTGAAACATCCAGCTTCTGTCACTGAAACTGTTCATATTTAAACTCAACCAAAGGCACTCATGCTGCCAGCAGCGCTGCAGTCAGACCGTATTCATGGTACAGTAAGGTGCTTTGGACGAGAGCATTTAAACCATCAAACACCAGCGTGTTTGGGTAAAGCCTCCAGTGTTGAGAGAGACCCATCAGTGGAGCTGAGTGATGACAGTTGGAGTCATCAAAGAGTCTCTGCTGCTACTGCATCTCACACAAAGCCCAAACAATGGCAGGAAGGGGCTGCGGGTCTTCAGGAGATGAGCCACACACAAACTCCTTGGAGCAGGATTCATCAGACTGGCGCTGAGGTTGTGGGGGGGGGTCCATCCATTTCCTGTTTTTACCTCCCAGCTAAGAGGGCCTGAGTGTGCCAACACCCCTAATGACTCAAGACTTGTGAGTCGCTCATAACACAATCATTCAAGACTCTATTATGCTGGGAATGGAAGTGTGGCAGACCACGCATCCTCGGGTCCACATGTGTATTGGCAACAACATCATCTCATCATTAATGGTGAGCAGAAGTGATGCCAGTGGACTGTGTGTCTCCAGCCACCAACACAATGGTTTGTTAAGAGGCTCCTAGCACAGAGGACATCCTCCCCATATGGCTGAGGGAGCCTGGCTCCAATACTAATCTGCTCCCACTGTTTATAAAATAAACAGGCCCCCGAACACTAACCCACAGGCTGCCCGGCTTCCCCCCTCCTGCACCCTCTACATCGCATCTGGCTGACCTTTGACCCCGGCTGTTTGAACTGTGCTTCCTGTCCAGTGCAGCGTGCATATAGCATCATGGCAAAATCTGCACTGTCGGCATTTTTCACGCAGCGGAAGAGGGGATGACCAACGCGTCCCCGTGGAGGTGGCACATGTGGCAGCTGCCATCCCACACACGAGCACATAGAGAGCAACAGCCCCGACCTTTGATTATGAATCATAAAAAGAAGCACAGCAGCTTGTTAATGAACAAAAGGAGGCTCAACACCTAGACGCCAAGCTATTAAAGTGCAAATGAGTGGGCATTAAGATAAGGCTCCAATTAGTGTAGAGTTACTTCTAATTACAAAATCTGTGCCACTTAAAGGCAGCAGCATTACCTTTTCAAAACAAGACTGTTTTCACACAGACACCCCCCCACACACACACACACACACCCCCGCCCCTGCTCTCTGGGAGCCCCGAGCCTGCTAGGCCCACTGCTGCTGGAATGAGAGGAGATAAGCCCATGGTCGGCCTCCATCAACACATGAGGCTTGCCAAAGCGAGTAGAGTTACAGACAGCTCTCCTCTGGGGGCTCAGTGGGAGTGGGAGCAGGGCGGGACGGGGCTGCTCAGACACGGGAGGCCGCTAATCTGCCCCCAGCCGGCCCGCTGATGCCCACCATCTGTGTCTGTAACTCATCACCCGGCGGCCAGGAGCCTCGGCAGGCCGGCACACGAGTAAACAAACAGCCAGGGAGCATTCACAGCTAACTCTACCTGACTCCGGTAATTACTGATTATCAGTGCCACCCAAAAAGAGAAGGACAGGAGGAGGGAGGTCGGAGGCAGTAATGAGGATCCTGCTGTGAGAGGGGGCCCGGCCACTTCAGGTTGTTTCACTGTCTTCATTATGAGGAGAACTTGGACTTCTATGAACACACTCACTCCCCCTCCTTCTCACTGAATCTACCAACACACATTCACACACAAATACACCACCTCCATCTGGAACTACTGGCCACCCCCCACCCCCCCACCCCTCCTCCTCTCCTTCATCTACCCAACTCAGCACACCACATGGACAAAGAATAAACACTCTGTTAAGGACAATACTCTTGGGTTTACGGACAATTACCTCTTAATTTCAATATTTAATTTAAACTACAAATGTCACTTTAAATTTTCAAGGAAACAGCGGTCATGTTCACCATTTCTCAACTGCTTTCTGTTATGTGCAATATTTTCTGTATATTTATATTCTGTATATTATGCTAGATATCTATATTCACTTTTACAGTCAATACAACTACTTAGTGCAATAATTCAACTTGCTGCTACTTGCTCTGTGCAATAACCTGTATATAACTCTCGTTCATTTACATATGTCTATACATAGCTCATAGCACCGTATTTATATATAGTATATATTTATATCTCTTTTTCATATTTTTATATTTCCACCGACTGACACTATTGTTGCTGACTCTTTGTTGGAAGCCATTGCATCGAAATTTCATTACCCAACTTGCACTGCTGTGTATATTGTGTAATGACAATAAAGAAAGTCTAAGTCTAACTTGTGTGGGACAAAAACAGAAAAACAGCTCAATCAGAACACGAGGAAATTAAAAAAACGATTGTGACAAGTTAAATGACCACCAGCAGCGAATGAGCACCAAGTCAAGTCAACACTTTGACGAGTGTCAGGAAAAATGTAGCGGCTGCTTACGCTTCATTTACTTGACGAGACTTCACAGCCGTAATTGCGGACGCCTCTGGCACCGCTGAGCCGGGGGATGTAGAGGGTCAGGGGGTCAGGAGGATGGGCGTGGGGGGGGGCAACTGACGGAGATTAAATGAAACACCTAAAGCTCCTCCAGGAGAGTGACGCAGGTGTGCAGCACTTACCCCCACATCACCCACACACACCCGTCGTTCAGGGCCAAAATATCCTGTGGGCGCAGCAGCAGGTGATTAACAGACAATTACTGCGCCTCACTTACCTTTTCACCGTTCACCCGCATGTTTGAATCTCACTTGACAGAGTTGTTGCCTGGTGTGATTTGAACCCACCAAACCACTAAACTGTGGCTTTTAGCTTTTTTTTAACATCTGCTGAGGGATTGTATGAAAGTTATACGAGAGGGTGTTTCAGTTTTTGCTGGAGGGAGTTTGGCCCAAACTTTGAGAGCAGAGAAGGGTTTTTAATTTTCCATGCACCAGATGTGTGTTTTGTTTCATCCTGTCCTTTTGAGACATGCTGTAAAAAAGATTGAATAGTTGCATCAAAATCCAGCAGAACATCGAAAACATAGAGGTCGTGTCTCTGGATGCTACAGTATTTATGTTAGTTTGGAAACGGTTGATTAGTTTTGAACGTGATCTTTCTGAAAAAATACATCATATAGTATCGACCTATAATATAATGCATCACCTATTGGCTGAGGTGAAAAGTGAAAAGCTTCAGCCTGAGTCCTGTTATCCAGCGAGAGTGGAATCAACTGTTCATTCAGTGGCTCTTGGGGCCGCAGAGACTGTTGATATTTTTAAAAGGAGGCTCAAGACCCACCTTTTTAGTTTAGCTTTTAGTTGACTTCTTAATTTATTTTCTTATAGCTATTTATTTCTTTTATTAATCCTCAATGTTTTTAATGATTTTTATTTATTTATATTACCTTTAAATTCTCTTTTTATAATTTTTAGACTGCTACATATCATAGTTTTTAGCTCCAGTGTTTCCTCATGGGGGCCCTCCGCAGCGGTAGTTATGCCTGCTCTCAATGGGGGGGGCGCTGTCCTGGGGACCCCTCAGTGTGCACCCCGGCCCAGGTGGGGGTCTCTGGGGCGGTGCTCCCTGTGGATGAGAATTGTGGCGCCTCTTGTTGCGGACGGCCCCCTCACGTTGTCCTCACCTGGACCCTCGGTGTCGAGCCTTATCAACATTTTATCTGTGTGTGTGTGTGTGTATGTGTGTGTGTGTTTGCGTGTGCGTGCATTTGTGCGTGCGTGTATGCGTGCTTGGTTTGTTTGGCTTTATTTTATCTTGTCTGATTTGTAAAGCACTTTGTGTTACACTTGAAAAGTGCTATATAAATAAATAAAGTTTGAGTTTGAGTTTAAAAATAGAGAAACAAACAGACACATTATTTGTTATTTTTGCCATCTAATCTCACTCCAGATGTGCCATTTGGGCTCTATCTCTATCTAATTGTTCTATTGATGTGAACTAAAAATCAGGCTTGAGTTTGAGAAATTAGCCTGAAAGGTGTTGCATTTTCTTCTCATTATCCAAACCGACGACTGACCCTGAGGAGGGTCAAAGAACAGAAGGGTTGACCCCCCCCCCCCCCTCCCCGCTCCAACAGTTTCAGCACGGTGGTGAATGCAGGCCGCTGTGTCCGCTGGGAGCGGCTGGAATAAGAACCGTGATGACGTTTAAAGTACTTTTCTAAATGCACCCATGAGAATTTGGGGTTGTTATTCTATGTTGAATTTACCCGCTAAGTATTAACCGTTTACTCAGCCGTTTGCAGACCGTAAATGGAAGCAAAACTATGCAGTGGAAAGAGCAGAGGTGCCAGAACTACATTTCCACAGAGTCTTGTATATCACATGATGGAATAGCTGAGCCTGCAGGCGCTGCTCCAGACTCCACCAGCCATTTATTACAGTATTTAACAGTAGTCTTTGTTTAGGGTGGATGGACGGAGCTGACAGGAGAACGGAGAATATTCATCAGGCTGCGTCTGGAAGGAGAGCTGTCAGGAGGAAACCTGCAGGGCCAGAGATGATTAGCATTCATCCTGACAAACAGAGCAGGATGATGCAGAAGTGAAGGGTGGTTATGAATAATTTGTCTGAGGAGAACACAGTCGGCCATGAGGCTCAGAGAGGGGAAGGAGAGTGAGGGCTTCTCCTCCGGCAGACGAACATGAGAGGCCCGGAGTGAAAGAACAACACAGGGATGATTCAATTATCCACCGCGGCCGTCACACAGGGATCCCCCCCCCCCCCCCCTCTTAATGCCACAAAGACTGATGCTTTCCGTCAGAGCGATAAATAACTTTTTATTCCCGCTGCCACAGAAAGTTCACCTGCACAGACCATCACAGCGTCTGCCCTCATATTTGTTACTGCGGCCTTTTAATTCGACCTGAGCCAACCTGTCATGCTCCATCAAACGTGGGAATCGGATACCTCAGGAACACAGGCGCCTTTGCTTTGCGTTATGCCATCTCCCCCACTCCCCGCCGCCACCCCCCCCACCCCTCTGCGCCTTAACGCACCGAGCCTGGGAGCAGAGAGAAAGTCACCCGCATCACATGAATCAAGCACTGTGACGGGGGTCCGTTGGGTCCGGGATCACACGGAGGATCACAAGTCTCTCTTTTTACTGCTCCCCTCGCCCGTCTCTCCTCGCTGGGGACGAGCGAGGCGGGATGGCCCCTCCGAAGGCATATATTTCCGTTGATGAAGAGATAAATCAGATCATTTCTGGAGTGAGGAAGGGAGCACAGAGAGAGCCTTCTTGCTCGTCCCCCTTTGACATGTAAATGGAACGGTGGCACTGAAAGAGGGCCAGGTGTCCGATGCAAAGAGGGAAAGCGTGACGGTGCATGCATTCCTCAGGGAGCTCGACCGTTAACTGTTGCTGTGCCTCATGTGTGCGAACATCAACAGATCCCATAATGGTGCATAATGGCCTCGGTGGAGTGACACAGTGGGGAAGTATGATTAATAGCTATTGGCAGGTGCTTTCTTTCAAGTCAGTTATTAATCACATGGACACACTCGGAGCCTCCCTGCACTGAGACTGATCATATAAAACAGAGGTCACCAACAGGCGGACCGCGGTCCGGGTCTGGACCACAGACTGTATAAAATATGGATGTAGTGTCCGTGACGTCACCCATAGCTTTCTGAAGAGCAAAAATGAAGCAAATCGTAGTGCGCAGCCATCTTGGTAGCCTACCTCCGGTTACTCCAAATATGGACAAAGAGGTGGAGCGAGGGCGGAGCTGAGGCGGGTCGAATGAACGCTATTGGCTGAAATAAGCCGCTTTATTCGAAATAATCAAACTAGCTACGGCTAACCAGCTAGGTTAAATGCTAAATAGCGTTGCTAGCCGGCTAACCCCACGACGATCTCTTTCCCAAACTCAGTGACTAGAATTAGCCGGGGTGACGCCCTTTAGACCGTCAGTTCATAGCTGTCAATCAAAGTGGCGCCACTTAGATTGACAGCTATGAATTGTGCATAATGATGTATGCTGTATATTTTAAACAAACGCCTTATAAAAAAATTCGCCCCCCCCAGAGTTGTCATGGAGTAGAAAAACAGCTTATGAGACTAGAGCCACGTTTTGAACCAGGCTGTAAATATGTTTTTTTCTGTCATAAAATCGGACATTTTAACATGGGGCTCAGATGTAATTGACTCACTTCTGCAGCCTGCTCTAGTGGTTATCTGAGGAACTGCAGCTTTTTTGCACGTCCGCATTGGCTTCATTTTTCAGTGCCGGAGGTTGCCGCTTGGTCTGGACCCAGAAGCTGTCCCATACGGACCTGGGCCCACAACCAAAACACAAGGCTATGATTTAAAACCTGACAGATCGCTTCTATTTTAACCCAGCTTTTGTAGTCTTTACAGTAGTGGTTTAGTGGATAAGGAAACGCAGAGAAAAATTACATGCGAGTTAAACCATTCCACATGATACCACTCAGCCAATCAAGTCTGCGCATTGCAGGCGGTAAATATTGCGACTCTACAGTGCAGACAGATGAGAAAGTTAGAGACAAGTTACTTATGAAGACATGGTAGAAAGAAAAAGAAAGATGGCGATACATGTAGAAAATCAAAGGGAGAGATACAGACGAGTGAGCAGGAGAAAGTTAAGGAATAAGACGAGAGATAAGGAGAAAGTTGAGAAAAATAAGGAACAAATGACGCTCTCCAAATAAAAAAAAGTGGACAGCAAAAATAGAGCATTTAATCCGGAATGGACAGACAGAAAAGGGGAAATTCAAGTCTTTACTCACTTTATTTTTGTGAAATTAAGCGCTATGTTTGAGCATGCACAATTTTCACATTGTATTTATTTTCTCTTATTTTGAAATGCAGCCCTTTTTTATTTAGTAAATGAGGAAACAGTAGTCAACAGCAGTCTTACATCTGTTCAGTTCTATGTTAGTTGACAATAAATATTGTCAAAAAGTTTTGGAATTGTCCTGAATTCATTTGATTTGACAGTCAGGTATCGAATACATGCAGATGTTGATACAACTACAAGGCTACTTAAATATATATCACATTAAATAGTTAGACATTATGATCTTCTGGATCTTTGCTTCAAGATATTTTCTCCAACCGGACCTCTTTAAATTTTAATTGAATACCCCTGATATGAAATATAACTGTTAAGACAAAGGTAATTCCCAAATCACGTCTTCTCTTTACATCTGTACTCTGAGCCGCCGCCGGCCAGAGGTCAACAGCTGCAGCTCACGCCTTAGCCGGACGATTAGAAGTGAGTGAGCAGGCTGTGTGAGGTCATCAAGGAGGCAATTTGCAACCAACTCTTTAAAGCCTGAGGCAGAAACCCTCCAATATCCCACACCTCGAGCTGGAGACAAGAGGCTCTCTGCAGTTCAAACAGAGAATTAAGAGAAGAAGAGCAACCTGTTATTAGTCCAAACGAGGAGGGGGGGGCTGTTCAGGCTGCACGGAGAGCCTGAGAGGGCAAAGGTCAAATATTTGTGTCATGAATGATTCACTCCTACAATCACTTCACTCATTTTTTTCATGTGCAGAATGGTCAGATAGATACACAGCAGACCATGGACTCCTGTTTGATAAGACTGTGAATCATGTCCTGTCTGAGCTGAAACTGATCACAGTACAGTCTTTATTTCATCATTACACCAACAGTGATAATAATAACTAATCACCACATTTAAGAAGCTCCTAAATCCCAGAGCACATTTCAATAATCTGTAGTGCCACACTCAGTCTTAGTCCAAACATTTTCAAAGGAAATGTTCCACATCTTTAGGAAGATTTTTTTGCCATGAGTTATAGAGGATTGATAGCCCTCTCATACAGTAAATAGACGACAAACAGCTGGTCTGGATCAGTCCACAGGTAACAAAACCAGCACCTCTGGCAGCATCTCTGCTGTTCCTTTAAAACATTGCACCCCCATGACCACACACTGGATGTGTGCTGTGATGATTTTCTAAACATTTTTTTCAACAAATTAACATCATAATTATCACTGATGTAACATAAGTGACATATTCTACACAGTAGTGGCTCAGGATGCAGAGTGGATCACTGTGTGTGGCAAATTGTTGTGAAGCACCAGGTCGTATAAATGCAGTTCCTTCCACATCTAAACTCATATTAAGTCATTATCAGCAGTGAAAGAAGTCCGTTTTAACCTGATCCCTAATCCCTTAATTTAACCAGCATTGCTGTGCAGATAAACACTGAACTTAAATAAAAGCAGATGTTGAGTGTTTGAACTGGTTGAATGTATTTCTATCATTCTATCAGAGGTGTCACCTGCCCTAGTCTTAATTTAGACTACTGCATATTTAACAGGTTTTATCATAGTGATTTTGATCATCTTTGTTTATATCTTGTGTTTTGTTAATTCAAAACATTTTTAATTAGCAAACATTATTGAAAATGTACAGTAAAAAATGAAAATTATCACCTTGAGGCACCTTTAAGATCGAAGTGTCCACTTTGGAACTATGGCTTCATTTTCAAGTGATGACTCTGGGGCGCCATCTAGTGGTGAATACAAGAAATTAAAAACAACATGGGAAACGGGCAGAAAGTTCCATGTGTTCAAATATATTTACCTACATCATCACTGTTCAGGATAAAGTTATTATCGTGATGGGCATCGGTCAGGACGCATGAGCCAGAAGACTTGGTTGAGCAAAGTATAGACTGATTTATTTTCAATTCTTCAATTAATTATTCAACAAAGGACATAACAAAAACACATGGACTGAGAGCTCAGTGCTGCCACTCCATGAAAAGGTGAAAGACTGACTGAAGGGGCGTGCAGGAGTTAAATAGGGAGTGCACAGGTGAACGAAATGAGAGGTAATCAATGAGTGATGAGGACAGGAAGTGAGGTAGAAGGAAGTGAGGTAAAGGAAGTGAGGTGAGTGAAAGTGTGGAGAGACATGAGAAATTAAAAGTCTTGACTACAATCACAATAAATGAAACACACAACACAAAAGGTTTAAGTCAACTTTAAACAAAGATTTATTTGTAAAGTTTAAACTCATGAAGATGCAAATTGCCCCATGGTTGTCAAACATCTCTCTTATCAGCCTAATGTAAATGGTAAAACATTACCAATCTGTCTTCAGAGTAAGAAAAACATTTTACCCCCAAAATTTCAGACTTTTCTTTTCTAGTGTTACAAATGTTGATCTAGATAAACCGTCCTGCATGTCGAATGATCGGAGATGTCCCCTCTGCAGCTTCTGTGGCTGCTCAATAAAATATAGCATTATAGATTGAAAAATAGATTCCATTACAAAACAAATTGTTATTTTACATGTCGTATCTACACGATGAGCATTAAATTAAAATATAACATCAGCAAAATGTCAGGTGTGTAAATATAAGCAACTAAAGAACTATTGCATACAGGCAAGTGACTGCTGGAAAATGTGTTATCCTTTGAAAGCCCATTGCCTTTTTTTAACTGACCAAACATGCATCTGTTAACAGAGACTTTTTATATTAATTATATACACAAACACATTAGACACATTGTGTGTGCTTATGCTTGTCAAAACTCCCTTTACCTTTTCATCGTTGCAATGAAAGTTAGGAAACAGACTTGGACCGTCATAAAAAAAAAAAAAGATTGTCCAATATGTTTTGTAAAAATGCCTCTGCATGTCTCCACATTTTCCCAGAGAAATGAGTCAGCTTTTCAAAAGAGAAATGCTACAAATATCCCAAATAAATTCTGACATCGCAGGATCCCTCTCGGCCGTACTAACAGCATAAGCCTGATCACAGGTCGCGGTCGCAGGTCATCTCAAAACAACAGTCTTGATCTGCTTTGGATATTCTAGCGAAATATTTAAAAAAACAGACCCAACACACACTCACAGGATCTTATGGGCTCCAAGTGGATGATTGAGCAACGCCAAGAGGAAGGTCAGCACCATGAGGAGATCTGCAATCACTGACTGTCCAAGGTGTCACAGGAAACACTAACACACACATCACACAGATTTGCATTTGGCAAGAGGCAGCTTTTAGACTGATTAGCTTTCAACAAGGCAGGAATGTGTCATCATGTGAGGAATGTCCAGTGTTCTCCTCTCTGCTGCCACAGTAACAGGAGTTACGGCTGGAGGTGCCTGGCACAGTGGATATTGGAGTATATACAGAGTTAGACCACATCAATTCAACTGATGCTGGAGAAAGAAATGTGAGCATCTGTGCAC
Organism: Centropyge bicolor; assembly: GCA_037975185.1. Classification (NCBI taxonomy): domain Eukaryota; kingdom Metazoa; phylum Chordata; class Actinopteri; family Pomacanthidae; genus Centropyge; species Centropyge bicolor. The sequence continues at coordinate 600,596 of JBBMOC010000084.1, forward strand.
TAGCAGGGCATGCACAAACAACAAATTCCATGTTTAAACTGTGCTGTAAATAAATAGTGCTTTATAGAAAAAGACTCGTGAACAGAACGTGGTGAGACTCAATTTCACTGATTGGGAAAACAATTAAGATTATAAAACATGAAATGCAAGTTTCCCGAGTGGAAAGAAGTAAGCTCACTGTCAGAATAATAATAATAATACCTCCCAAACTTTGTGGATCCTTAAAGGAATCCCATCCCTGCTGTGACCAGCTTCACTAACAGGGAATGTAACAGGAATGAGCTGAAACCTCAGCGAGGCCGCCCTCTGGTGACCAAACCCCCGAATGAAACGTAACGGCTGAAGAAGTTGAAAATCAGGATCAGTTTACATCCACGGCTGCACAGTATTACTAATGCTCTCAATAGTGCTGAGTCTGAGTTGAAATGTACAGAAAAACTGCAGAAGCTGTGGCACCTTATTGTTCCCATTTAAACCTTGAAACCACGCTGGTGTGAAGAAATGACTCTGCTCCCAATGACTCGGTAACGTGTCTCCCTGGAATACTAAGACTTCTGAATAAGCGCATCAAGCATCAAGAGGACGTAACATCAGCTTCATGTGCGGAAATGGCAGAAGCATCAAAGTAGTTTTACACTTATCAATGAATCTTTAGTGTATACCATTAATATCGTAGGCAAAACGGTGTCTTAAATGAATAAATGAATACAAAACAGTCCAACACTACAATAATAGTGACGCTGGCCAATCAGAGACCTTGGCACGGCTGGCTGGTCATTGGCTGAAGGGTGCTGGTGCTTCGTCCAAACACACACACACACACACACACACACACACACACACACACACACACACACACACACACACACACACACACACCTGTACTTCAATCCTTGTGACAACCCAACCTCAACCACCACAAAAAGGTTCTCACATAGACAGATGTACACAGACACACACACACACACACAGACAGACAGACAGACAGACAGACACACACACATACACACACTGCTCTAGAGCTACAGGTAAGTGTCCTGCTCTGTGCTGCTAAGGCTTTGTGTGGATCGCTGAAGAGGAGACTCTTTGGCAGGGGGCAGGTCTTCCGGAGGCGCCCCCTGCTGGTGAGGTGAGTCTGTTTCAGTCTGTGGCACAGTCTCCGGGGTCTCGCTGCTGACTGGAGGTGGCGCTGGTGGATCTGAGGATGGGGGCGGAGGAGGAGGGTCACTGGGGAGAGAGTAAGGATTAGGGATCTCCTCAACGGGCTTGGATTTCTTCATGCTCTTCTTCTTCTTGCTCTTCTTTTCCTCCTTGCTCTTCTTCAGCTGTGAGGCGGGCTGAGGCATCTCAAGTAGAATGGTGGGGTTCTGCTGCAGGTCCTGGCGCCTCGGCGGCTCAGCCAGCATGATGATCCGAGCGCCGTGCATCCTCGGGGGGGACTTGAAATTCAGCTCTCCACGGTTCTTCTTCCAGCGCTTCAGCTGGGTGTGATGCTCCCTTTCCACATCTCGAGCCGTCACTGGCACCTCTAGAATCTGCGACAGGAAGAAACATGTCACCAGGTCAAAGCTTGAGTCATTAACATATAGATCGAGGAAGTGTGTAGGAAACAGTATGTTCCTTCCATGTTTGGCAATTGTGTTAAAAATCTGAACTTTGGACTCAGTAAATGTCAAGAGCCTCAGGGCTGGTGTGGATGCATGGTCACCCACAGGCAGGACAAGCCTTCATATAAGAGGCCGTATTGTTAGCTGGACAGAGACTCACACAAAGCTTGGCACAGGAACCAGACACTGACCAGCCAGCACTCCGGTCAATTGGTGTCTGTATCACTTTAATTCTCAGAGTCTCTGCTGTTTCCTTGGCTGCATGTCTGAACACCCCTTGTTCACGAGTGACACAACACTCCACTGCATCATTAAAGGATTATCCCAGTGTAATGGGACTTATTTTCATTAACAAAGACTGTTCGTGTCTTCAGCAAACCTTATGCTTTTAAACATCCCAGCCTGCCATATGTAACATCTATATGTTGATAAACATCTTTAGACATATAAGTAAGGGGAAGTACACACAGCATGCACAACCATCGCATGGAAAATGGATCCAATCAAAGACATTCCATAGCTCACAATGTGACTGGCTGCTTGTGACTGGACAGGCTGTGCAGGTAAACAAAGACTGTTTTATGTAAAGAAAAAAATCCTCCACAAACCCAATGACTTTGGTATTAACGTCATCGACAACAACACAAACTGGATGAGCCATATTGCCTCCTCAAAGTTGATTTAGCCTTATATAATAAATGAACTTTATCCTGTGATGAGTCAGTTAATGAAAAACCTGCAGCTGAAGAACATCATTTGCATTGTAGTTTTCATAAACAGTCTTTCCACACGGTGATAAGGATGGAGGAGGAGACTACATGGGAACACATTCAGGTCAAAGGATCGTCTCCCTGGTCTGTTACCTCTCGCACGAGGAAGCCCTCCTGCATGTATCGAGGCTCTATGGCCCTGAGAATTTCCATGGTCTCATACTGGCCCTGGCAGGCCTTCAGCTTCTCCCGGGTCCCCAGCATGGACTTCAGCAGCACCAAGCCCACACGGAAGATGATCTTCACTCCTGGCAGAGGGAGAAGAGCCAGATCATTGAGTGTCTAACTTCTCGTGTAAAACATCTGGCACCGCTGCAGTTACAGTGCTATGAGCCATTGTTACCGTCACAGAGGAACATGTCCCAGACACGCAGCACAGAGGCCCAGGGCAGCGTCCTGGAGAAGGCACACATAAACCATTCAGTCATGTAGAGGATGGGGTCGATCTTGTGTTTCTCCAGATGGCGGAAGGCTAGAGGGGAGACACGTCGCAGCAGAGCGAACAGGATCTCTCCATCCAGCTGTATAGCTTCCTGAAGGAGACGCAGGTAGGAAAGCATCAGCAGAGAAAACAAAGGCCATTGTGCTCTGTACAATCAGGGCTGAAACCTGATGCACATGTGGCTTTTCATCCATTAAAAACAAATCAGTTTTTAATGAATCATGTGGCACTTTGACGTCTTGTTTCCATCTAAAATTAATTATATTATATTAATTACATCGTACAAAACAATGCTGCTGTTGTTAGTTACACAACATGGTTCGCTCATGTTGTTGGACAAGTAAGTAATCCGATGTTAAATTATGGTTCCTCAAGATTGACAACGCCCCAGTTTCATCAGAAAGGCACTGCATCATACTGTGTGTTCTGCAGAAACAACAATGCATTCCAAGTTCTACTGTAATCACTGTAAAAGCCCAGTTAGTTTATCTGGATTTAGGTTCTTGGAATGCAAGAGTCAGATGGAATAATGTCTGCATCTCCAACACCTGGTGAGCTCATCATGCATGCCTGCTTGTGTTTCAGTCTTACCAGGCCAGGACTGTAGTAACCAGGAAGATACTTCTCACAAATCTGGACCAGCCCCCAGAAAGCATCCTGTGGAAACACACACAGCTGATGTCAGGAAACGGAGCGGAACTCTTTCATTTTACAGGACATTTCCGTGTGTTCACATGGAAGGCAGGTTAATGTCCCAGATGACTTTCAGAATAAAAGAAAAAGCTCAAACCAAGCGACTTGTTTACTTCTCTTTGTTTACTTGTCTAACAAGGTTTCAGAGAACTTTCCCCATCACGTCTCACTAATTTTCCATTTTTAAGTCCAATAAACTCGTTAGAGCTCTGTTATTATTCTCATGTTACTTAACACTCACACATCAAAGTGGGAACTATATCTGAGATCTGTAGATGTTATTTACAAGACTTATTCCAAAGGTTTGAGTCATAGAACTTTGTTAGCGACATAATATGTTTTACTGGAATTATTTGCTTATAGATATTAATTAGAAAATCTACATAATGCTCCAAAAGCTGATCTGTTCTTCAGTCACAACAGCAACTTCAGGATATTAACTCTAGTTGAAGTCATCTATATAGTCTGTCTCTATGCAGCTTAAAAATAGACTTTTCCAGGGTCACAAATAAAACAGAGCTGTAAAATATGACAAGAAAAACATTTGCAACTTCTATTTTAGGGTGGATTTAACTTTTAACGACCAAAATAGTAACAAGCCTTCAAGAGTTTGTCTTTCAGCACTGGCCCAGACAACCAATAACTCCACAGCCAACACACGATTACAAAGCCTACCAACATATGGTTACAATACACTCACACCAAACAAAGCAGTTTATATGGTGTTTGTGGTGGAGGGAAGGCGTACCTCTGCAGGCATGTGCATGAGCAACACAGCAGCAATGGGAGCCTGAGCCTGGCAGTATCCCTCCTCTGGTCTGTACAGAGTGTAGGCCTTAAGAACACGCAACAGATCCTGCTGCCTGTGGAGGGTCAAAACACCAACGCACACAACAGTTAGAGAATCAAATTCATTGTCAAACAGGACTCCGTCATCAGTTCCGGTGTCTGACAGCCTACCCGTGTCCTCCCCGTGACACAAACATCTCATGGAAAGGGAACTGTCGATGGAGGTCTTTCTCAATCACATCTAGCCATTTGGGGTCCCCAGGCTGGCTGTCCAGCTCCTGACAAAACCAATGAGAGAGACTGTGAGATGTCTGTATGACACACTGACAGCATCAAGGGCAATGCGACTTTAAATTGAAACAATTCAGAGAGTGGATATACTCCTAAAGTGGCTCAACAAAGAAAAATTAGTTAATGTTTTTTTCTTAAACTAACTTTCTTGAAATAACTGAACTAAACATCAACTGGCTCCAGTATTTTACGAAATACATCAGGGGTCTCAACCAAAGCAGTAACAGTGGTGGCATGGCCACAGTTTCAGTAAGAATTTCAAATGAAATTTTAAAATGAAATGAGCCCAAAATACATCACAAAAGAAGCAGTGAGGAGGAAGTGAAAGAGACACTTCTCTGACCTGAAACTTTCCTTGGTTCTGCTCTTTCTTCATCTTCCCCCCGGACAGATAGAGCCATGCACGGCCTCTGAGGGCAGGAGGGATTCCTTTCTGGCACCGCAGCCTCATCTGAAACACAGCGAAACAAGATTTTACCAAATAATGCAGGACACAAAGGTGCAATGAGGGACAACGACTTTCCACCAGCCAAGAAAGGCATCATGCAAGTCATACAGTATAGTGTGTGCAGTCAGTGGTAAAACCACTGAACCTGGTACTTGGTATTAGTTCCTTTTCTTGAATACATGCAAAAATGCCTTTATCTGTTCAAAACACTGGGTAACAGCTCTCTGTCATGTACAGGCCTTTTTTATCTTACTGAAGGCAATTTGTCATTTTCTTCATGTTACAATAGGTAACAATTACTATAAAGATCTAGACGATCTTACCAAGTGTGTCAGATAATAAACTCTGACAGTGGAAGAACAAAAGATTATGCACTTACTTACTTACTTTATAACAAATACAATGAGTACAATTGATCATCGGGCTGCAGAATCTGTTGGTTCTTGACACATAGGGAAAACCACAGATGTAAACAATGAAATGAATGATGTGAGTGGGACAGTCAGTGTTTTTCCTACTATGAAAAGACAAAATCTGCTGTGAAAAATGTGTAGCCACTATTTGATCAAAGACCTGTCAGATGTGGCAAGACAAGATTCCTGGAATGTTAACATTGTTAATGGAGCTCATTTTCTTCAAGCCTCAGTTGTGCATATGCCTACAAATTAGTCATGTGATGTATACATTGGTGCACTCTGTTTTGATCTAATTTTACTGTAATGCATTGCTCAAAACTATTGCGATCAGCTGGGTGGCCAAGTGGAGCTGCTGCTGTAATCTTTCATAGAGTCAAATCCCACTCTTGACACAAAAAATTGGCTGAACTGAAATTTTATCCTAGTGCTCCAATATGTCACTGACGCTGGTGACGACTTTATTTTCAAAACCATTTCTGGATTCTTTTGTTTGTTTTTTCTGAGATTAAAGCTAGCACACTTCCCCAAGGAGAGCATGTCTGCTGTAAAGTTACTGTGAACCAGAGGAGCATGATAAAGGATCAGAAACCATGACCTTCACTACCCAGCCTTTGAGCCTACCCATACAGCAGGCAAGAGAAAATCACTTGCAACTCAAATACACATTTTCTTCTCATGGGGTGATTTTCACTCTGAAAAGCTGTTTTGCTTCTGAGGACAGCCATCGTTTATACTCACAGCACCTTTATTACATGGTTGTCTCATAGGAAGTCAATACAACCCCGCCCTGAATCTGAGACTGTCAATTTGTCACATGGTGCATGGGGCGATAAAGGGATGGGTTGTGTCCTGCCCTGCTGCTGACTCATGGAAATGAGGTGAAGTTGCAGCTCTGTGCTGAATTGCTGAGAGCGTTTCACACAGAACCAGCTTGACAAGTGACGCTGCAAACAATGTGTCCACAAAAGTCTTGTCCTTGTGCAATCAAATACTTGAGCAATGCTATTTGCCTTGTCTCATCATGTGTACAAACCTACTGAGGAGTGAAAAATTGCAGCCTGGAGATAATGGCGGTAAAGCTGAAATGCCCACTTTAAAAAACCTTTAGAAAGAACTGAACCAATTCTGATGCGGCCTGTCCACATGGCCAGCAAACAAGACATACAAACAAGCCGGCTGACATTTTGTGTAATTGAGTTAAAACTTGGTGCTGACCTTATTAAATCTCTTGATCATCCACTTGTCCCAGTGGCTGAGCATGTCCAGCCACTTCACCTCTCTTTGCCTGAGCACCTCCGGAGGCACATCCTGAGCTCTGGGGACACAACAGAGAAAAGAGGAGAAAGATCAATTTCATTACTTTGCACATTAAATCAATATTTAACCAAATGAGAACAGACAACATCTAAATATACTAATGCATAGGGAGACTGAGCCAAATGAAAAAAGTTTAGTCAGTCTAAAATAAAACTGGACTGGACAAACATAAAAAGACTGTTGTTAGCAGCAGGCTCTTGTTGAGAGGGTGTGACAAAATAAGAAAACATCCTCAGAGAGACTGTTCATCTTTCTGCGTGTGCTGTCAGATCTGCGTGTGTGGCCATCGCTCATATGCATCTGGCAAACTGTGCAATGAGTCAAAAAAATAACAACTACTACCGTGTTTGGAGGAGACTATAAAAAGTCACAAACTCAGATCTGGCTCATTTATTAGCAAAGCCTGTTTAACCTCAAAGAGCTGCAGCGAGGATTCGACTGCTTTGTGATGTAATTTGACTTCAAAACATTTACAAGCAAGAAAAATTAGGGAGTGCGCATAATATTCTCCAAGGAGAAAAAATAAAACGTAGGCAAGTCTACATTATGAATGAGGTCTGATGCTTTACTAAGCTATGTCATTATCTCATCAGCACAAGCCTGTAATTGCAGGGTTCAAACGCTTTCAAAGAGCTTTTTTTCAAACTTGGGACAGCCCACTTTGAGTTAAAAAAGTTGTAGGCTATATGTTGGGGATCAGTACAACAATATGTTATACTCCAGCTTCAGCTTCTAAAGATCTTAATAAAGACCTAAGGCAAAGATGAGTGGCTTTCAGTTGCTGCCAAAAAGTGTAAGTTAGACCCTGGGTTTGTGACCACCTATAAAACTGTGAGCCAAAAGAGGCCCTTCAGTAACGGGGCACCAGGACTGTGGCTCCAAGTCTGCCAATACTCCAGAAAACAGGAAGCTCCCAGCCAACCAGTGCTTGGCACAACTTTCACTCACTCCTTCCACTATTTCAGTGCTGTAATGTAGGCTGGCAAAAAGGGGAAGAAAGAAAAACACTGTAACTTGCCTCAAAGGGTATGAATCAACTAATTCAGATGGAAACATAACAAGACAAGTGTGAATTACTTTTTCAGCTTAACCAACAAAAAACTGTGATATCTACATTAGAAAAGGGTTTTAATGATAGAATAAAAGGTGAATTGTGTTATACTGTACGAATCTGTCTTGATCTGCTTGTGTCTAGTTTTTATGTTTCCCACATTGTGTGAGACATAAATAACACTTTGTGCCACGCAGCTGGTTGGAGCCTCTGTTGTGAAGAAGCACCAAGACAACAACACCAACACAGACATGCGATTATAACGAGATTAACTGCTACATCTAAGCCACATCTCAACCTTAACCAAAGTGGATTTAAAAGTATAAAGCCCATATTTTGGTTAGCTGGGCAAAACAACAGAAAAAGTCAATGAATCAGTGCAGGAACAAACTTACGACGCCTCCGTGTACTGCTGAGCTCCACCGATGAACCCATATTTATCGGTTTGTCTGTCGTTGGTGAAGCCGTTGATCTCAGAGTCCGATCCCACCGAGCTTTCATCGTCTATGTGGCTGCTGCTGATGGTCCGGATGCTCCTTGTGTCCACCGATTGACGGCCGTTCTCTATCTTGGCCATGTTAGCAGCGAAGCTAGCAGCTAGCCGGGACAGCTAACGTCAGCGAGCTTGTTGACAGCCCCGAAAGTCAAAACTGCTCCTCTGGATGTGTTGAATCAAACAGCGTCGACGCCATGATTTCTCAACTCGAGTCTAACTTTCCAACTAATCTCCACCTTGTAAATGTCACCTAATGTTACTCTACGGCTGTCAGACCACATTAAATGAGGTTAAACGTTAGCTAGCTTGTTTAACTTGAACGCTTATGCAGATTTAACATTAGCTAGCTAAAGCTGGGTTGCTAGCGTAAAGTTAGCTTTAACTGCTGCTGCCAACACAAGATAAAACTACTTCTATACTCACCCTGCCGTCAATAAACTCACTCTATAATGTCTGATTGGTTAACATAGTTAGCCATTAACTAACTATGTTGGTTAACAGGCTAGTTTATCATGTCTTCAGCTGACGGTGTCTTGGTTCGCTGCCCTGTCATCCCGAGTGTGTTGGACAGATTTAGCCTCGACCAGCAGCTCAGTCCTGGGCTGGTTTATGTTACGGCCCCCTAGTGGCCGCCTCAGGAACTACCTAAGTCTCATGTCTGGAAAAAAATGCATCACTTGCACTTTGTCTGTCCTGCACTGTAATTCATCTGAATCATCTGCTTCAGAGCAAATCTCCAAATAAACCTCCATCAGAGTTAGTCTAAACTAAATACTCACTGCTGTATTTAGTCTGCATCACTAATCCTGGGCTTTTTGTGCACTTGGTGGTCTCAACTTCAGCCACATCACTCAATGTTGATATTAATCACTTCCTAAGCTTACACATCATCACAAAGCAACAAAGGCAGAATTTGATTTTTAATCCTTTATTTAAACAGATGTACATCATGGAGCTCTACTTGTTCTTACAAGTTGCTATTTGATGAGCTGAAACAACAGTGCAAAGCCATGCCGGTCTGCGAGAGTACAGTACAATTCACTTAGCATTTTGAGAGACATTTGGGAAAAATCACACTCTTCACACAAAGAGGTAAGAAAAGCATAATACAATTATGAATCATTAAACTACAATAATATGACAGAAGGGAGTGACAAAACAGCCACGAGTAAAATCTTTTCCATCTTGCTGCACGGCTCACTTCTTTCTTCCACCTCTCTCCTTCAGGGCCAAGTGAATGACTGAACCGTTGCTCATGTTGTAATAAGCCAGGGAGTTGGAATCCTTAATGAAAATGCCCTAAAAGGGAAAGAAAACATCCATAATATTATTCAATCACCAAGTCAAGGTTAAAGGAAAGTTAAAGTTAAAAGAGGATTAAGATAAAAGTTTACCTCATACTGTAACTTCTGTTTCCCTGCTGGCATGCCTGTAGCTTCATGGATTTTGACTTTAATGACAGAAACCTATGGAGACATTGCATTCGCACATAAGAATTCAGTAGGTGCACTTGTATACCTTCAGTAATAAAAAGAGAAACACAAAGCAAACATTAGCATACCTGATCTGTGAGTGGAACAGTGAAATTCAGCACTTGGCCATTCAGCTTCCATTCGGTCTTGTCCTGCATGTTGGGGACCTGCACCTTAACTGCCACAGGACCCTGGAGGGAAAAAAAAAACAAGGCTCAAGTTAAGACAGAGCACAGAAGTAGATTTTGCCATTAACTATTGGAAATAAACCAGTGACAGGTCACTGCTCTAATATACCTTATTTCTACGAAGGAACTCCTCCTCTGGAATCAGGTTGTCCTCCGTCTTCATCTTCTTGTTGACGGGCTCATCCTCATGAGGTGGGGGTGGGTGGGATGGAGGTGCAGGAGCAGAGCTGGGGGGTTGTGGCACTGGTGGAGCAGGGACAAAAGCTGGAAGAGGAAGTAGTTATTTGACATTAAAATGGCGAAGTAGGTAACGAAGTTTCAGTTATCAAATTAGCAAAAAACAACAAGTATTCATTTCCTCTACAATGTAGATTTATTTTGAACTTCAGTGATCAGAATTTGGAAACCATCTTACCAGCTGGAACAACCATGGGAGGTGGTCTGGGGGCCATAATGTGAGGAGCTGATGGTGGCATGGGGACCACATTGATGCGGGGAGCAGGAATCATGGGAGGCATTGGTGTTATAACTTGTCCAGGTGCAAGACGCACCACAGGAGCCACAGGAGGTCTTGGAATTACAGGTACAGCAGACAGGAGAGTGGTGCGCACTGGAGGTGCCAGCTGTTGACAAAGAACACATTCAGGGGTTATTATTTCAAACCTGAGTAATGAATTTTATTAACAATGAAGTGTTTTATAAGTTACTCACAGAGGAGGGTGGGCGAGGCACTGCTGTGACCGGAGGACTGGGTTTAGGCAAAATGGCTGCAGACGAGGGCATGGGAGGCTGGTGGTGAATTTCACTTGGTTTGCTTGGGCCAATTTTCTCCTTAGTGTCGTCCTCTCCCACCAGACCTTTGGCCTTGTGAATGGCCTCAATCTGCTCTTGCAGAGTGATGTTGGCCTGTGCTGCCTGCTGGGTACGAGCCATGCTTCCTGAGTGGCCATCCCAAGTGACCTGGTAACATGAAACATTCAAACATCAAAACTGTGCTGGCACAATTTCATTCAACACAGAAATTGTTTTAACCCCAAACCGTGTAATATAAACACACAACTGTACTCACCTTCTCCTCTGGCTTCTGGATTTCTTCTTCACCGATCTTTTTACCGATGGCTGTCTCTTCCACACCGAAGATATCGGTACGCCTCTCAGCCAGTTGTTTCAAGCTGCTCTCGATATCCAAACCAGGAGCATAGACTTCATCTTCTGTCTGCCTTTCTCTGATGCTGCGGTCCCTCTGCTCCAGCCAGCGTGGATCCAGCAGACCAATACGCATGTGCTCTTGCATCTTACTGGCTGGGATCTTCTCACCAGTAATCGGAGAGATGAGGTATTCATCTTGAGTGGAAACTGTGGGCTGAGGCTTGGAAGCTGTGAGGAAAAGACAGTGCTGAGATTAACACACACTGTACATGGCAAGTTTATTATGAACTTGGCATTCTCTCATCTAAGGAAGAATATGTTACCTTTGGGATCGTAGTCTTTGCGAATAATAACCTGATCCGGAGTTGGGGGCAGTGGGGGTGGCATAGGATTGTCTGGTGGCAGTGGAGCCTTCATGCCATCATCATCGTCATCAGATCCCTTAGGAAAGAAGATGGGAAAGAATGATATGTGGTTATCATTTATTCTTCAACAAACATAGACTGAAAAAACTAATGGTGGAAGGAAAAGAAAAATAAACCTCAAAGGGGGCAGCAAACCAATAATATCTTTCTAAATTAAAGTGTAGTTAGACAGCAGGCTACAACTGGTCATGGATGGATGATGTACAAGGCACACTGATGAATTTCTTCATCAGTTCTTACCTCATCCATGTCCTGCACTTGTGTGTCCTGATCAGGTTGTGAGGGTTGGCCTTCGTTCCGATCCTCCCGATCATCATCATCATCCTCACTCTCAACCTCCATCTCCACCTCCTCACTCTCTCCATACTTCTCATAGCGCTCCTGGATCAGGATGCGAGCACCAAGCTCTTCTGGTGTGGTAGGTGGTGGGAAGTGACCTGAGGAAAAAGAGATGCAGGTAAAGATAAATGATTCTGGCGTACACTTAGCACGTTTAGAGGTTATAATTACTGTGGTAATACTACCTTGTTCGTTGGGCTGGAAATCCACTGTCTCCACCACAACAAAGTCATGCCAGTCGATTTGAGCATATGCCACTCGTTCTTTCTCTCTTTCCTCCTCCTCCTTCTTTCTCTCACGCTCCTGGAACTTTGCCCACTCGACACGGTACCTCACCTGATAGTTATGCAGTAGAACAGCTGATTAACATGGGCAACAGGCCATTAAATGCTTACTCTGATAAACAGTCACAATTTAAGGGGATTACCTGGTCCATCACCTCTCTTGGATTCTCAGCCTCTCTCTTCAGCTTGGTCAGCAGGCCTTTGGGAGGGATCAGAATCTACAGGTGGAGAAACAAAATCATGATACAGTTTAGCATCACCACTCAAACAATCAACAATAATATCAGAGAGCCACAGTTTGTCAGGTCACCTTAGTGTACTGCTCAACCAGTTTGGTGAAGTAGTTGAAAAGGCTGTGCTGTGGCCGCAGAAAGTCAAACTGGTAGTTCCTCTGCTCTTTCTGCATCAGCTGAGTGAGAAACTGGCGGCCATTGCGAGCAACAAACTGGGCAGTGAGCTTGACAACATCCAGATCAAATGCTGAGATTGATGGAGGATCTGCAATGAACTCAAACTCAGGAGGAGGTTCCTTGGGGATGACTGTCTCCTGAATCACCTGTGACTGCACCTATTTATGCAGAGAACATATTTTTTGTTATGAACAAATACTAACAATTACATGAAATAAAAAAAGTAAGAGAAGACTGAAATGCAATGTCTTACTTTTTGAGGAAGCTGTTGCTGCTGCATGGCCTGCTGCATAACCTTGGGCACTGCTGCAGACGGTTCCTGCGCTTTGCCCTCCTTAAACTCATTGACCTTGTGACGGTAGTACGCATGGTAGGGGTCATTAGGGTTGAGGAAATTAAACTTTGGATTGTTGATCTCATTTTGACGGATTCTCGCTTCAAACTCAGGCCCATTCCTGTTTAATGACGAGAAATTAGTGAAATGCATACAATCCAGTTAAGATTGCAGCTGTATCAAACATTGCAATTGACACATGTGTAGTAACCAACCTGGCAACAAAGCTGGCTGTCTTGTCAACTATGTTCCGGACCTCAGGAGGTGGATATATGATACCGACGATGGGTTTAGTGGCCGGCGTGTCCTCTGATGTGCCATCATTCTGTTGACAGAGATCTGATTTGTTAGCTTGTAGTTTGCAAGATTTAATATGGAATTTTACAAACAGCCCTTCTATTAAATAAACACCACCTGCACCCAGATCCTTGCTATGTTAGAAAAGAAATATACATGACATCTATGATTCCTGACCCACTACCAACACATTAGCTTCAATTCATTCAAATGTCCCTTCACACAAATGGTAATATAACCGACTATAGCCCTTGGAGTCTTACCATGCATATGTATGGGTTTGGTTTTATTTACACGTTTAAACTAGGGTTGAACAATTAATCAGAGTATTAACGAAATCACAAAATGGTCAATATCGGAGGAAATGCAATTTTTTGATCAAAGTGAATGAAGCATTGTAGAGCTACAGATGCCTCGATCTTCAAATCATATTTAGACTACATCCAATATAGAAATAAATTCACATATTTTTCGATTTCTTGATTTAACCATCTGATTGGAAAATTTAATTTAGCTTGTGCATCTTTAACGTTTAGAAAAACCCAACGGCTTTATTCATATCTATAACAAAATATCCTGGTTATTGTGGTTAATACACACATTTCCCTGAAACAGTCCACAGGTTGTGATAACTTCTTACTGTTAAGTCTATGAATACTCATTAGCTCAACGTTAGCAACAAGCTAACAAGACTTACGCCTTGGGTTGATTATCCAAAACAGACTTTAGCTACTATTAAAATAGCATTCATAAAGACCTTCAGACAGCAGAGGAAAAAATGTAAGTTAATTGGTCATTAGTTTCTCTATAGAAGCAGATGGTTAGCTCCGATGCTAACATTAGCTAACCAACCTTGTTGTTGGACTCCGGCTGAACAATCTGAACAGGCCCGGGCGGCATGACTGCGGCTTCTCTAGAAAACTGAAGTTACCTGCAAAAATCCAACCAACAAGAAAAGTACGGTTATTTTAAAACACCTTAATATGCCCGATATTATGTGAGAAACACACTCTATAACAGCTAAAAGCTAATATTTGCTGTAGTTGAACACTTACTGCGTCGCGCTTTCGTTGACCTAATGGAGGCCGATTACTTCCGGACACACGCCGCAAAGCACGACGGGACTTGCAGTACTTCCGCAGAGGTTGCCAGGGGGATTCTAGGTCAACAAACTGGAGCTGTCATTGCTGCGGCAGATAGAAAACAACATATAGTCAGAGATGGGTGAGTTGCTGGGGAGGCAGGACTGTATCGAGAGCCTCCGCAGAGACCTGCTCGACCTCCAGGCGGCTGCTCTGGACGTGTTCTCCAGAACCGGCCCGGTCCGCTTCTCCTCCTGGAAGTTCCCCGATAAACTGTCCTGCCACCTGGACATGGTGTCTCTGCTGGAGCGGTACGACTTTGTGGATGGAGAGGACGAGTTCAACCAGCACTCCCACATCGTGTTACTGGAGCTGGTGATTGACAGGTGATACATAGTCTGACATACATCACGTGAACAAATATTTGCTGAAGACTAAACCTGACTTTTCTCTCGCTTCTCTTCCTGAACAAGACTCCTGCTTCTTCTGCAAAGCTTCAATGCTTATGTGGAGCAAATCAGGTGCAGAGAGCAAAGCCAGCAGAGGAGATGCCTCTCAGTTGGTCTTATAGTCAGAAGCTATTGGAGTAATTTAGTTCAGTTTGCCAACTTTAAGGTAGGAAAATTACTGCATTTAAACAGAGATTCAAGAATTAAAAATGATGCTTAAATATTAATAGAGAACTGATAGATGTCAATATTTTTCTTTCTTCTTTTAGGGGACCTATAAAGACATCAAGAAGCAAACAAAAGCAAAGACATTTGACTGTGATGAGGCAGATTCTTCATCATCTGTCTCCCATCCACTGAGCTCAAGGAGTGATGTTTGCAGACGCTGCTCATCTGCCCCGTCTTCAGCAAGCTCCTTTAAGTTTTTGCCACAGCATCATGAACCCTCCATTCCTTCCCACGATGCCCCTAAAGTTGAGAGCCACAATGTGAGCTGCCAGACATTCGAATCCTCCCTTGTTCCCTGCGATGCCTGTCATCAGGTGCAGTCTGTTTTGAGACAAACAGGAGATGCTCTGGTCGACCTGTTTCAGGGTGAGGGCCTGCCCTCGTCCCTGCAGCCCCTCCTGGTAGCTGTGGAGGACACCCTGGAGCCGGGACATATGACCGCAGGCGATGTCGCTCAGTGGGGAAATGAGCAGCTGAGAGACCTGCGCCGGCTGGCAAAGCATCTTCAGGACGTGCGGGGGACAGTGCAGCCTCTTAGAGAAGGACTCATGACAGCAGAAACAGAGCGAGAGAGTTTCAGGTCTCAGTTGGAAAGAGCACAGAAAGAGTTCAAGCAGGAGATGGAAAAACATCAAGCAAACACCGTCCAGCTGGAGTTTTCACTGAGGAAAGCACAGAGATCCGTGAAGGAGACAGAGCAGAGGTTAGAAGAGGAGCAGCAACGACTCAAGAGAGGTGCAGAAAATTCACAAATATGACGATCACTGAGTGAGATCACATTCACTGATTTATGTTTAATATAACAGAGAGTCTGTGCTTGGAGGAGAGTAACTCCAGACTGAAGGAGAAAGCAGCAGAACAGCAAGACACAATACAAGCACTTGGTAAGAATGTGTAAGATTCAGTTTACCATCATGCATATTTTCAGAATTGTGAATTAAATAACCTGATGATGGATGATTTTATTTTGTGGTAGAAAGTGAAAAGAATGCACTGCAGGAGAAAGTGAGGAGCTTGCTCAAAGAGGAAGAGGCCTGTTGTAAACTACAGCAAAGGATCCAGCAGTTAGAGAGTCAAATCTCTGAAACTCAACTCCGTCTCGACAAAGAAAAGGCCAAGTACCACAGCGCGTGTCGCCAGCAGGAGGTCAGTGTCACGACAAGACCAGATCACTTGTTTTCAGCTGGAGGCCAGGACCGTCTCATCCCTGTTTTAGTTGACTTCTTAATTTATTTTCTTATAGCTATTTATTTCTTTTATTAATCTTCAATGTTTTTAATGATTTTTATTTAATTATATTACCTTTAAATTTTCTAAAATTTTCTCTTTTTTCTTTTTATGATTTTTAAACTGCTACATATCGTAGTTTTTAGCTCCAGTGTTTCCTCATGGGGGCCCTCCGCAGCGGTAGTTATGCCTGCTCTCAATGGGGGGGCGCTGTCCTGGGGACCCCTCAGTGTGCACCCCGGCCCAGGTGGGGGTCTCTGGGGCGGTGCTCCCTGTGGATGAGAGTTGTGGCGCCTCTTGTTGCGGACGGCCCCCTCACGTTGTCCTCACCTGGACCCTCAGTGTCGAGCCTTATCAACATTTTATCTGTGTGTGTGTGTGCGTGTATGTGTGTGTGTGTTTGCGTGCATTTGTGCGTGCATGTATGCGTGCTTGGTTTGTTTTGCTTTTATCTTGTCTGATTTGTAAAGCACTTTGTGTTACACTTGTATGAAAAGTGCTATATAAATAAATAAAGTTTGAGTTTGAGTTTGTCTTTGTTTGTTGTTGTTGTGCGTCCAGTCAATGCAGGCAAAGCAGGCCTCTTTGTTAAAGAGAGTCGACGCTCTGGATGAAGAGTGTGAAGAGCTGCAGAGGCAGCTGGAGGAGAGGGAGGAGAGACAGGTGGACTCACACCAGCAGCTGCAGCAGATGTCAGAGGAGAGGGAGCGAGTGCAGGCCCAGCTCGCTCAGCAGCAGGTATATTCACCCCAAAACCCAGCATTTCATAATAAAGACTTTTAAACCTGGGAGCTGTCACTGTGATGCCTCTTTTCAACAGGACATGTGTTTGGAGCTTCAGAAGGAGAAGCAGACACTGGAGAGATACGTAGGCGAGCTGAAGAGCAGCGTGGCTGAGATGAAGGAACACGTGCGAGCCTTCAGGGAGAGGGAGCGGCTGCTGGTGGCGTTCCCGGAGCTCAGTCCTCTGGGCCAACCACAGAGTAGGACGTTATTTCATTTGTTTATAAATGACTGTATCAACAACTAACTGACACTATCTAAGCTTGTGTACATAAAACTCAGTGTTGTTCAGATCTCTGGAGCAACAGCACGCCAGCTTTTCTTTGTCATACACACAGATGTGACAGGCGACTCTTGTATCCAGTGGTTTAATTCCCAATAACCTGTCGTGTGCTGTAAGTGTTTACATGTTGTTCACTGCATATTTTCAAGGTACAGGAAATGTGCTTCTGGATATGGAGCAACAGCTGCAGGCAAACAACATTCGCATAAAAACTCTGGAGCAGGAAAACTCTTCCCTGCACGTCAGCCTCATGAAACTGAGGGAGAGAGCACACAGTAATGAGAGCAGGGTAAGATGAATGTGTGTATTATACATCAGTAAACTTTAGTACATTCAGCTGCAATGTGTTAGTTTTGAAAGTGATGAATGAAAATGATAATTAAACAACACACACAGACAGACAGACAGACAGACAGAGTACTTTATTAATCCCTTTGGGAGGTTCCCTCCGGGAAATTGACATCTCCATCGTTTCTCCTATATTGCACTGTTTAGAATACAAAATATAAAGTAGAATATAAAGTAGAAAAAATAAAAAATCTAAGAATAGACACAATAAATTAGGCAGTAGAGATAACAGAAGTTTGAATGTGTATACCTGAGTGTGTACAAGGTACAATAGCAGCAGTGGTAATGCTAATACTATAGTGCATTATGGTAAATATAATCTAGTAATATGGTGCTACAGTACTATAATAATAATACAATATAAAATAATACAATATAGCATATAGTAGTAGTATAATATAATATAGCATATATATTGTATGACATACATGTACATATATGATATAATGATATAGTAATGTAATGTTATATATACTACACTCAACTACATATAATTATAATAGTAGTAATAATATACTACTACTAATAATAATATTAATATGTGGTATAATATATTATACTGCCCTGTACTATATAGCATCAATATCAACAACAGCAGTGACAGAAATACTACTAGTAGTACAGTAATAGTAGCAATAGTGATAATAATAACAAAATAGTAATATATAATATACAAGTATATAACCTACATGTATAACAGTATGGAAGTGTAATATATGCTACACACACTCCTATATATATATAATATTAGTAATGTTCTGATAATAATATATAAGGCTAATATGTGGTATAATATAGTATTATATACTATACTGTGCTATATGACAACCGCAG
>JBBMOC010000084.1:619354-642166 GCA_037975185.1 Centropyge bicolor
AATAATATATTATACTGCCCTGTACTATATAGCATCAATATCAACAACAGCAGTGACAGAAATACTACTAGTAGTACAGTAATAGTAGCAATAGTGATAATAATAACAAAATAGTAATATATAATATACAACAGTATGGAAGTATGGAAGTGTAATATATGCTACACACACTCCTATATATATATATACACATATATATATAATATTAGTAATGTGCTGATAATAATATATAAGGGTAATATGTGGTATAATATAGTATTATATACTATACTGTGCTATATGACAACCGCAGCATGACCAGAATTATATATCAAATATGTATTGCATGATTTGGTGTGTTGCACACACATTAACGGTCAGTTGTATTACCCAGGATGGGGTTATATTGCACATGTTCGAGTCCAGTTTATTGCACAGTCTATAGTCCCTCTGTTCTTCTGTTTGCCCTCCTCCCCCCCAGTGAGGAGTTGAACAGTTTGATGGCAATCAAACAATGTGATTTTATCATCAGGGAAGCTCACCTCAGCAGACATGGAGCCTCTCTCTGACGAGCACAGCAGCAGAGAAACAACAGAACCACCTGACACACATGCAGAAGACTCCACTGTACATTTGATTTTGAACACAGGTAGCGTGAAGCATACGTTTGTATAAATGATTAATGGTCCCAGCCTGTGTTGCCTTTCCTCTCCTTTGTACCACAGGCAGTGCAGCAGTGCAGCGCGGCCGGGATACAGTGACAGAGGGAGGGAAGCAAGGTGGGGGGAAAGTGGTCTGGAGGATCGCGTGTCCACCGCCGCTGCCTCCCCCTCGTCCCTGCAACTTCACTCCCAAACCCTCCACCTCGACCTGGGCTCAGCTGCTGCTAAGAGCCGAACAAAAGCACACAGTGCTCCTCTCCTGTCTCACACCAGGAGCTGGAATCAGAGGAAGAAATGAAACCACGAATGCCTTCATGCATCTGAACAGAAGACAGACTTTGAATATGTCAACTATGTGGCTCATTAAGGCCTATTTCCTACATTAATATGTAATGATTGTACATTGTGCCACACTGACATGAATCTTTTTTTTTAACACATATCTTTTATTGATTTTTAACTTTTAACATATTACATCTCTTTTACAGCATGAATTGGTAACATTATGGGTCACCCTTGAACCACATAACCCTCCCTCCTCCCTCCCAACCACCCATGGATTCTAAGACAACACTGGTGGTAAATAACAAATCAATAATAGTTAGCAAATAATGCTGCCAATGATGTAAGTAGAGTCTTCGTCTACCTCCATGTGCGTAGACGTCTAATAGCAGTCTGCTCGCCCCCCTTTTTCTTCATCTTCGGCAGACACCTCATTACTGCAGCAGACTTCTGAATCTTTTTTTTTTAAATAATTTTACATTGTCATTTTTTTGCAGTTATGGCAGATTAGAATCAAGATTACCACTTTGGCCATATGATAAAATGACTGTGTATATACAGCAGATTGTTACTGCTATTAAAAGAGGCCATTGACGGCTATGCATATTAGGTTTCTGGATATATGATATACTTCTCAAACCATTGAATGGGTAACCTTCACATGAACATCACGTGGTTCGGAGTAAATGGGCAGTTTGTACAGACTTGAATGTCACAGAAACAACGGCACAGAGACAAACGTGTCGATGGCTTTTAAGCGCCATCTCTCATGTGGGAGTTTCCATGGAAATGCAAGTGCCTCAGGATTCATGCTCTGCTGAATCACCACAGACCTTTATTTCAGTCCAAGGTAATCTGTCAGTAAATCCTCAATAGAGCAGCGAGATGAAGACCACACATTCTGCAGATCATCGTGGGCCGACACTTCTCGTTCCTGTGTTTGCATCAGACATCATGAGGTTTCTGAGATGCTAATTTGAGGTGTCATGAGCTCGGTTGTGTAATCGGAGTCCGATAGGGAGCCCAAGAGACTTGTTATGTGTCAGAGCTGTGAAAGTCAAACACGTCTTCTTCTTTGTTCTTGTATCTGTGTTTTCAAAAAACCTGACAAATGATTCAAACTAAGCATTGGTATCTACCTGCAAACACCTGATCACTGCTCACTAATCATCGTCTCTCTAATATCTCACCAACACCACCTGAATGAACACCTGATCTATCACTTCATTCATTCACAGGACAGCCCGTGACCTGAGGGTTAATACCTTAATTGGGTTAACTATACAGTTGTGTCATCAAGCATGTAATTGAAGTTAGTCTTAAGCTCTTTCACTCGGTGCCACAGATGCCAGCGAGTATTATATCAGCGCTTTGCTCGACTGTGGCATTTGGTCATGTTAGTCAAGAGCAGTAAAAACACACTTTTCATTATGTAACTGAATATGGGATGAGTCATATGAAAACATGTGATGAAGAGAGAATTGTTATTGTACTTGGCCAGAAAATAATCTGAACAGCTGAAAGTTTAGTAACTTAGATGGATCATTTTAACAAAATATATCTGGACTTTCTGCAACAATATAGAAACAACTATAATAACTAATATTTTCTGAACTTTATAGGATGTGTTTCCCTGAGGTGATACTACAGTCAGATTATTCCAGAAGTCAGATTTTTGTAAATGCTGCTTCAAAACATTTATTTCTCGTTTATAACACAGTCTTTTGCATTTTATACAGACACACACTATAACAGAAAGATCTGAGAAATGTGCAGAGTACAATACTATTCAGAAGTAAGAAAAGAAAACTTGGATAATTTAGAACTGTGCTTCCCGGCACAGAAAAGACAGATAAGAGAAAGAGGTGAGAGAATGTTGAGCTTTAAAAAAAAAGCACCACAGTATTGATATCTGTCACTGGCCCCGACATCAAAAGCAAAACTGTGACACAAAAATTTACCAGATAAAGAGTTTTCAATGTGCAAAGTTGTACAAAATTCTCTTGAACCTTATTCCTTATCCCAAAATGCATCCTCCTGTACATTCTCTTCCAGGTTTGTGTCGTGTTTTAATAATCATCATTTGATAAGCATGAAGTCCTGTGTTTTCATCTAACAAACAATAAATCGTTACTGTAACTTTGGAATTCAGTCTGCATTGATAACAACATGTTTAAGGCCATTGGTTTCTTAGGTAACACATGCAAACACAAAACTGAAATTATTCAAAACATTTATCTATGTAATAAAAACTAAAGCCTCACGTCCTGACTCTGCTGTTGGCTGTGGGAATGTTATCTGTATAATAGGAGTGTTCTCACATATGTGCCTTTCTCAAATCTAGGTCAGGCTGCAGACTGGCGACAGGGACTGCTGCAAATCTGCTGGGATTACAGAGGCCTCCGAGAGATGAAGCACATCCCAGGTTTAACATAACAACTCATGTGTGCCTGCCCATCAACAGTCTACCCTGTGTGCGAAGAGTCCCATTCAAAAGGTTTGTGCTTACCTTATCTGTCCAATAATCTAATTATCTCTCAGGTTATCTCAGGAAATCAGTCATATGACAAGAAAGTAAAAGCTGAATAATCTATGTGCTTTGATTTCTAATCTCATGCCGACTGGGAAAAAGAGGAGAAGACTGCACAAGAACTAGATCAGTGACACAAAAAAGAATCGGGTCATGGGACAAGATTTAGGAGATTAAGTGAAGCACTGAAGTGTTGCTCAGCCACTTAGAGAGGTGAACACAAATTCTGGATGGAGACGTGTAGAGGTCCATGCAAAACATATATATAACACAGATATGGTAACACACAAAAATGACGGTGGCAGAATGAGAAAGTTCAGAAAAAAATGAAGCTATTAAGATTTGTATAAAGGCAAAATATCAATAGTAATTATAGAAAAATAAATGCATATGTTAGAATATGGGATTAAATCATTTGCCAGAAACCACTATGCTTAATCTATAAGGAACAAAAGGAGGAGATGGATCCAAATGATTAGAGCCTGTCGTTTCTCCTGAGGCTTCGGGGAGAGGAATTTGAGAAAAAGGCAAAAATGTAAACTCACAAAAGTCTGTGCATTCCTCTGCTTAACTGAAAAATAACATGCAACAAACGAATGTGCAGCGTGCTCCAAAACGTTTCTGTGAATGTTGATGTTCCAGCTCCAGATTGTGTGAACATTTAAAAAAAAATCATCCGCTGAGTGTGCTGACTCAAAGAAAGCACCGACTAAAACCTGTAACCACATGGATCCTGACAAACTGGCAAGGCTGCGAGAAAAGAGCTGGTCTTAGAGGATACAACACAACTTTGATGCTGGGAGTTTACAGGACAGGAATAAAGCTCTCTACTGTACATTCGAGTATTACAAGATATACAAATATGCTTCACAAGGAGACAGAGAGCGTGCGTCCCACCCGGCGGTGTGCTTACATTTGCAGAGCAACGAGTACAGACTGTGCAGGCCAGTCACACGCTAAAGGGAGTGAGATACAGAGAGTACACAAGTAATAGTACAGCATATGAGTGGGAGACAACAGATAATACCAGGCAGTAGTACTGACTATGTTTGGTCGCACATCATCTCTTTCCTGCGTACTCCTCGGCTGTCGAGTCGGCGGAGGAGTTGATGTGGTGCGCCGAGTCCGCCTGTCCTTCGGGCTGGACGGACTGCACTGTCTCTACCAGGCTGCCGCTGGGCAGCACCACGTAGCGGGCGGCCATGTCTTTGGGCTGCAGCTCCCGCATGCCCTCCTTACTGTGCCAGATCCCGTAGCCAAAATACACAAGCAGACCTGGGAAAATGACAGCACGAAACACTTGTGACTGTGCTGACTCATAATCAAAGTCAGGGCTGTTCACAGGTGAGGATGGAGTCCTGTGATGGCTTCTATATATTATTCTTCTTATTATTCCATTATTCTCTATGGGAAAATTCAATGTATTTGTCTCATAATAACCTTTAAACAGTCTTCTATTCTACTCCGGCCTTTGCCTCTCTTATGGCTCGGCGATCGATCCTCCTCAGGTGGAGGGACCCCACTCCACCCACACATTCACAGTGGTTGACGGAGGTGATGTCCTGCCTGAAGCTTGTGTGGGGACCCTTCTTTAAACATGTTTCAGACCTCTCAACTATTTGACAGCAATTGTTGACAACAATTTGCCAACTCACTAGTCATGAATCATTGTCATAGCAGGCTAATGTAGATAGGGTGCAGCATACTGGCAGTGACTGGGGATGGTTTTATCTTGTTTATTCTGTTTTTTTGTTTTTGTATAGTTGTTATTTTGTGAGTTTATGTTTTGCTTTTCTTTTTACTTCCCCTCTATTTCCTTCTTTTTTTTTTCTTAATGTGCTGGGCGTTGACGTTTCTGCTTTTTCAACCTATGTGTGACAACTGTATACCTATGCACTATGTCTTAAAAGTTAAATAAAAAGATCTTGATTTAGTCATTATATACTTCTTGATAAACTGAAGTAAAAGAGCAATTAAAAATTTGACTGGATTATGGCACTCCATAAAAAGTCCATATTACTACAGTCGATCCTGATGGAGGCGTGAATGTGTGTGTGCCAGGTTTTCATGGCAATCCATCAAATTGTTGTTGTTGAGATATTTTTATTCTGCACAGAAATGGTGGAACAACCGACCAACAGACGACAAGAGAGCAACAGTTCCATTCTGAGAGCCCTCAGCATGTCCACAGCTTCACAATGGCTATGGTCTATGCTATGGCTAGTGCATATGGCTATGCACTATTCATTCATTCATTCATACTGCAATACTTGCTGCGGGACTGCATTGTCACTTTGTCATGTTCACTAAGTGACTTTGGATCTGCCATTTGAACTCAGTTGTACATACCTCTTCTTATATATATTTATTAGGCCGTTATCTTATTTCTCAGGTTGCAATATTTACATTGGCTGCTTTACTGACAAAACTATGCTGCATTATCTACCTCATATTCTCATTTGCTGCTGTTTTGTTATTTGATGTTGTCACTTTATCGTCACTAAGCCACTTTAGGTTCCACTTGTACTTCCCGAATTTCCCCTATGGGGGATCAATAAAGAATTATCTTACTTTTTTATATAGTTTTTTATAGTTTTTTATTTTGTATACTTTATACTTCTAACTGATTGTATGCTTGTGCTGCTGCAACACCCGAATTTCCCCTATGTGGGATCAATTAAGAATTATCTTATCTTATCTTATCTTATCTTGTCAATGAAACTCAGCACTGTTATCTATTTGTATTATCTCTTTGTTGTAATATTGATAACTTGGCTTTAACTTCACCCAGGTCAGGTGTAGTATTCCACGTGTGTGCATCTTGTTAACTGACAGTGGTGTTTAAATGGTTTACTGCTCCAGAGAAGCCTTAAGCTGATGCAGCTAATCATGTTTCCCCAGTGACCCCCCCCCCACCTGTTACCGGCAGGGCATTAACTCTGTCTGACCACCATCTCCATCCTCAGAGGGCTGACACAGACAAAAGGGAAACTTTCTCTGTTCCCTCAGAGAACATAAGATCTTTGTTTAATCTGATGATGCAACATGTGTGAACACTGAGTTCAGCAGCAACAGAAGGCAGATGTTTTATTCAGACTACTTTCTGAGATAACATCTATTTCACATGATGCGTGCACTGTGGATTCATCTGCCTTTAAGTCACCGAGATAATCTTCACTCCATGCAAGGCAGTGTTTGTGCAGAGAGGAAGACGTATATTCAATGTAAACAGTAAATCCAGTTTGACGTCTTAGAAGTTGAGCAAAGAAAGAAAATGTATTTGTTTTGCAGCAATATGTTTAAGAAACTCTACAACAGACTATACTTGGTTCAAAGTTTTCTTACCTATGGCGATCCAAACAGTGAATCGAATCCAGGTTAGAGGACTGAGCTTCATCATGAGGAACACGTTAATCAAGATGCTGGCACCTGGAGTCAGTGGAACCAAAGGCACCTGGGCAACAGTAGAACATCAGTCAGACACCAGTTAAAACTGATGTAGCTTTCAATAACATTTGGCTCTAAATAAATACGTTAAATTGAGAATAATTGTTTGGCTGAACATGAAGCTGACAGCAGCACTAAACGAACACAGTACACACACAGTTGTAGAAACCGTACAGGAGCTCACCTGGAATGTTTTGCTGTTGCTCTGTGGCTCATGAATCCATATGAGTGCCAGGCTGGAAACATAAGCTAAGCTAAAAATCACCATCAGCGTCGCGAAGCTCCACACGGGCAGCTGCAGCTGCTTCATTCCGAACTCCAGCACGGCGCAGAGGGAGACGGAGCTGACGATCAGAGTCAGCACGCAGAAGGCCACCACCTCGCCCGGCTCGCAGTCGCCCAGCAGTCTGCCCAGGTACGGCTCCCAGAAGGCCTTCAGCTGGCCCACGCCGCGCCGCTCTCTCGTCTTCTGCTGCTCCACCAGCTGGAGCTTGTCAGAGAAGGACTCGTACTGCTTCAGCTCGCCGCTGTCTTCCGTTATGGTCTGAGACTCTGAGGGGGCCGTGGAGGGCTCAGCACTGGGGTTGGGAGAGGTGGAGGCGGATCCCTTGCAGCTGGTTTTCTCGGGCTGGAAGCGCAGCACGATGATGCTCGCCGCCACGAAGGTGTACGCCAGGAGGGTGCCGATGGACAGGAACTGAACCAAGGCCTCCAGGTCGAAGACGAGAGCCATGGTGGCCATGAGGATCCCGAACACCAAGATGGCGTTGACGGGGACTTTGGTGACAGGGTTGACGCGTGCAAAAATGGAGAAGAACAAGCCATCCTCCGCCATGGCGTAGACGATCCGGGGGAGGGAGAAGAGATTACAGAGCAGCACAGTGTTCATGGCTAGAAATGGGAGCAGAGAGTCATTATCAGATAAGTCCAAATAAAGCACTGTGCAGCTAATACTACACAACATAATGCATCTCCATAAAACAGCCATTGCTCAATTAAAGGTGGACACTCACCACAGATGGAACCGACGGCCACAACGATCCCAGCCCAGCTGTAACCACGGCGGAAAAAAGCATCTGCCAGAGCTGAGTTGGGGTCCAGTGTGTGCCAGGGTACCATCAGCGTGAGCACGGTGGAGACCAGGACGTAGGCCGTGGCCGCCAGTCCCAGGGAGATGGCAGTGGCAATGGGGACAGCTTTCTGTGGGTTCTTTGCTTCCTCGCTCGAGGACGCGATGACATCAAAGCCCACAAACGCGTAGAAGCACGTGGCCGAGCCTGCCAGTATCCCAGACAGACCGAAGGGTGCGAAGCCTCCTTCTTTCTGGCTCCAGTTGGCTGGTTCGGCCAACATGAAGCCGAAGACCAGGATGAAGACGATGACGCCCATGCTAATGGTGGAGAAGATATGGTTGAGGTAAGAAGACACTTGAACTCCGAAGGAAATGAAGAAGGAGGCGACAATGAGAATCCCTGCTGCGAGTGCGTCTGGGTAGTGGGCGAGGAAGGGCACGTTCCACTGCATGATGTGCGTCTCCGTGAAGTTCTGGATGGCGTGATTAAAAATGGAGTCCAGGTAGCCACTCCAGGCGCGAGCCACAGCGGCGCCACCGATCATGTTCTCCAGAATGACGTTCCAGCCGATGAGAAAGGCCCACAGCTCTCCCACAGAGACATAGGTGAACATGTAGGCAGATCCCGTTTTGGGGATGCGAGCGCCAAACTCTGCATAACAAAAGGCGGCCAGTAGAGAAGCAATACCTGCAAAAAGGAAGGATATGATGACGGCAGGCCCCACCATGTCTTTGGCCACTGTTCCCGTCAGGACATAAAGGCCGGAGCCCACCATGCCCCCGACCCCCATCAGAGTCAGGTCCAGGGTGGAGAGGCAGCGCTTCAGCGACGTGGCCATCATGTCATCATCCAGCGTCTTGAGTCGGTTCAGTCTCTGACAAAGGCGCACCGCCGGGGCGCAGCCTCTCGTACAAGTTGCCATAGCTACAGAGTCAGACGGGCCAGCTGGGCAGGATGCTGTAAGAAGAGTCACACTGGATCCATTACCTGTCTATGCAGCTGATCTGCAAGACAAAAGGTGCACATCAGGACAGCTGCTGCAGGTTTACGTGAGCTGAACACTGGATGTTCTACAGTCAGAGCAAATCAGGAAACACAGACTGACGGACACCTGTGTCTATCAGGTCAGTGCTGATAGACACAAGTGTCTCCAGCAGCTCTTCAGTTGTGGCCTCTTGTTTCATTTTCGTGTCACTCGTCTCTCCTCTCCTCCCAGGTCGCCACTTCCTGCCCTTGTGTGTTTACCACCATTATGATCATCTGCCCCACCATGACTGGCTTCACCTGTGTCTCCTCTCTTGGAGTATTTTGTGTTCCCTGCCTACTCTTCCAGTTCATCCTTTGTGTAAAGTGTTCCAGCATTTCTAGTGTCCACTGTTACTTTATTTCCCAAATTCTCTGTCTGTCATTTTACCTTTTTGTTGTTTTGTCCTATCGTGGAATTAATTGCTTGGTCTCCTGCCTACCTGTGTATCAAACCTAAGCCAGGTAAAGTTAATGATATTTGGAAAACCGTCTCCTCCTTCCTTTGGTCACCAGCTGTTACAATAGATCTATGTGAAGAATCAATGACATTAAACCAATCTGGTCAAGAAAAGCTTGACCTCTATATTTAAGGAAATTGAATTACATGGAAAACAATGGTGACAGTAATTGAATTAGCATTTACATTAAAACCTATTCTAATTCACTTGGCATGAAGACAAATGTTGTTGTTTGGTGACAGTCATTATAACAGGAAACAAAAGTTGGGTAAATATGATCTTCTGCAATATTATATACATTAGATCCAATAAAATAATAATAGTAACACAATGGTAAAAACAGCACAAACTTGCAGTAAATCATATAAAAGAAATATAATATAAATATAACTATAATAATCAACCTGTGTATCTTCCCCATCCCTGAGGCCTGGCTGTGACTCTGGACTCTCTCAGGTCCAGTCCACGTCAGCTTAAAGCCAGCAGGTGCATTGATGGGTAAAACAAACAGTCTCGGGATATTTCTGATTTGTTTGATTTACAACACAGTGTTTAATTCTCCATCTTCCTGCGGGCGGTGCAACATCCGACTCCAGCCTCAAACCGACATATGGCGACAACAGGATGCCTCCCTTTTTATTACGTAACGCTTTTATTTCCCTTTAGAAATAAAACCGCTGCCACAGACCGCACGACGCCTTCACGCCACATATTCGTCTCATTATATTTACATAAGCCATAATGTTACGGAGCAGGAAAAACAAATGAATAAACGACCTTTTAATGCCAAATAAATTATTGATAACAAAATGGAAACGGGAGGCAAAAACAGGATCGTCAGACTTCCTCTGCTGGATGATCTGGAAACGCACATCACAGCGTGAACACGGGAGGCAGGTGCGATTATCCATCCTCTCTGTATCCACAAAAACACAAAGCACAATTCAAACAAAAGGAATGTAATGATCGCTTTACCGTCTCTCATGTGCTCTGCGGGTCCGGAGCTGTCACAAGTTACCGGGTTGCATCGTCTGCTGGTGGAGCCGAAGCTGCACCGACGAATGAAACCAACATGGTCTGTTTCTTAAAGGCACAACCTCCTCCATCCTGCTGGAGGAGCCCGGACACTGCAGCTCCTCCGAAACACAGCAGGTCACGTTATCTGCTGGAGGTGAACTGGATATGAAACATTACAACATTACAGGTGAAGATAATAAATACAGAAGCCACAGATTCTGTTCAGCTTGTTTTGTTTTTTTTTTTGGGGGGGGAGCAAGTTTTAACTGGTCCTACCTGAACTGTTGAACAAAATGTGAGGAAGATTAAAATGATAACAAAACTCAATTCTGATAAACGATTCACAAAAGACTAAGACATTTTTTAGAGATTGTAAAACATGTTTTATGACAACAGGAATTCAGGTAATGCACATATCAATATTTAATTCTACCATCCATACCGGTCTTTTGTACACCTTTTGTACCAACACGGCAAAAATGAACTGAACAGATAAAAAAAACTCCACACAATCGTTGCAAAAATGAGAAAAAACATGGACATGTATCACAACACTGTTCAAATAAATAAGGCAAAGTTTGTTCAACACATTGCCAGATCACTGGAAGTAACACATTTCATACCTTGTTTCTATTTTAAACATTTGAAATCAACATCCTAAGGCTGGTAGCCACTGGTCTTACAGGGCATTACAGGTATATGTACACAGTTACAGATTTCAGCTTCACTTTACTGCTGCTCAGACTTGGTGTAACACACACAGAAATAAAATAATTCTTTCCTCCTAAAATGGTGCTGACAGGACGCTCTTATGCAGAGACCATCTCATTTCAGGAAGGTCCCAACATTAATGCCAGTTAACTCTTTAAGCAACACATTGACCCTCTACTATGAGAGCCTGATTGCTTGATACTCTGCTTAAATATGTATATAATGTGTCTTCAACAACTTCCTCATTTAATGTGTGACATGACATTTAAGTGCTTTACAATCTGCTGTCACACCCTGCTACAGATCTCATCCAAGACTGGAAACATCTTACTCGTACACTCGAGAACCAGCCTTCTCCGGCAGGGTCTGATGGTGAATATTACACTCATAACAACAAGTGACAGACATTTCCTGAACATGTTGTTAAAGAGAACAATGCCACATGTTTATCGACACATCTTGCATCTCACAGCTACTGGAACGTGAGCGCACAACGTCTGGCCATTGCATTATTTTTATTTGACACGATTGGGCCTCAAAGGACTCCAGATTGTGACTCCTTCTGTTGAAGCTTGAGGATTAATTCAAGTAGATTCATCTGCATCGTCAGCTCCTGGAACAACACACAACAGTTGAAGAGCAATTAGTTAGAACACACATCGCCATCTGCTGGACATTTCTCTTCATCACAATTGCATGTATTCCGTGTGACCGTTCTATCTGCAGTGTTATTTTACAGTTTAACTACAGTGAGTTGACAGGTCATGTGTAGACATTAACCTGAGGATTGGTGGTGATATAAAACCCGGGGACTCCAGCCTTCTCCAGGGTGTTCTGCTGGTCTATCACTTTTTGATCAATTTCAGCTACAATCTTCTTATCCATCATTCTTTGCTCTTCTCGCACACGGACCTCCAGAGCCTGATAACAAAACACACAATGATTAGAAAAACAAATATGGATATGGAAATAACCACAACCCTTTAAGTTATCAGATGTATGTGGATTCCAGTGCTTTACCTCTAGTTCTGCTTGTTGGTTTGATTTGAGAAGTGCAAGGTTGTGAGACTTGCATGACTGCAGAGCATCTTTGTGCCTCCGTACAAGATCTTGTTTGAGTGCTACACACGGAGGAAATAAACAGTCAAGCATCACACTGACATTTGCATTTAAAACTTCACATTGTGGACCTGTTCCAAGCAAGAAGTTTGCTGAGAGTATTTCTGGTTTTACAAAGCAATTATCCAGGTAACAGGCGAGGACTTGCTTCTTGGACCAGGCCCAATCAGTCACTGCATGCTTCCAGTGCAGCAGAGGACCAACCTTGGTGTTCACAGTGCAGCTTTTGCCTCTGGTTGTACAGATTTTTCTCTGTCAGGTGCTGAATATCCAGGAGTCCTTGCACAATCTCATAGACAGTCCCATCTATGAGAGCCAGAGCGAGGTCACTCAGTGTGTTGTAGGACAGACGCTGCTGGAAGGAGCTAACAAACAGAAAGACACAGAAACTAATCAAGAGGCGGTTATAAATCATCAACGGCTAAAACTGAGGGAAAACTGGTATAACCAGTTCTGTGATATCTGTTAAGGGAGGTCTAACCTGAGGGTATGGTAACATTACCTTGATAAATCTTTGACTAAGTTTTGTAGCTCAGATAATAAATAGTAATGTCTTTCTTGTTGTTTTGTAGAATCACCGCCGATGACTCCAGGATAACCGTCCATGTCTGTAACAGCAACAGGACGCCGGTCAACACACTCGGCTAGCTAAAACTACGGGCTAATTTAACTATTTTAAAGTTAAGAGTTATCATGAATAAGATAAAAAAGTTATCTACTGGAGACTGAATTATTAATATTCGTAAGTTCACAAAATGTGGTTAATGTTTCAAAACCAGTTCGAAAGGAAGAAAGTGATTGTTTTTTAGCCGTTGGTTTCTTCTGTTGTTATTAGCTTCCATTCACCCTGTTGAGGACCCCCTAACGCGAAGTTGCTGCCCGTCAAGATGCCTGTCTGTAATGACGCGTGCAATAGCTCGATGTGTTCGCCAGGTGGCGCATTTATCA
Organism: Centropyge bicolor; assembly: GCA_037975185.1. Taxonomy (NCBI): domain Eukaryota; kingdom Metazoa; phylum Chordata; class Actinopteri; family Pomacanthidae; genus Centropyge; species Centropyge bicolor. The sequence continues at coordinate 632,607 of JBBMOC010000084.1, forward strand.
AAGCAGATACGCTCCTGAGCACCAGACACTTACAGGTATGATCTTAATTTTACGGGGATTACAAATTAGTAGGATGTTGTCTCGAAAAAGAAAAGGCAATAGTGCCAGGAACGAATAGATATTGAACAATGTCAAATGTAAAAAAAAATAATCAGAATCAGAATCAGCTCTATTGGACAGGTATGCACATAGAAGGAATTTGACTTCGGTTTCACTTGAGCTCCGTACTTACATATAGTAGACTGTCTGCTGTCAGACACAAAATTAATGAATACACTTTATTTATTTATTGTTTATTTCAGGATGGGCATATATGATGGTTATTCATCTGTCCAGTTTAAAAGAGGAGCTGATATAAGACAAATGTGTCCCTCACCGGTCGCTCACTGGCGCCAGTGTTGACCCTGCTGGCCGGACGGGGCTGGTGCGCGCCTGTGCTGCGCGCCGCCGCGGGGCTGTGCGCCGTCACGCGCCGAAGGTGCCATGAAATGAAGAAAACTCGGAGGTGAAGATCACTATTTATAAGAGCGCGCATGGGATCATAGGAGGAATTGGATTAAAAGCTCAGTGGACTGAAAATGGCCAGAAACACGTCTCTTTATTTCAGGATTGTCGAGGGCAGGAACCTCCCAGCCAAAGATGTGTAAGTAATTTCTGAATGACATGTGTGCTTCTGAATCTCCTCTGTCAGGATATAGACAGCATCAAGATTGATCATAAATGTCCTGATCAGGTTAGTTAGATAAGAAACAGTACATTTTAAAATCCAATTTCTGGTGCATTCCTATAAATTAATTGAATCAGATCTATTTACTGAAACTGACCTCAGCATAAGAAAAAACATGTAAATTATAAATAAAGCTTAACAGATAACTATAATGTTATAATAATAAATGCACAAGCACAAATGTCTCATGCTGTCATATTTTTGTCTTCAGCTCTGGAACCAGTGATCCATACTGCATTGTAAAAGTTGACAATGAAGTTGTGGCCAGGTGAGTGATAATAAATGAAGATCTGCATGTGTGCATGAAAATGATCTGCAGAATGTCAGTACTCAGATTTGACGATCTTTCATCTCAGCTGAGACATTTGCATGAGGGTACCTTCTGGCGGTGCTCCCGCTACTCTGCACATGTAAACCAGGGTGGAGAGTGTGTGATGAGGGTGGTGGAGCCCGCAGTGTGGCCCCTCCAACACAGAGAACCTGATACTGGCCTGGCCTTTAAAACACCCGCAGGTAACCATGGAGAGGCTGCATCAATTATTGCAGGGAGCTCCTGGTGTAAGCAAGGAGAATGCTGGGAGCGCAGTGGTTCAGAGGTGTTTGAGTGCAAAAGTACAGAGAATAAAGGAAGGTTGTTTTCAGAAGCAGCCACACAGTCCAGTTGATTATTTCCAAGTGCTGCTATTTGACACGAAGCCAGGTTTCTTTAGAAAAAGTGTTTGTTGTGGGCTTTAAGAAGAACAGGGGTTGAATTCAGCCGCTGTTGTTCCATCCGGTTTCACGAGGGAAAAACGGCACAATGATTCACTCACACTAATTATCTTGCACTTGTGGTGTTACTGGCCAACTGACTCCTCGAGTGTGATGTTCATGGGTGATGTGGCTGGTAGATTGTTGTGGTAAATAATGAGTACAGTGCTTAGAAATAGAAGGGATTATTTTAACAATACAGGGTTTGAAGAATTGTTCCTATTGCAGAGTGACATCTTCGGATCCTATTTAAGTGATATGTGATTGGTGTTGATGCTAGAATGTCACTTTTTTCTTTATTTAGATGCTTTGTAAACACATCAGCCTTACAAGAACTTTCCATAAATAAGTCTGAAATGTGGATTTCAATCATTAGCTGCTCACTAAATAATACATATAAAGAGTATGAACCTGACCAGGCTGACTGTGTTATGGACACATTCAGTCAATACAAAAAAGTATTGATCCTTAAGAGCCCTTTTAAAATCATATATCCAGAGAGATTTGCCCTGCTGTAGTTTTTAAACAGGACATTTGTAACGTGGCGTCGCGCAGTGAGTCCTAACCTTTGTACCACACGATGCCTTAAAATGAAGCACTGTCTGTTTGTGATGTTGCATTTGTCAACATATTGTGAGCAGATCCACTGGAGAGGGATTGTTTAATTTGAATAATTTTAAGGAACCAAACAAGTAAAACTATTCTGTATTTTGATTTCTGAAAAATGTAGATGTTCAATGTCAGAAACGATAATATCATTTGTGTAATTTTTTTTCTTTTCTGTGCCATTAACCATCTCGTGATCTTTTGGACAGATTCCAAACCCTGGTGTTTTTTTTCACTCAAAAAGCATATGATCTGTCTCCCCTCTGGCAGACTGAGGATGTGGGTAGATGAGGGCTTATACTGCAGCTTCATTTACAATCATATCTGACCCCTGACAGTAATCTGCTGCCTTCTGTTGTTGCATACATTCATGTGATACATTTCTGTGTAATGTCTGGTTCAACGTCTCTTTTCAGGACTGCCACAGTGTGGAAGAACCTCAATCCTTTCTGGGGTGAAGAGTACACGCTGCACCTCCCGATGGGCTTCCACTCGCTGTCCTTTCACGTCATGGACGAGGACACGATCGGGTAACACTGTCATCCACAGTTGTCTCAAAATGATTCCACATTCAACCGTAACTCTTGGCTGATGGAGGCTGACAGTTGATTTTTTTAATCCTCTAAGTCACGAGTGTTTGCTTAACCTGGCTCATGACTTGATATATGTACAGTACAGTTTCAATGTTTTGGGAAGAAGAACCTCCGAGCTTTGAATAAACACACATCGTCAGACAGATGGTCGCCCAGACTGAGTGATTAAAGGTTGTTTTTTCCTCCTCTTCTCGTGGCCATCGGTTCTCTAATCAGTCTGTCTTCACATTCACCTCATTAAACTCTAACGAGATCAAACAACTTTGACAGTATTTTCAATCACTTCTATCTGATAATCGCTTCTTTTATCTGTTTTTTTACAGCCACGATGACGTTATTGGAAAGATCACTCTGAGTAAAGACGCCATTGGATCTCAAGCTAAAGGTACGACTGAGCAGATCTGCGTCAGTCCGTAAGAGGACGGGCACATGACCAAAGGTTAAACACACATGACTTCAGCTGAGCGAGTCAAAGGTCAGAGTGATTGATGAGAGATGATGTTTTAGGCTCTGGGAATGTTTCCTAAAGTTCTCTCGCACATTTAATTTGACTTGCTTACATTAAAGGCAGTGAAATCAGGGTTCACACCGGCGACCCTCGTTGTGCTCGTCTGGATAGACTCTGGCTTTTTTCATTGTGCTTTATAAACCATCGTTTCGTGTGGAAGCTCGCTGTGCTGTAAAATGAGGCGAAAGACCAAAGCGTTTCAAAATGGCCCCAAACCGTTTAATGTCTGGCTCTCTTACAAAAGCTTCCACATTCAAGAAATTAGTCACAGTGTTTACCTCAGCATGAACTCTAGCACTTCCTGCGCTGCCTTGGCCAGACATACAGTATTTAAAATCTGGTATATCATGATGTTGTAGTTTTACCAGGTTGCTCAAAGTGTTTACCGGGGTCTGTTTGCTGCATACTGATGCCTCTCTGTTCAGAGCCACCTGGCATGGCCTTCACTCGTCTGATTCATTGCTACATGGCAGCACTGAGTCAGTTACTCCCTCACAGGAATCTTCTCACAGTCTGGCCTTGACATGGTGCCCCTGCTTATGTCTGATACTTCAGGAGTAATAAAATAGAACAGATTGAATTGGACATGACTGGAATGTAATGTGCATGTTGTTCAGAATGTCAAGGTCTCCACTGCACGTTTTTCTTTGTCTGTGCATGCTTTCAGGTTGTCTTGTGTTCGCCAGAGTATTTGCTCAAAGCTTTGACAGAAAACAGTTCTGTGTTTTGCATCCTTAGTTTATTCTCTGCCTCAGTGTTTAATGCATAGACTGTATAAAATATGGACGTAGTGTCCGTGACGTCACCCATAGGTTTCTGAAGAGCAAAAATGAAGCAAATCGTAGTGCGCAGCCATCTTGGTAGCCTACCTCCAGTTACTCCAAATATGGACAAAGAGGTGGAGCGAGGGCGGAGCTGAGGCGGGTCGAATGAACGCTATTGGCTGAAAAAAGCCGCTTTATTGGAAATAATCAAACTAGCTACGGCTAACCAGCTAGGTTAAATGCTAAATATCGTTGCTAGCCGGCTAACCCCACGACAATCTCTTTCCCAAACTCAGTGACTAGAATTAGCCGGGGTGACGCCCTTTAGACCGTCAGTGGCTAGTTGTCAATCAAAGTGGCGCCACTTAGATTGACAGCTATGAATAGTGCATAATGATGTATGCTGTATATTTTAAACGAACGCCTTATAAAAAAAATTCGCCCCCCCCAGAGTTGTCATGGAGTAGAAAAACAGCTTATGAGACTAGAGCCATGTTTTGAACCAGGCTGTAAATATGTTTTTTTTCTGTCGTAAAATCGGACATTTTAACATGGGGCTCAAATGTAAGGTTTAATGCTGACAGAAGTGCTGTTCTAATTAATTGTATCTCTATATGTGTGTGATACGATCAGGTCTGGACAGCTGGGTGAACCTGACGAGGGTCGACCCTGATGAGGAAGTCCAGGGAGAGATCCATCTGAGTCTGGAGCTGCTGAAAGATACAGAGAAGACCAGCCTGCGGTGTCAAGTCATTGAAGCCAGGTAACAGAACCGTGAGCTTTAAATGCTGCAGCTGCAGGAAAATGAGCTCGTTTAGGGGTAAAAATCATCAGAGCAGCAGGTTGGTAGAAAGTGTATGTAGATGTAGCCTCAAGTGGTAAAACTCAATCTGAGATGTAGTTTTAAAATGATTGCAGTGTCGTCAGTCAGAAGTTGAGTTTGTGTGGCTGAGACCTGGCGGCACCATCACTGTTTCTGTGCTGAAATCTTATCACCGTCGCCCCGCAGGCCTCCACACCCCCCTCCTGACTCACACTGCCACTATCGCACCGCTCACTGCCCCATCTGTGCGGCCCAGGCTCCCTCTCAGGCCGGGCACTAATGAGCATGTCAATCAGGACTTGACACTGTGTTATTCACTCGTGCTGGGATGAATGTAAATTAAGTTTGAAAGGATGAGGTCAAGTGGAAATCAGTGGTTTTTGCTGTTCTCCCTCTCTGACTGATTGAATTTGCAGAACAGGTAAGTGGAACTCGTTGAGCATTTTGTCGTATTGATCAGCTCTGTTGTCTCTTGGTTTGGTGATGCCCACAGAGACTTGGCTCCAAGAGACATTTCTGGAACCTCTGATCCATTCACAAGAGTTATTTTCAACAACCACAGTGCAGAGACCTCGGTGAGTTCTATGTGCGTGCATGTACAGTACGTCTCGGCTTCAGTGGAGCCACAAGTAAATGTCCTTCCATTATGATAGATGGTGGTTTGATAGTCTATCACGTGATTTGGTTATAGTGTTGTGAAGTTTAGAATTCCCTGACAGCCCCCAAACTGCTGGATTTTAGATTATCAAGAAGACCCGTTTCCCTCACTGGGGAGAGACCCTGGAGCTGGAGCTGGATCCAGAGGAGCTGAGTGAGGAAGGGGCTGTCACTGTGGAGGTCTGGGACTGGGACATGGTGGGCAAGAATGACTTTCTGGGAAAGGTGAGGCGGCTGTGATTATGATAATATTCCTTATTTCATAGAGTTCCAAGTTCTACTCACTACAGAATTGATACATAATGTACTTTATGAAATTCTTGAAATATTCTTGCTAGAGGTGGGCAGATCGTTCCAAATATCGATAGTATCGATACCAAGTTGGTATCGCTATCGGATCGATACTAGCGTGGTGAGATCGATACTTTAATGTCAGTAGATTTTTTTATAACATTTGTTGTGGTGTGATAGTTTTGTACACTTTTTTAATTGAGAAAAATCCAGAAAAGAAGTGCACTGAAAAAATGCACACATAACAATGTTCTGGAGAAAATCTTTTACTTACTGCTCTATTGCTTCTGTTTTTGATAAGAAAGTATTTTGCAGTCACCTTTAAACTTTGCCCAAATTCTGTCCTGGGTTATAACAAAAAAAATACCAAGGAAAAACCACAAAAACACCGAAGGGTCAGCAGTGTGATGCTACATCAACCTTAAATATTAAAAGTATCGGTATTGGTATCGGTATCGGCGATATTGGCTCTATATTTAATTGGCATCAGATCGATACCAAATCTTGCAGTATCGCACACCTCTAATTCTTGCATATTCTTCAAATATGCTTAACCAGGAAGTACAGTACAGTATTTCCGACTGTAAAATTCTTAAGTCAATATTTCCTGTCTGAACCCTGTTTGTTCTTTATTTCCACAGGTGGAAATCCCTTTTGCTTGTTTGCACAAGACACCTCTGTTAGAGGGCTGGTTTCGTTTGCTGCCCTTGGGAAACAATGAGGTTGACGCTGGGTGAGGATTATGGGTGTGCTTGTTTGTGCAGTGTGGTGAGTTTGGATAAGTGAGACAAGCGTTTTGCTTTTGGAATCTGCAGATTTGAGGAGCATTCTGTGTTTGAAAGAAAGTGTTTGTTCCACTCCATGCTTTCCTTTGTGCATTTCAGTGAACATTCACAGGTGTATAGCCAGGTCTCTGACAGCATCTGCTCCCTGAGATAATTTTAGAACAAAGATCCGTGAGGGAAGCGCTAAAAGGTAGTGTCACACTGAAGCGAACCTCAGAGGTTTATTAGGACATGACTCACAGTTAAAGGGTTTGTATTAAGAGGAGCACAGTGCTGAGTAGAAGCTGCTTCGAGACCTGCGTTCACCACAATAAAGAAAGAGAAGCACTGTGTCATTACCAAAGATATTCCCTCTGGGACTATCTGTTACCACTGGGGGTTTGTGGGAGCTTGTGATCAGACCTCTTGGACATTTTCCTCGACCATAAGGGCTCCTTCACATTTCATTAATATAGCTTATAAAGAATAAAGAATTTTGTACAATAATACCAAACAACAGTCTAATCACTTTTCTGTGGACTTGACAAACTTCCCACATAGAAAGTTCTGCACAAATACAGTGCAGTTTTTAAACAAAGCCACAACAAATGGTCTTCCACACCTACTGTCACTCACTCACTGTCCTCACCCACAAAGAGATTCAGGAGCTCATGTTTGTTTGAAAAATTCATCTTTTCCACATAAATGTTCTGGCTGCTGCCACAGACACTTTTTTCCTTCTCTCCCAGAATATTTACTTCATTATAAGATCAATTCATACAGAACATCTCTTCCTGTGTTGACAGTGGCAAGCTGGGAGCTCTGCGTCTGAAGGTGCGTCTGGTGGAGGATCGGATCCTGCCGTCTGTGTACTATCAGCCCCTCATTCACCTTCTGGTGGAGTCAGTCATCTCCCCCACAGAGGTCAGATCCACAAGTTGTCCTCAGTACTAATACTGATGCTCTGCAGTGTGTCAACACTAATCTTGATTCTGCCTGGTTCGTTAATTTGAGACGACAGAAAAACTTTGTCACGGCCTCCTCTCAGGTGGAGGACAGCAGCGCCCTGACCATGCTGGAGGAGGTGACCACGGTGGAGAGCCGGCAGGATGTGGCCATGACCCTGGTGAAGATCTACCTGGGTCAGGGTCTGGTGGTGCCATTCCTGGATTACCTTAACACCCGGGAGGTCAACCACACCAGTAAGAACAAAGGAGCAACATCAGACCTGTTTCATATGTTCAGAGCCATCATTAAGTGTAGGATGCAGAAATAGACAGATAGACAGACAGAGTACTTTATTAATCCCTTTGGGAGGTTCCCTCCGGGAAATTGACATCTCCATCGTTTCTCCTATATTGCACTGTTTAGAATACAAAATATAAAGTAGAAAAAATAAAAAATCTAAGAATAGACACAATAAATTAGACAGTAGAGAAAAGTTTGAATGTGTATACCTGAGTGTGTACAAGGTACAATAGCAGCAGTGGTAATGCTAATACTACAGTGCATTATGGTAAATATAATCTAGTAATATGGTACTACAGTACTATAATAATAATACAATATAAAATAATACAATATAGCATATAGTAGTAGTATAATATAATATAATATAGCATATACATTGTATGACATACATGTACATGTATAATATAATGATATAGTAATGTAATGTAATATATATATATTATATTATATTATATTGTATATTGAAATATTGTAATTCTCTGGGCTCTAGCTTTTAGTTTATATCGTCGACTCATAGTCTCAGAGATGAATTTAACAGTCTGCATTTCAGTACAGTGTTTTCAGAGGAGTCAGATAGGGAGGTATTATTTTAATTTTTGCACCATTTACGCCTACATATATTAGCTCCAAGCATTGAACATGTAACAACTGTGATTCCACATTACACAGAGTGCGTAGGACCTAAGTTTATCTCCATTAGTCATGTTTGCATTAGTCAGATTTTGGGACATGCCTGTTTGCTGTTATTGCTCCACTCTTCAGAGACCTTCTGAGAGCTGCTTGTATTTAACTCTGAATTGACACTGAGGTCTCTGAACACCACATTCCTGGCCTGTGTGTGGGCAGCTCGAGTCTACCAGCACTATATTTACTACCCCGATGCCAATTATTTACTCACCCAGCAGTCTTTTCATGGCTCCTCTGTGGTCTGTGTTAGTCATGTTTTTTGCCTCCGCACCACATCCCCATTGCTAATTCACACAGAGTTGTGCTCTGGTCTCTGGTCTGGTTCTGTTGGTGTAGTTTGAGATAATAAGCATAGTGCCTAAGTTTCCATAGCAACTCCACATGATCCAAACGGTAACTGCTTGATCAGGAAAAGATGCTGTGAGCAGCCAGACATTAAAGTTATGCACAGGGGTAAAGACTGAGCTGTGCACTGAACCTGGACCACAGTGAAAAACCCAACGTTTCCCAAAATGTCCTGATCTTTGTCTACAATATATTTTCCCATGCATGTTTGAGCGTGGCCACCTTGAAGGATGTAAGCGATGCTGCAGCAAGGTCAGCTGCCTCCAGTCGTGACACAGAGCTCTGTGTTTCTAAAGCAGATCAATTCCCAGCTGATGAAGATCAAACAGAAAGAGAAAGCATCGACGGCCCAAACACCGCAGGGCAGAAACAGACAAAGGAAGCACACGCAGTATTAATAACTCTTAGTTAATTTAATGAAGCAGGGTTTCAATCTCAGAGATTTTAATCAAGCATCATTATGTGCCCAATGAGGGTTTCTGTGGAAGCTTAAATGTTGCTTCATTACATTTATTGGGAGATAATTAGTGATGTTTAATGATAAACCTCAGTTAAATTCCCGACAGTTTGTTTTACCATTTCAAGTTTCTCTTAATTTAATATACTGAAACACAAGTTGAATGATGTTATTATTTACTGTAACCTTTATCGATCTCTTTTCTGTTTTGCTCTCAAAGCTGATCCGAACACGTTATTTCGCTCCAACTCACTTTCCTCCAAGGCCATGGAACAGTTCATGAAGGTGCGTTGACATAACTGTTTCATTTTTTCAGACATTGTAAGTAATTGATTTT
>JBBMOC010000084.1:686939-713934 GCA_037975185.1 Centropyge bicolor
GCCATGTTTTGAACCAGGCTGTAAATATGTTTTTTTCTGTCGTAAAATCGGACATTTTAACATGGGGCTCAAATGTAATTGACTCACTTCTGCGGCCTGCTCCAGTGGTTATTCGAGGAACTGCAGCTTTTTTGCACTTCCGCATTGGCTTCATTTTTCAGCGCCAGAGGTTGCCGCTTGCTCTTACCTGTGTCCTGTCGAAACTGGTGCATCGATTGCAGGTCGATGATGTAAGGGGAGAGCTGGCCGTCCACCTGCCCCAGCACCACGCTCCCCCGGGCGTCCCCCTTCAGCACATTCTCGATGTGGTGGCACACGGCGGCGGTGTACGGCCTCCAGCGCCCGTGTTCGTTCAGCCACTCCCAGACCACCACCCGGGCCAGGTTCTGAGGCGGGTACCCCAGCCCGTTGACCGGCACCAGCAGCCCTGACCCCGGGCGAGCCATCTCCTCGGCGGTGTGTGAGCTTCAGCTGCTACAGCACTGCGACCCGGCCAGTCAACTGACACACCGGGACATTCTCATCAGGCCAAACAGGAAAAAAGGCTCGAATCAGCAGATCAGCACGGTGGTCCTCAATTATCTCATGCTGCTTTGGGGCGAGCAGTCGTCGTCCACAGGTAGTCTGCTGCTGCTCGCCTTTGATCAGCCAGGAGCAGCCTCTCGTGTCTCGTTTGAAGTGGCGGCCGTTGATGATGATGATGATGCTGATGATGATGATGGTGATGATGATGAGATCTGCAGCTGTAGCAGCCCCCGGTCGAGCACAGCAGATCAGCAGCAGGTCGACAGGAGACGCTCTCTGCACAGAAACACACCAGTAAACAAAAGCTGTGATTTCACCCATGAGTTATTTACTGTTCCAGAGGAGGTGAAGCGGCCGTGTCCCGGCGCCGGCCTGCTCCTCCTGCCTTTACTTAAAAGTGTGGTGACAGAGAAATGTGTGTGTGAGCTGGTTCAGCAGGAAAATAATTGTCATCAGATTTGTGCAGAGGGGACAGAGCAGTGTGCACAAACAGATGCCATCATGATCCAGGCAGAAAACCACTCAGACATTTTGCACACACAAACATGCTCAGGTGCACAAAACAAAGGAGCTGCTCTTATTTCTCATTAGCATCAAAATCAAAGCTGATTTTTTTTTCTCTCGCATGCACCACACGCACATACAGACCTGTAGGCTGCAGCTGTGGAGCCACATCTGTCAGGTAGAGGCTGCATTTCAGGATCCGATCACAAGAACATCTGATTGCAAAGAGAGAGAGAGAAAAAAATCTGCAAATCTGAAACCTGCTTGTTCACATCTGCACGTTTTCTCCTCCGCTTCAAACTGAACCTTCCTCCTGCAGCGTTGATGCAGAAAAGCAGGACGTCGTTTGTTTTTCTTTTTTTTTTTATCCCCGTGGATCTGACACCAGCTTGTTGGTCCGCTGGGTTCAAGTGGCCGCAGGATCCAGCTGCTCGGTCACGCTCACGAGCACGCGCATGTCCGCCTCGAACATGATGCCTTCACGCAGCGAACACGCATCTCTGGCCGCCCGCAGATCACGCACAGACTCCCCGAGCGCACCTGTACGGATGGAGGCTGAAAAATCACCCGGAGCGTCAAGCTCAGCGAAACTAACACGTGCAACTTCCGGTGTCCGGTTTCAAAATAAAACCTCTGAAGCACAATAGATGAAAAGAAAAAAAACTTCTCACACCGAGATCATTGGATGCATATATTTTATTTTCGCATCTTGTAAAAATATTCATCTAACATTTTTCTGATAATGAAGCTGAAAAAGTCACACACAAGATGACAGACAGGAAAACACTGTAGCATCAGATAAAGAGAGAAACTGGTCCCATTCTGGGATCCTTTAAAGATTTCAACTAAACTGATCATGAAAGGCAGGAAGAAGAAGAGTTGGATGAAGACTTCAGATCTGACAGTAAACCATAGGTGAACTGTGCAAAGAACATGTCCATGTAAAGTAAACTAAAAATTAACAATGTCCAACTTTCATCAGAATCAGGTTCATCATCTTGGTTTATAGCTGTTTATAGCTATAGATGAAGATAAAAACAACTAGTCCAAGACAATAGTAGAAAATAGAAAATAGAAAATTACATTAAGAAAGTTTTTTTTGCCTATTAAGAAGTCTGATGGCAGTGAATGAAAATGACGTATGACACACACACTGTCACACACACACTGACACACACAGTGATGTTAAACCTGTGTGGATGAGCATGTTGGTCCTTGTTCGACTCTTCTTCATTGAACAAAATGAGAGGGGATTTATTTGAAGTTGCAGACCAGCAGAGTTATTTATGGAATCACGTCAACAGGAAATCATACCTGTCATGTGATAGTGTTGGTTGATATTGTGCACAGACACACTGATGAACATGTTTGTTTATGGCCGAAGCATTAATGTGATTTGTTTAGTTGTGTTCCTGTTGGCTGTTGGTTCCTGTCAGAAAAGATAAAACATGTCAAATTAAAAGTACTGGCTGACTGAAAAGCAATGATCCAGTGGTGCTCCGTGCTTTTTTCTTTTTTCTTTTTTTCTTTTTTTACGTGAAATCAGTAAAATAATTGTGGCAGGAGAATCTACATATCAATTCAAAATCCATGTTCATGTTGTTTTCAGATGTTGCAGGCTGGATGGAGCGGTGATGGAGGTCTCATCCTCAGGAACAGAGACAGAGTGGGATCATAGCTGAATTCAGGTTTAACTTCTATATTGATGACTGAACTGATGATGCTTGTATCCTAAAACTACTCAACATGATCATTGTTTAGAAAGCAAATTCTTCGGACAGTTTATTTTCCGTGGTGTGAGGATATGTTTTTCCAGAATTTGAAAACTCTAGAAAGGTCAGATATCTGAATCAAAATTTTATAGGTGACTTCATGGATGATTTATATTGATGTTGTTGTTTCACATTCAGCTCTGCCTGTTGCTGCAGTCTGACAGCTTCATGTCAATTCCTGCTAAATGGGACAACAGCACCATCTGCTGGTGAAATTATGTGATTGCAACTTATCAGTAAAAATCTCACCTGCTGTGCATGAATACAGTCAACAGGGACGATGGCGTTTGTGGAGAAAAAAAAAGATTTTTGGAAGCATTCAAATATATATAAATGATGTTGTAGGTAAACCTGACTCTAAATATGATCCTCTGTCCAAATCCAGATTTACTGATCAATAATTTTTTGGAGAACATAAAGTACTTTCATCTCACTTTGATATGTTGAGGAGCAAATGATAAAACACACTCTCTTTTTTATTCAAACCCAAGGTTATTTCAACTATATTAGACAGGTTCATCCACCTGTTTCACATCCTGTCTTTACTTAATTTGTAGCTTGGTATGATTTAGATTTTGGGAGACTTTCATCCAGTTCAAATCCCAAAACAAATGGCATCAATTATTTGGAAAACAGCACCATCCTGTGGTTTTTTGGTGTTAGTGACCCTACAGGCTGGGAAATGAAATCCTGCCTGACAACCTATGAGAGGACTGTGCAAACTGTGTAACAGATAAACACACTGTTATTGCTTCATCATCTATTTTAGACACAGCACAGATTATTCATTGAATGATCTGATAGCAGACACCATAATATTTATTTTAATTTATATGTCAATTTAAGCTTAAAAACACCTCAACGTCCTGCACCTGGGCTCAATCTGCTGTGGAGCAACAGTGTGGCTGAATCAAGGGTAAAACTGACATCAGCTGTGGTGGCTGCTGCAGCAACAGCGCCACCTAGTGGGTCTTTCAATTAACTCCAGCAGGGTGAGGTGAACAGTGGCATGGCCAGACTTTTTATTACTTAGGGGGCTCGAGGGGGCTCTGACTTACGCAGAGGTGGTGGAAGAGCCATTTTTACTTTTGTTTTGAGGTTGTTTTCCTCCGAGCCACCAGAGGTCGATGTGTGTCATGTGGTGTCGGGTGGTGCAGGCTGAGGGTGGCGCCAGGTGTTTTAAGTTGAAGCCAATTAAGTGCAATTTGCTGAAGTGAAGTAGGCAAACAGTTTTCGACTGTGCTCAGTTTTAATTTTTTGTATTAGTTAAAAAAAAATGGCAATTTTAGGTAAAACCATGACAACTTCGGTCATCACTTTATTTTCTGAACCTTAAACCTGATTCAGAATGGCATTAATTTACTATTTCTTATATCCATTTAAAACTCTAACATTACAGTATGTCACAGCTTCTTATGTTTATGTATTAAAGTTTTATCTAAAAGATAAATATTCCAACCGATCACAACACAACAGATAATACATACGTACAAATATAAAGCCCTAATTTATTGTTTAAGTCCTCAAAAAGGAACTGTCCCTCCAAAATAAACTGCATATGAAAAAAACAAAGCACATTCAAACCTTTAAAAATGAATTATACTTCATCAGGTGGCACTAATAAACCACGTGGTTGTGTTCGTTGCTTCATTTATATAAAACTGAATCTTTATCAGTAGTCACATCATATTTCAGAATAAAATGCCTTGATGATGGTGTTTGTTTCTTCAGTTTTCTCTAACCCACACGTCAAAACAGTAAACACACGATTCAGTGAAAAAATGTTTAATAGTGAGTAAAATACATTGAAATCCTCTCAAATCAAGCAACTCCTCGTTTATTACATCCAAAAAAAATGCAAACATAGAATATAACTGTTATTGGGCTTTTTCAGTCAAAACTTGTTAATTACAATATTGCTTTTATACAAATATACAAATGATATATAGGATGACAGATTTGAACAGCGTTGTTAGATCCTGCTTCACTCATATTCCTGTCAGATAACATCGTTGGCTCGACCTTTAAAATGGCACTGAATGATATCATTAACTAACAGAGACCATCTGGAACAGGTTTCATCCGTCAGTCAAACAAAAGCAGTCGTCCGTCAGGTGAAGCCTCACAGAACAACATATATGAAGAGAGCCATGATGGCGGCACTGATCAGACCAGAGATGGGAACCGTGACGAACCAGGCGATGAAGATGTTCCTGAACAGGCGCCAGTCGACCGACTTCCTGGAGCGCAGCCAACCGACGGCCACCACAGATCCCACCTGTGATCACATGATGCAGACGTTAACCAACAGATGTGACTGTTAACACTGAACCAATGTTGATTATTGCTTCATGTCTTTACCTTGCAGTGGGTCGTGCTGACAGGAAGACCGATGTTGGACGCCACCACGACCGTGAGAGCTGACGCCAGCTCGATGCTGAATCCACTGGATCGGAAGAAAACGTGTGAGTGCACTTTGACCATAAGAAATATGAGAGTGTTAGTTGCTGTGTGTGTGATACCTGGAGGGTGTGATGGGCGTCAGGTCTTTGCCCATGGTCTGGATCACTCTGCGCCCCCACACCCACAGTCCGGCGCAGATGCCCACTCCGCCATAGAGAAGCAGCCAGATGGGTGTGGGTGCGTTGGACACCACGGAGCCGCTGTCATACAGCAGCCACAGCGCCACCAGGGGGCCAATCGCATTGCTGGTGATAAAAATGTCTAAATGTAAATCATCTGAATGAAGAGGACACTGGTAACTTCCTCAGGAGGAAACCTGGCCTCGCCTACCTGACGTCGTTACCGCCGTGAGCGAACGAGCCGAAGCACGCCGTGAGAATCTGCAGGAACTGGAAGAGCAGGGAGACGGCCGGCTGGTCGACCTCCAGCTCGTCCTCCTCTGCGGGGGGGTCGGTGGCAGCCTCCTGGACGGCGCCCCCGTCCTGGACGGCGCTGCCGCTGGTCACGGCCGAGCTGTAGCTGCTGCAGCTGTCCACCCTGGAGCGCCTCTGCAGGCCGGCCTCCAGGTCCCTGTGCTTGGCCTCGCCCTGGATGCCGTAGATGGCCATGGTGTAGGAGGTGTAGCTGTTGTTCCTCCGGATGGGCCGCTCTTCCGTGTCGCTGTCGCCGATGCAGTCGCCCACCTTGGCCATGTGGAGCTTGTGGAGCAGGTCTTTGTAAAGGCCCGAGTCTTTGTGGATGGTGTGGGAGCGTCCGCTGTGAGGGTCCGTGATCATCATGGGGCCGATGCTGTTCAGACCTGGGGCCACAAATCAAACGTTTATTCTCAGTGAACGATGTCTCCATGAGTCAGCATACGTCTCATCATCCGTTCAGTTCTCACCGTTGCAGATATCCAGGTCTTTGGTTTCCATGTCGCTGTTGTCCAAGTCGGCGTCGTCTGAGCCTCCCAGTTTGAACGCCACCCTCTGACTCTCTGCAGGAGGAGCCTGGGGTTGAGGCTCGTGAGGTGGCGACGGCGGCTCTTCTGCTGCCGGGGAGCTGGAGCTCTTGTCCATCAGAGGAGTTTCACAGGGAGCAGCAGCTGTTCCTCCTGAAGCACAGTGATCAACTGTCTGTCACAAGGTCAACTCCAAACTTTATCCACCCAAACCCCTGACTCTATTTATCATTGTTCTGAGCTACTGGAGATTTTTTCATGCAATTTCAGTCACTTTTTTTCAATACTCACCGATACAAATAAAAAAGTCATTTGTTCAAAAAGCATTTGTTTCTACTCACGTTTGATTTTCTTCCTGAGCCGCGGACACACAATGAACCAAACGACCAGAGCTGTGACGAAGGCACAGCCCAGCGAAATGCACAGTGTACCCCACCACGGCACTCTGTCAAAACCCAGCACTGTGCACACAAGACAGGGACATGAGAGAGAACTGGGTCTCAGATGAGGAGAAACTGAAACTTGAGCTGCCTCTTTATCTCATCAACAGCTGATTCTGCTCCTTTGAAACCAGCGAGAAAAGAAACGGTTAGACCTCAGACGTTCCTGAACGCTACACTGTTAAAAACACTCTGACATTTGATCGGCCTCTGATGTAAAACCCTGAGTCCAGAAACGTTGGGACGCTGTGTAAAACATGAATATAAACAGGATGCAGTGTTCCTGGTTCCATGAGGTGATTTCCTTCATACAATGTGTTCACAGAGTATTGAACCTCTCTCCATCCGTCTTTCCAGGATGAACCTTTCTTACCCAATCATGATCCTCTTACCTGTTACCAATGAACCTGTTTACCTGTGGAATGATCCAAACAGGTGTTTTTGGATCAGTCCACGACTTTCACAGTCTTTTGTTGCTCCTGTCTCAACTGGTTTGAAACATGTTGCTGCCGTCAGATTCAGAATAAGCAGATATTTACAACAATCAATGAAGCTGATGATCAATAAATATATATATTATATATAATAATAATAATAATAATAATAATAATAATAACAATAATAATAATGATGATGATATTATTATTATTATTATGTATTATTATTATTATGTATTATTATTATTATTATTATTCTTATTCTTATTCTTCTTATTATTATTATATTATTACTCTTTTATTCACGTTTCACACAGCGTCCTAGCCTCAGAGTCGGGCGTTGTTTTCAGAGAGCGTGACCCTCGTGGTGATCATTTTTCCAGAGTAACCACACCTCTTCCTGACTCGTTAGCCGCGGTCATGTGAAACGTCGCTCCAATCTTTCAGTCTGTTCTTCCAGACAACGATATCAGCAGGAGTCCACGCTCCTCCCATCAGATAGAGAGGAAGAGGGCGGCATGGCAGCCAAGTGATAGTCAGAGTTCACTCACGCTTCAACTGCTTTCACTTCGGTTTTAATACCAACAGAGAGCGACTAAACTGCCACTGATGTAACTGTAAAATATGCCAGTCACAACTTACCTGTCTGCTCTTGTGGACAACAGATAAGAAGCCGCACAGAAACAGTCAACACATTGTCACACACACAGCCGGAGTGTGGAGGCAGAACATGGAGGTTTTGAAATGAGAACAGAATGTGTGTCTGTGTCAGAGAGTGAACTGTGTGCGGTGTCAGTGTGAGTCTGCTGTGTTAGGCTGTGATTTTTGCACAGCAGGAGTTTATGGTGTGTAACAATCGTGGAGCCACACACACACCGGCCTGCAGCCTTCAGTGAAGGGCCCAGGCCAGTTGACTTCTCGATAAGTTCAATCCTGCAAATGAAACAAAAAAGGAGTGGAAATCGTCCATTTAATAATTGTATATTTCTCAAATTCCCATTCAACTGCTTTTACTCTGATGTTGTGTTTGGTGTCTTCCTGTCTTTAGTTACTGTGGTGAGGTTTAATCCCTGGTTTGTTTTTGATGAAATAATGTTCAAAATGTTTCCTCCTTGTTTGTCACCTACGTTGTCCTAAGAAGAACTTCATCAGCCCTCACTTTGCTCCGGGCCTTTCAACAGCTGCTGTGTGAGTGAGAGTCAGAAGAGACGTGGGCGTGTGTGCGTGGACGCTGTACTCACGTGGTGCTCCTGTAAACATGATGGAGAACAGGTTGATGCCCATGGTGATGGCGTAGAAGATGGGAAGAGCTCTGAGGCCGTTGGGGACGGGGTCGGCCTGTGGAGACAGTGTGTGGGTCAGATTCACAGTAACATACAGTAAAACTAAGTATGACTTCCAGTGGTGGAGAACATTTACTACAAAACTACACTTAAAGGAAAAGTTCCACATTTTGGAAAATATGTTTATTTGTTTTCTGCTGAGCGTTAAATGAGAGAATTGTTAAGGTAGCTCATCTTTAATATACAGAGAAGTAGTGTCAGGCCTCTCACCGAGACAGTGAACAAATCCAAAATGGCTCCTTTAAGTACAATTTTGAGGTACTTATACTTTACTTGTGTATTTCCATTTTATGCATTTTGCAGCTCCGCAACATTTAAGAAGGAAATATTGCACTTTTTACTCCTCTAATTTTAACGAACAGCTGGAATTAATAATCACTTTACACAATTAGACTCATAAATAAAACTTCATGTTACAAAAAGCAAAGTGTGTTTGGGGTCTTTGTCACATTTCAGATGCTGTTCTAAAGAGCCATTTCCTCTAAGCTCCTTAGATCCATCCTGTATGACTCCTTATCCTTAGATCTCTTCAGAGAGATTCATTTAATGAGCTGCTCGAAGCCCAAAGAGCTCAAATTATCAAATATTTCACAAAAGACAAAGATTAGAAAACGAAAAAAAAACGAAGTGAAGCAGAACTTTATTTTTACAGAGTGTTTTTATATGTGATTCTGGCAGTGAATACGACCTTCACTCATCCACCGTGTCCACTGATCGGGTCAGACTCACCTTGTTCAGAATGAATTTACGAACAAAATAGAAGAGGATTCCTGACATGATGCCCGACAGCACCGGCGACAGGAACCACGAGGCCACTTTGGAGAGAACAGAGAGAACATCGATTAATGAGCTTCAGTTTAACAGATCCTTGTTCAAAACATGGAGAATAACAACATATTTTCACCTATGCGCACTATCTCCATCCATTTGACCCCTTGGTGACCTCTGGCCACCATGGAGAATCCAATTGTGGCTCCAACAATGCAGTGGGTTCCAGAAATGGGGAGCTTCAGGAATGAGGCGGCCAGCTGCCAAACAGCCGAGCCTGCAGGACGAAAACAAGGCCTGTCCTCACAGTCTGGACTTTTACTGCACAAATATCTTTATTTTGTTTTTGTTGCACCTTTTAAGAAAATTCAAAAGGAACCTGTGAGTGCTCACCACACATTGCACTAATGGATCCTGCCATCAGGACGTGCTCGGAGCCGTTGTACATCCGGACGTCAATGATCCCCTGCCGGATGGTCTCGCTGACTTTGGCCCCCAGCAGCACCGAGCCCACCGTTTCAAAGATGGTGGCCAGGATGCAGGCCTGGCGCAGGGTGACCACCCCGGAGCCCACCGCCGTGCCGAAGGAGTTGGCCACGTCGTTGGCCCCCACGGAGAAGGCCAGGATGAAGGCGATGACGAAGCCCAACACCAGCAGCCACAAGTAGCCCGACATGTCGGACTGAGAGGCCGCGGCCACGGTGGTGGCGGCGGCAGCCAGGGCGGCCAGAGTCGTCGTATCCATCGTTACAATTCAATCAAGACAATCAGAGTTAACCGAACCGAATTATTCTGGTTTGACTTATGAGGTAATATGTGATTATAAATAAACAAGAAAATGGGTGAAAGAACCGCTTGGTTCAGTTCTGAAAGTGCTAATGGGAGGAAGTCAAGATGCAGGGCGAGCTGGGTGTGACGGGTTTGTCTGTGGGCTTCATCATGAACAGACAGGGTAAAGAGACGAGGGAGACTTCCATGATGACGACGAGCCTCTGATGATACACTGAAACACACAGACACACAGGACGGGGAGGTCATTGCGCCTTGTTTACTGGGTCAAAAACAAAGGTTAGGATGCGTTACACATTAACAAGCTCAAAACGAGCAGATGAGAGCGAACAGTGGTGATTTACTGCTGCGTGTTGTGACAGAGGGAAGTTCTTCTGATGAACTGTTTTATATCTGTAATAAGGCTTCAGTGCAATGACACACTTTAAAGTTTGATATTAAATTGCCTGGACACTGTGTGAGCAGGAGGCTGTGAGGAGCTGGGTTAATTATAACATGAGTCTGAATTCATTGATGCAACTGAAACTATCCTCATGACAAAAACAGGAAGAAGACTCTGAAGGTCTTCATAAATTCTGGAATGTGCAGGTTTTATGAGCAGCCTAAATAAAGAACACTGTCATATTTTAAACACTGATCATCAAAGTCAACTTGACTTTATTACGAACATTTAAAGTGTGTTTCATCTCATTTTAACAATTTTCTATGATCTTGGACATATTTGACTTAAAATTGAAATAATAAAATCCATCTATGTCCTGAAATCTGTGTGAGTTATAAATGCTCCTTCAGCAGGTACAAAGTTAAAATCCCAGCTGTGAAGTAAAATCACAAATAAATCCACTTAAAAAGTTCAATAAGGGACTTTAGAGCTGAGAATAATTGGCCCATTCAGGCCTGTCAGTCATCCTGAACTAACTCACCTTCAGTATAGAAAATAGAGGTATGTTAATCTGCTTAGCTGATCTTGCATAATTCAAATGGAGCCACGACACAGAAGAAACCAAGAAACCAATGAAACAGAGTAAAAAAAAAAAAAAAACACTTACAGGTGAGAGCAAAGTGAAAGTTTGGGTCCAGCTGAGTCTGAGATGAGAAGCAGGTCGAGGTTGTAAACACAGTGGGAGGATGTGAGGGTCCGGCAGCCTGTCAGCTTTCTGTCGGCCTCCTGTTTGGAGGTGGGTTTTTATACTGAGCTGCTGTGAACACGCCTTTCAGTCCGGTCATGAGACTGTCTGAAGTTAATGTTCAGCCTGTTTGTTGGCAGGAGGAATAATTACAGTTGTCTTTCATTATGCTCCTTTGCTGCATATGAACATAAAATCCCCCCAAATGATGTTGTTCCTAACCATAATGGAGACACACAGATGTCTTTTGTTTTGCCTAAATATATCTTCCTCCTGTTGCTAAAGACAAATAAGAAGATGCATTTCAGGCTCCGGGGTGTTTATGGTAATCAGGGCTTATTATTTTTATGTAACTGGTGTGATTCCCATAATATTCCTGGATGCTATGAATAGTGTTGCTTACTGAGTTTAACAACAAATAAAGACAATGTGCAAGTGCAGTTTAGACGAATGAGCTGTTATTTTGTTGAAGTGACCACAGGTGATGAAATGTATTATTAGGTAACAACATGGGCGCCTCTCTGATGCCACCTACTGGCCACACTTAACATTTGATGCCCATAAATATTAAACGACCCAAATTTCCACAAAAAGTTGAGACATGAATTAAACAGAACTTGATGATTTTGCATACATTTATTGAAACTGTATAAAGACAATATATTTAATGTTTCATTAGTTTCATTGATTTTTGTAAATGAATTTTGAATTTGAATTTGACAGTCAGGACAGAAGCAACAAAAGGCTGTGAAAGTGGTGGACTGATCCAAAAACACCTGTTTGGATCCTTCCACAGGTAAACAGGTTCATTGGTAACAGGTGATAGTGATCATCATGATTGGGTCTGAAAGGTTCATCCTGGAAAGACTCAGTCGTTCACAACACTCTGTGAACACATGCCTGTATGAAGGAGATGAATACATGGACTCAGGAAGACTTTGTCAAAGTGTTGTCAGTAAACACGGTTTGTTTGTGAATGATTGCATCCTGTTTGTATTTACTCTCTTTCTCCTGGTGTCTCTGTCTGGATGTTAAGGTTAAAGAATTGCCTTCACTGGAAAATGTGTTCACAATCCAAACCTGAACTAAAGCTTATAAGCAGCAGTAGCTAATGCAATAACACAGAACATGAAGCAACAGTCAGGAACATGTTACTGATCAACCTGTTGTTCTCCACTGTGCTGAGAAACTCCACAGGAGCGTCAGCGGAATCCACTGAGATGCTACACTGCCTCCGAATGTGCTGATGAGTTCCTCTTCATTACTCATTGATCTGGAGCCTTCTGAATGATGTCGCTGGGATCATCCGGCGATGCTACATGTGTGGAATATTTTGACCTCTTCAGAGCAGGTGACAGGTTCAAACCACTGTAGCTCACTGAGAAGAAAGGTGGATGAAAAAAGGCGCATCAATGATGAGCTAATCATGTGTTACATTAAAGGAGTCATCCATCAGTTCATGTTGGTGAACTGATGTCGAAATTCAAGTGCCACTTTTGTCAAGTGGGAAAAAATGTTACAGACATTTAGATGATCAATAGAGATTATGTATATTCAACTCCAGTTCTGAAGAGAAAAACTCCAAAAAGTTGGGATGCTTTGTAAAATCATTAGCAAACAAATCGTGTTTTTCAAATAACGAGCAAATTCTGTTTTACATATGTTTTAAACAATGTCCCAACTTTTTTTGGAATCAGGATCATAAACACTATCGGCCTGTAAACAACATCCTCACAGTCTGAACTGCTGTCGCTGCAGCTCCGATCAGCTGAGAGCCTCCTGCATATATGTCCATTACCCCCCCCCCCCCCCCCCTCACTCTGCTTCACTCTGACAGACAGCGTCGCCGGTCGCCTTACGTAATGTGTGGACGGAGCCACACATCGTGATATTTTCAGACACATCCTCACTTTGTGTCTCTGATGTCTTCCAGATGTGGCAGAGACATCGCACACATTGTGAAAGTTCAAGTTCAAAGTTCAAAAGGTTCAGCTCCTAATTATGTGCAAAACCAAAAGACGGCTCTGACTTTTCTTTGAAGGTCACATGTGTTTGTAATATTCGCAGCTCAGCCGTCGGTGAACGAGGAGAAATCAGAATCAGACATTTAAAGATTAACTATATAGACAGATAGATAGATGTACTTTACTTGCCCCCCACAGCGGGAAATTCTTTAATAAGATAATAGGAGCAAAACATAGGACCATGAGAAACCACATTGTTACAGTCAGGAGACATTTCTGGAGAAAAAGTTTCCACAGCGGTCGGAATCATCTGGATGCATGATTGAAGCCTCTTACACGGAGCTCCACTCGATTTTTAAACGAAGCCAAATGCCAGATATTAAAACCTAATTCAAGGCCTATTTGACTGTAATAAAGGTATAGAAGATTTGATTAGAATAAAAACACTTTCTCTCTTTGTCCATTGCTTTGTTTTCTGCTGTAAAATTTAACAACAGACACATCAAGTTCAGGTTTTAATATCAGAGATTTTGCAGCTGATTCTGCAGCTGCTTTTCAAATTGAATGTGACTCTTCTCTTTTTAAGACTTGTCTCAGTCATTTTCGGTGCTGTTATGTCACAACTAAGACCAGTGGTGTTTGTCAGAGTCTATGAAAATATTCCACTTGAGGTCACATGAAATGCAGCTCCACGACCGGGAATAAGCACAAAGCCGTTTAAAGGGCTTGTTTCATATCAAACTGTCTCATTGCTTGAGTCGTTTAAAGCCGCTGGTTCGTGATTGTGAACGCTCAGCAGTTTGAAACTTAACAATCAGCGTTTAAACAATTATCCCAGATAGTTATCTTTGATCATTTAAATATGAAGAGGGCGAACGGGAGCCTCCAAAATGAATCATCCGCCGCTCCACAACAGAAACGCGCTCGTTCCATGCAATCATGTTCTCATGAGATTAGAGTCGTAATTTTAATTATTTACAATATGCTTCATGCTTTGTTGACAGTGATCAAACTTTTGACAGATGAGACAAAGTGAAAGAACTTTCCCAGAGGGGCTTGGCCAATCTCCTGCACTGTGGTGCACGCTTAATTACCAGTGCCGCAGTCAAATTGACTTAAATGTTGTTTTCTGTCATGTTTGAGGTATTCAGGATTGTAATTATCTTTTATTGTTGCCTCAAAAAACAATGTGCATTTGTTGTGGGGCAGCTTGAGAAGGTTTTTCTCTGAACATTCTCATGACCAGTTGGCGACCACTTTCGACTTCCATGCACTAAGTTGAACATATTTAACTCGTCTAACTCGCATATAACTGCGGTCTGGAGGATGGAGGACAGAGCGTAGCTATGAGGAGATAAAAAATATATCCTGAAATTAAAGTTAAGAACCTGCAAACATATAATGGTGCAAACTAATTACCACTAACTCTTTGCAGAATTACATCACACTTAATGTTTTTTAACATTGGCAGACACATATGAGAAACACGATCCACATTAGTCTTGACAAATCAGATGTAAAGTGGATAAAAAGCATCATGGCGTCGCCTCCTAGTGGCGACCTGAGCAAAGTGTCTCTCCCTGTGTTTTCTAAAGGTCACTCTGTCAAACCGCAGCTCTCGCTCGACAACATGTTGACCTGCAGAGCTGAGTGTTTTCAGCCGCCTGCCGTGGAACATGAGAGCGTTCGTCAGCCTCAGCGTCGGCTGTTCAAGGTTTAGCTCGAGGCCTCTAGATGGCATCAATGCCCCTGTTCAGATTACACCGGCTGATGAACATACTGCATGTGGAAATACCAGTTTCAACACTTAATGACAATAAGTAATAAGCAGTCATGATTTGCTAATGTGTGGATTTGATGCAAGATCTGTTTGAGGTAAACTTCATGTTGCACTATTGTGGATGTGAGGAGGTTTTGTGCCTGAACTCAAAGCGTCCGATGACACAAGCTAATGCACTTTTAATGGTTTACCTTGATATTTATGTAAAAACACATCCAGCTCACACACATCCTCCTCTTTGACTTCCAACTTTCTTCTCAACATGTTCGACTTGTCAGAACATTCCGGTTATTTCCCACTTTAAAATTGACCAACTCTGTAATTTCAAAGAGAATTTTTTTTTTTTTTTTTTAAATGTTGCATATCATATTTAAAGTTGGACAAGACAGGACATGCAAATCAGTAACTGAAGAGCTGGTTCTCATGCTCAGGCCTATATTAGCCCAACCCTTCCTTCCCCTCTTCCCTCCCTCCTGGCCCTTGCCAAACAGGATCTGTAGGATCTTACAGTCATTTTCTCAGGAGACAGGAATGTCAGAACACAAGGCCTGCTGCCTGCTGGAACATGCAGCCTCATTCCCTCGAACTTACAGGAAAAAGTCCCCCGTGCGTTGCTCATGCATCCATTAGATTTCCACTCAGTGTGTGGCAACAGCTCTCTGTGCAAAATGCCATGTATGCACCGGACGTGCTGCAGACGCACTGACTCACTGCTGAAATTAAGTCGTCTGCTGCGCCACCCTGCCCCGTTTTTAAAAGGTTGGTCCACGACCTTTGGGCTTAAAAGGATTATAATATGAGAAAATAATAAAGCTTTCCTTTTTTTTTTTGTCCAATGACGCTGTAGTATGTGCTTTGACAAACGACAACCACACAAAACCATTAAAGGATTTTTGACATTTTTTAATTTTTTCAAAGCCTTTTTCAAAGTCTTTGTCTTGTGTACAGCTTATAAAGCAGGATATCATACAGCGGACAGGCAATGAAGAACCCAGGTGTGTCAGAATATAAATATAATACAGTGAGATTGTGGCATCCAGCCTGCGTTAAAGGAATGACACACAATGGAAGAAATGTAAAGGATTACTCGGCTGATTTGTCTCAATCACCCCACATCACCATCTACAGTAGCTCAGATATTCAGGTGCTATTGACAAGCAGAGGACAGACAAACAAGGACGTCCCGACTCGTGCTACGTTTGTCTGCGTCGGTGCGTCTCGGGTTCGGACGCGCGCCGGGTCCAAAGCGGCGGCGCTCCTGCATCTGTTAGCTCGCCCTCTCAACACCAGCGCTGGCGTTAGCATCGCTCGACAAGCAGAGCTGCACGCAGTGAAATGTTAACAGTCCCGTGTGTCCGAGGTCCCGCCTGCTTTAGTTGACGGACCAGTGGCTGGAGGTCGGCGACGAGCTGCTGGCGGACTCTTTGTGGCACTGGTTGGGGCTGTGGCTGTAGGTGGGGGAGTGAGTGACACTGGGACTGCTGGGGGGCGTGGAGGAACAGGAGGAGGACTTGGACTTGATCTGGAGCCACTTGTCTCCCAGAGCCTTGGCGAAGTGGTCGTCCACGGACACGCTGATGGAGAGCTGCTGGGAGCGGGCCTTCTGGTAGTTCACCCCCAGGCTCCTCTGGAAGTGCTCCTCCACGTGGTCATAGTTGCATTTGGAAATCACTGGGGGAGAAAGGAGACGTGATTAAGACTGAATCCACACCTGAGTGAGTCAGGAAAAGTGAGCGGATATCGGCTGTGACGAGCGCCTGACGATCAGGGAGTGACCGTCTGAAGGATGAGCTCACTCAGACTGACCTGATGAGTTTCCTCTGTGGACCTCAGGTCTGCAGGGGGGGGTTCTGGATGAGGAGACGCAGGTGATCACAGAGGGACGCATCTGGAATCAACAGAAAAACAACACCTGTGTCATTAATTATTTCAACTAAAACAATTAATTGTGCAGGTGAAATTACAGGTAAAACACCTGAGCACCCTGCTGCTCTCTCTCCATCCCATTAAATGTCCCACCTAAACCTGTTTACTTCATCCTATCACAACAAAAAAAACAGCTCAGAGTTCAACTTGGAGATGCTTTGAAAACCCATTGGACTGGTTGGGTTTGCCCATGATGGCTCCCAGCGCGGTGCGTATGCAGGTCACGGAGAGAGCAGTCTGTTCGGTCTTGTTGATGGCATTCCTCCCTCCATTGCTCACATTTTCTTCCCGAATCCTGCTGGATCGCATAGCTCCGACAAGCCGGGGCCTGTTGGCGCTCTCGCAGGAAGAAGACCTGCGCTGTGGGATCCACTGACTGCAGATGTAGCTCTGCTGTGGTAGCCTGGAGCTACACTCACACTACAAAGGGACGTACAGTCCTGCCACTTTTCAAATGTCATGACAGCCCAAATATTTACAATGTGTGAGGAGACGACATGGAGCACGACGAGGTGAATTACCTGGATCTGAGTGGGGGGGGCCGAGCTCTTGGTCTTTTCCTCTGTGCTCTCAGGCTCTTTCCGTGGTTTCTTGATGAGGGCGAGCGGCTCGTCCATGACGGGTGCGTAGTACACGTGTGTGGGCAGGGGGCTGGTGGGGCTGGGTGTGGGACTCCACACTCCGCTGGACGTGGGGCTCGGAGGCCTGTGGAAGGCCGCCGGCGCCGCCGCTGACCTCTGGGCCGCTCTGCCACTGCTCCTGCTCAGCGCCCGCTCCCGCCTGAAGCAGTTAACCATCAGAACATGTCACATGTCTTTGACCTGATCTGCATTTGGTTTGTTATCATTTTAGTATTTGATTATCAGTGGAGAGACGAGTACACCGGTTTCTCCCACCTTTCCTCCAGGGTCAGGCCTCGCTCGTGGCTGCGCTTGCGTTTGATTGGATACACTGTTGGGACTCGAGCCCGGTCATTCGTGATGTGTCTGTATCTGTCTTCACTTCTGAGGTGGGGCTGACCTGGAAAACACAGTGAGAGGGCAGAATTAGAAAAAGAGACTTTTGAAATCAATGACACCAGAAGCAGTTTGGCTCATTTTCAAATGAATCTTGCATATGACCATAGATGACGATGTCACTACACTGACAGTGCTGTGTGTCAGTAACTGATGAGTAACGACTTGTTTTGATACGTGACATCGACCTGCACGACTGCCATTCGTGGGAAAACGCTTTTTTTTTGTCACCGTTAATTGTAAACTCCGTTAACTTGTAGAACCCGATCTACCTGACGAGTGAGGCTTACAACACCACACAGCTGATTCAATGCTAACGGTAAATGTTGTTTTTCTGCATAATGTTGGCGCCGGGCCCGATCACACAGTTGAAAGGGCACAATCAACAGGTTTTGTTATGGATGGGATGCCACACATTTAACCGCTTTCAAGTCTTTGAGGACCCTGATTTGGGCGGCACCCGTCGGTGAAAGGGCCATTAAGGAGCACGCACGCTGGGCTTTTTTTTTTTTTTTTTTTTTTGCAACTGCACAAGTTGAAACACATCAACAAGAGGCGGGTGATGTCACTGATGAGCTGAATAAATGCACTTTATACTAAGATTGAAAGTTAAACCCACAAAATGATTTTAGGGTGTTTTCATAAAGGCGGGTTCGTCACTTATTAAAGCCGAATCAAAGCGACGGGATTAATAACTTTTAATCCCGTCAGAGTCTGAGCTTTTGTCTCACATCAATAAAGCTCACATGTTTCAAACAGTCGTGCCTGAAGTCAGCACTGGAAGCTTTGTGTGAAAATGTAATGGCACCATAATTAGACCATTGTTTGACTGTGTGCTCAGGCGGCGCTTGAAAATCCACAACTCCTTCAACTGTATTCAAATCTGTCATTGAGAGTCTTTGAAAGAAGTCACGGTGACATGTGCTGACAAACAATGAGGTGATTATCTGCTTTTTTTGTGTAAGACAATAAAAGGAGTTGACGGTGTCCTCACGCCCCGACGGCTCGCTCCAATCCACATCTCCTGCTGGCTGAACACTCCGACACCTGTGAGCTGCTCCCTCACATACACCGTGCCATTGTGGAGGGGAGGGGAGGGGAAGGGGGGGGGGGGGGTTAACCACACCTATGCTGATTTTCTAACGCCTCGGGCATGGATATTTCTTCCTTATTAGCAGCGGGACTAGACTGCCTGACCTTCTGCTGGGCTTTAATCTGATTTTATGGATAAACAAGAGAAACACAGCTCAGTTGAAAGGAGAAGATTTACAGGATCTCGCTTCAATCTTGAAGATCAATAATTATTAACAGAGTCTTTATTCTAGTAGATTTCTTGTATGAAATCAACTTTTCTTTTTTGTGACAGGATATTTGACAAAGTGCATTTTAAAATTTCTTCTTCATCTGTATCTTTCTCATGATTGTCATCACATCTGCTTCTTATTTGACACTGAATTTAGATTTTTTATTTTCTGTATATTTACATAAATATTCTGCAAATATCAAAAGTAAATGCCACTAAAATGATAGATGTCATAAGATCTAAACATGTACATATATAATAGCAAAGTGTTATAGCACAACCACAGAGGAAACTGATTCCACTGGTCAACACAGGTTTTCAGTCTGAAGCAACATGAAGCAATAAAATCCTTCTCACCTTCTAAAATGTAGACCTTGAAGCCGCTGCTCATCCGGGTAATGTAGTGGAAATTCGCCACAGCCATGACTCCTGCTCTTTGTCTGAGTGAAGCCAAACACAGAGGAACACCTCGACTGCTGGATCCTACAGGACACAATGAGCCTCAGTTTTAGATTGTATTGGAACGGTAATGAGATGCTGGCTCTGAGCTCAGCCAGGTAAAGTATCAGGTGAGTGCAGATAGGTGCAGTGGCTTCCCTGTGACTCGCTGCTCGCCTTCAGATTGGCCGCGGCGTGGGCCAATCAAAAGCCCTCGTTCATTCAGGCTTGTTATTGTCCTACAGGCAGAATGAGCTCACAGGTAGGCCTAGTCTCAAAGGTGGAAAGTGGAGTTGTTAAATGTCAGAGAACCACAGAATCCACTGTTTAGAGAAGCCTTCTCCGACTCTGTCTTTTCACAGAGATATAAAGAATACACCTATTTGGGCCTGAATCACATGACTTTTCAGATTTGACCCCGAGCCATGAAGAAAGTGAAGTGTGCCTTTTGTTTCCCCTCCATGCAGCCAGCACCTGTCCCACTCCCCCCCACTCCCTCCCACCTAATCTGCAATCTCACCAAACTGCATTTTTTCGAGCTCTTAGCCCACCGGAGCTCCAGTCATTCCTCTGACCTGCCCATACACGCACGCAGCTGCACACTGAGCCTGCCTCACCAGTAATCCAAGGGCTTTTGTTGATGGCCAGACAAAGACTCCTAAGTCCTGAAAATGCTGCTGCCATGAGAACAATCTCGCCCGAGCGTACCGAGGAGTTTGTCCACACGTAGAATGTCTGGACTCTGTGCGACATTAGATCTGATGAGGAGACAATCAAGAGTGTGGTTAATGTGATGATACATGACAGATGCAAACATATCAAATCATGTGTGTATGATTTGATATGTTTGCACTTGAGAATCATCAAACATGATCCTCTGATCGGCTCATATTTCAGCTTGTTTCAGTCCAATTAAAAGCCTCCTGCTGTGGTTATTGTTCCAAACAGACTGATGGAAGATTGATCAAAGAATGAGCTGCACATATGAAGGTCTTGCTGTGAAAACATGCGTGGAAAGTGTTATGCTGCTGAGCTCGATTTAAGCTCAACAGTGCCCCCCTACGGCGTACACTGAAATTACATGTCATCAAAATCTACACCAGGGAACTGTGTGTACAAAAAAGGTGCTGTTTACTCTATACGTCTATATAGTATTCTACATAGTACTCTATATAGTATTCTTGAAAAACATGTTCATGCTCACTTTCAGATCCATGACATGAGTCTCATACAGACACTAAAGGAAATGTGGTGCATAATCAAAATCATCCTTTTCCACCAAAGGGGTCATGACAAACATCTATATTTGATGACCTGGGAATGAGAACAGCTGTTTGATAATTGGGGCAGATGCATCGCAAAATAATCAGATTTTTAAAATAACCACAGTCCTGCTTAACCAGAAATAACCCAGTGCTGTGTGGACGACTGGGCCTGAAGATGGAAATCACATGTCCTTCCCAGCCAATCACTTTGATCTGGTTCATTCTAACTTCACCTGGACCCCTTTCTCATCTTTATGGTTTTTTTTTTTTTAATGTTATACTAATTCATACTCATGCAGGTTGTGGAATCAGACTCACTGAGCATCAATATGATCTCATTCTATCCAGAGCAACATGTTCCCCTTGTTCTACTTTACATCTATATCACTTATCGCTCTAAATATTGTCAGTGATCTTGTTTACATTGACTGTGGTGTGTGTGATGTGTGGGCGGTGTTGTATTGCCTGGAGTCAGCCGTGAACACAACCCCCCACAGATGATGTTATATTCCCACATGAGAAGAAGAAGTGGATCCTCTGAGTAGTAGAAGAAGACTCGAGTGTTTACGCTGCAACACCAACATTAATATTCAGCTGATGATGAATTATATAGTAGCCGAGCAAATGGATTCATTAATGATTAGCAATAACCCTGAGATTTTCTATCAAGGCCATATATTGATATTTCTAGTAATGAAGTAGAGTTAATTAACAAACATTTTAAAGATTCGCATTAGAAATCACTGTCAAAAAATATTTATTTACTCAAGCAGAAAAAGTGATTAAATATCTAATTTTGAGCTTGAATATCAAACACAAATGCTTGTTTTAAGATAATAATTTTCTCTAAAATGCTGAGCTTTTTTATTATAATAAGAACAACAGCACTAAAACAGACATTCTTATTATTTTGTTAGCAAAAAAGACTTATTATAAGTAAATTCTGAAGATTTCCACAGTGGAGACTTGGGGCTCCCCGGGGGGTCAGCGCTGACCCCTGACTCACCAACAGAGGGCGCACGTCTCACGAGCTGTGTCCACTGTGCTGCAAATGAAAAGCAGCACCCTGAAACAACAACTGCTGTTATTATTATTATTGAACACAACAGGATGCAACATCACACCAACACCCGCCTGCACCCTGTGGAGTGAACAGCAGCGCCCCCCCACGGTCAGCCTGCTCTCGTCAGCAGCATCACACAGGGAGCTGCATCAAGTCGCACAAACACAGGCTGCAAATACAGGAAGTCTAATAAGATCCTCTTTAATAAAATGATTCAAATCACAATTAAATTCACCTATTTGGTTTTAAATGTGTTTCTATCAATTGTGAATTCAATTTTAATTGGATATTAACATGCATAAGTTTCTCTTCATGTTGCAAATCCAACTCTGCAACATGATTAGTGTTTTTTATTTTGAAAGGAACATCCGGTATTGCTTCTCCTCACCGCCCTTACCTTGACAGTGGTCCAGCCCCCTGGTCCAGGCTCCTTCCCTCAGGATGACTGGGAGTGACGCAGGGCAGGACGGAAAAAACTGGGGCTGGAGGGGAAGGACAGGGGGGTGAGGTGATGCAGGAGGGACTGTAGCTTCCATCTCACAGGTTCAAGCCTCGTGCACGAGCTGCAGGCCTGCACACGGGACACCTTGATGAAGGCTTCCCTCTGACAGAGAGGTAATAATAAGGCACCATCATCATCATCATCCTCATCCTGGGGCGGATCAGGGCTGGACTCCCAGGTAGGCTTCATCTGCCATCTGACACTTGATTACTGCTGCTTTCATGTTTGAGTTTATTCTTAAAAAATGTGTATAAATGTGAGAATTATGATTTAATCTGATCGAGCCCTTCAGGAGATTTGATTTTCCAGCTTTTTTGAGGATGCTCTGTGATTGTTTTCTTCACCTTTGCTGATTCCTCTGTCAGTCACGATTCCTTATTATTATTGTAAGCACATATTTTACAACGTGCACATCATTGACAGCAGCAGTTTTTTTCCTCCTCAGGCATCATTGATCCAACATCTGCACATGGAAAAAGCCTAGTCATCCCCTTTTCTGCACCAGGGCGCATCCAGCCGGAGGATTTCTGGACTCATCCATCCGTCTTTTTCACCAAGCCTCCATCATGAACTACCTGCGTCGACGACTCTCCGACAGCAATTTCATGTCCAACCTGCCCAATGGCTACATGTCGGACCTCCAGCGGGCCGAGCCTCCGCAGCAGAGCCCCGCAGTGTCGCCGGGGCCGGCGGAGCGGCGCCAGTCCGGGAGCGCGCAGCCGCCGCAGCCGCAGCCGGCCGCAGGTGGAGGCTCCAGCTTCTTCTCCTCCATCTCCAACGCCGTCAAACAGACCACGGCTGCAGCGGCGGCCACCCTGTCCGAGGCCGCCGACCGGGCCGGGGTCTCCAGCAGCGCCAAGATCCTGCTGGTCATCGACGACCCGCAGACCGACTGGTAAGAGCCGCGCGCGCACCGGCACCGCGTCTGGACGCGCGTGTGTGTGCGCCAGACTGTGACCATCCAGAAGGTCATATGGTTCATCCAGTGCTGAGACGTGAGAGTGAGATTTATCACGTGCATTTATCACTTGGTTTCTTGAAGCCCCTCACAGATGGCTCTGTGCAGCTGATGGTGCCAAAGACATGCTCATGACACCATCAGCTGTTGCATGTGATTTGGATTGTGCCACTGAAAAGCTTTAAAAAAAACCTGAGGATGAGTTGGTGGCTCCATGATGATGAAATCAGGGCACATTGTGCACAAGAAAAATGCACCAGAGTGGCCGAGCCTCTCTCCATCAGTGCACCATCACCAGGCTCATGCACAGAGTGAGAGGTGATGAAGCACTGCAGCCGCTCTCTCCATCACACCTCAGATGATGATACACTAAGATCTGAGCAGCATCACATCCAGCACACAGCCCATGTACTTCTCTCACTCAGGAGGCACGAGGTGGGGGGGATTCATATTTCATAGGGTGGAGGCAAAGTGCAAGGATCAGCATTCACGTTTCCTCTTCACACTCCTCATGCAGCAGGTGAAGTAATGTTACATAATCTGCTTAATTTGGCTTTTTGTTTATGTTGCACTGAGGCTTCAAAAACGGCTGAGACTGTCTCCTCCTGCAGCTCCAGTCATTTCAGTGTGCAGCAGCCACATTACTGTCTGTGTGGAAAACAGCATTTCCTTCCACTGAAGTCAGCTGATTTGATTTTCATCCAGTTGTGAAAATGTTTTTTAGCAGGCGCTGGAGAAAATGCCAGCTGTCAATTAGAGAAGTGAAAAATGAAATTCATGTTGTGTGTGTGGACGATCTCGCAGGGTGAAGGTGTTCAGAGGACGGAAGGTCCACGGTGAATTCGACATCAAGGTGGAACAGGTGAGTTTTTCCACTGTTTGCTTTAGTCTGTGTTCGTCTTCTCTTTCCACCAGACGAGACAGGAAACTCATGTAAAAAGACCAGAGAGAGAATGAAACCAGCCAGGCTTCACTGATCCCTGTGAACAGACTGAGCCTCAGTTGTGTGATGTTACATCATTCTTTCATAAGACATTAGTTGTGTTGTGTTGATGGAGAAATGCTTCCAGTCCATTTATACGACCTGCTCACTCAAACAGTCAGATTTATTTTTCTCCACAGATGAAGGTTGGTGCAGTTTGATCTATTTGTTGTTGGTCATTATTCTCTTTTAAAAGCAGAAGCAGATCGTCCCTGCTCATATTCTTCATCCTTCACTTTGACACTGCTCTAGTTTCATACTCCTGTTTTCTGTCATGCTTTTGTCCCTGTGGAGTCATTTTCTTGGATAATTTCTCCGCTTGCATTTTAGGTGCATTGATCAACAACAAAGCTTGATGCAAACACACAATGATTCATGGTTCTTTAATAAATAACAGATGAGTCATTCAGAACAATGGGAGCTATTCCTGCCTTCATACACAGTCCTTACAATGACACATGTCCCGCTTTACTAATGAGTGAGTGCTGGTGGGACGGGGGACCCATCCATCCATTCATTCAGTCATCCATTCATTCATCCATTCATTCATTCATTCATCCATCCATCCATTCATTCATTCATTCATTCATTCATTCATTCATCCTCTGACACACGCCTCCACGGAGCCATTTTAAATCATGTATTTGTGCAGTAACCTCTCATAAAGATGAATCAGTTTGTTTTGCAGCCGACACTTGACTGATAATCATGTTGGTAAATTTGTCAGTAGTAATGTGTGACCTCATTAGAATATTCGTTCACATAGTTTGTGCCAGTGGCTATTAATGCTTTAATCCACGCGACAGCACTTGGATGAGAACCTGAAAGTTTGAGAATCTTTGTCTCTGCCTGAGGCTTTTTCCTCTCTTTCTATTTTTATCTTTCTACTTCGTGTTGCGTTTCCATTATTTCCCATGGGGCCCCTTAACAGGAAGAACACACTTCAGATACAGTCTGCCGTCTTATAATTGTACCCTGTTGAACACCCGCTGCCCCCCTGCTCTGATCGGTGCTTCATGTTAACGTGATGTCGTCCTTTCAGGCAGAGTTCTCTGAGATCAACCTGGTGGCCAACTCCACAGGCTCCTACAACGTGGACCTGGACGCCATCAGGAACGGGCACAAGGTCACAAAGTAAGTCGTCTGCAGAACATTTCTACAGCACAGACTCTGCTGTGTAAAACATATAAAATCCAAAATGCACTCATTTGCAAAGATTTTTTTTCATAGTGTTCATATAAAGCGGCAACCTCTGCCGCTGAAAAATGAAGCCAATGCGGAAGTGCAAAAAAGCTGCAGTTCCTCGAATAACCACTAGAGCAGGCTGCAGAAGGGAGTCAATTACATTTGAGCCCCATGTTAAAATGTCCGATTTTACAACAGAAAAAAACATGTTTACAGCCTGGTTCACAACATGGCTCTAGTCTCACAAGCTGTTTTTCTACTCCATGACAACTCTGGGGGGGGGCGAATTTTTTTACAAGGCGTTCGTTTAAAATATACAGCATTCATCATTATGCACAATTCATAGCTGTCAAACTAAGTGGCGCCACTTTGATTGACAACTAGCCACTGACGGTCTAAAGGGCGTCACCCCGGCTAATTCTAGTCACTGAGTTTTGGAAAGAGATCGTCGTGGGGTTAGCCGGCTAGCAACGATATTTAGCATTTAACCTAGCTGGTTAGCCGTAGCTAGTTTGATTATTTCGAATAAAGCGGCTTTTTTCAGCCAATAGCGTTCATTCGACCCGCCTCAGCTCCGCCCTCGCTCCACCTCTTTGTCCATATTTGGAGTAACCGGAGGTAGGCTACCAAGATGGCTACGCACTACGATTTGCTTCATTTTTGCTCTTCAGAAACCTATGGGTGACGTCACGGACACTACGTCCATATTTTATACAGTCTATGGTGTGGCACAGGGCGGCGACGGGAAAACATGATGTAGCTGATTTTTATATCTGGAACAAAGACGACAGTGCGAGATCGTGTCGCATCAAGGACGATCTCTGAGGGGTTATCAGGTGCCAATCTGTGAGTGAGGAGATGTTCTCCAGAGTCCAGGTCACGATCAGGGGAGCGACTCTGACCCACAGAGGTCAAGTGTGATCAACTAGAGCTGCAATGATTGGTCGATCAATAGTAATGCAACTGTTATGATCAATTAACCCTGAGTCATGTTTCAGTCATAATGCTGAGTATCTGCTGGGTTAAGCTTCTGTAATGCAACAATTTGATGGTTTCTTCATCACATATGATGGATGTATTTGGGTTTTGGGCTGCTGGAATAAAAGAGATTGAGCTTGAGCTATGGGACATTTTAACAGGCCTTTATCACAATGTTCTGACATGTTATACATAAGAAAACAAGTGGCACATTAATGCACAATGAAAATCCTTACCAGGCTCAGGGGACACATCTACCTCCATCACAATAAAGTCCATAGTTACAGTATATTGGCACAGGGCTGTTTCTCCTCACCACCATGTCTAATGCATGTCCAACAGTGTGGGAGGAACCAGATGTGACAGCAGAGGATTCAGCTCTGTCTGCAAACTTTCCAAAAATGCACATGTCACATTCGCTTTGCTTCATGATATGAGAACAGCTGATTACAACCTCAGACTGCAGGAGATGCCCTCGTCCTCAGGGCTCCATATTCAGGGATGGAGAGACCGCATTGCTCCTCCAA